>CM033472.1:248782199-249106580 GCA_019447015.1 Hymenochirus boettgeri
GGGATAAGACATATACTTTTAGATCTGGTTGGTACAGGGATACTATATAATATTGAATTACTGTATTAATACATATACTGTAGTCCTGGTTGGTACGGGGATACTATATAATATGAGAATTACTGATATTAATACATATACTGTAGTCTCTGGTTGGTATGGGATACTATATAATATTGAGAATTCTGGTATTATACATATACTGTAGTTCTGGTTAATACGGGGACACATATATACAGTATATGTATTAATACCAGTAATTTTCAATATTATATAGTGTCCCCGTATTAACCAGAACTACAGTATATGTATTAATACCAGAAATTCTCAATATTATATAGTATCCCCATACCAACCAGGACTACAGTATATGTATTAATATCAGTAATTCTCAATATTATATAGTATCCCTGTACCAACCAGGACTACAGTATATGTATTAATATATCCCTGTACCAACCAGAACTACAGTACAAAATTATATATAGGATCCCTGTACCAACCAGAACTACAATATATGTATTAATACCAGTAATGCTCAATATATATAGTATCCCTGTACCAACCAGAACTACGTATATGTTTTAATAGAGTAAATATCAAGTTATATAGTATCCCTGTACCAACCAGAAACTTACAGTACAATATATATAGTATCCCCGTACCAACCAGAACTACAATATATGTATTAATACCAGTAATTCTCAATATTTATAGTATCCCTGTACCAACCAGACTAAAGTATATGTTTTAATAGCAGTAATTATCAATATTATATAGTATCCCTGTACCAACCAGAACTACAGTACAAATATTATATGATCCCTTTACCAACCAGAACTACAATATAGTATTAATACCAGAATGCTCAATATTATATAGTATCCTGTACCAACCAGAACTTACAGTACTATTATATAGTATCCCCGTACCAACCAGAACTACAATATATGTATTAATACCAGTAATGCTCAATATTATATAGTATCCCTGTAACAACCAGAACTACAGTATATGTTTAATAGCAGTAATTCAATATTATATAGTATCCCTGTACCAACCAGAAACTACAGTACAATATTATATAGTATCCCTGTACCAACCAGAACTAAATATATGTATTAATACCAGTAATTCTCAATATTATATAGTATCCCTGTCAACCAGAACTACTGTACAGTATAGTTTTAATACCAGTATTTTCAATATTATAGTGACCCGTATTAACCAGAACTACAGTATAGTATTAATACCAGAATTCTCAATATATAGTATCCCTACCAACCAGGACTACAGATATGTATTAATATCAGTAATTCTCAATATTATATAGTATCCCTGTACCACCAGAACTACAGTATATGTATTAATAACCAGTAATTTCAAATATATTATAGTATCCCTGTACCAACCAGATATAAAGTATATGTATTAATACCGTAATTCTCATCAATATATATAGTATCCCTGTACCAACCATAACTACAGTATATGTATTAATACAGTAATTCTCAATATTATATAGTATCCCTGTACCAACGAGATCTACAGTATATGTATTAATACCAGTATTCTCAATATTTATATAGATCCTGTACCAACCATAAACTACAGTATATGTATTAATACAGTAATTCTCAATATATATAGTATCCCTGTACCAACGAGATCTACAGTATATGTATTAATACCAGTAATTCTCATATTATATAGTATCCCTGTACCAACCATAACTACAGTATATGTATTAATAACAGTAATTCTCAATATTATATAGTATCCTGTACCAACATAACTAAAGTATATGTATTAATACCAGTAATTCTCAATATATTATAGTATCCCTACCAACCAAGAACTACAGTATATATAATACCAGTAATTCTCAATATTATATAGTATCCCTGGACCAACGAGATCTACAGATATGTATTAATACCAGTAATCTCAATATTAATGTATCCCTGTACCAACCATAACTACAAGTAGTATTTAATACCAGTAATTCTCAATATTATATAGTATCCTGTACCAACGAGATCTACAGTATATGTATTAATACCAGAATTCTCAATATTATATATGTATCCCCGTACCAACCATAAATACAGTATATGTATTAATACAAGTAATTCTCAATATTATATAGTATTCCCGTACCAACCAGAACTACAGTATATGTATTAATACCAGTAATTCTCAATATTATATAGTATCCCTACCAACGAGATCTACAGTATATGTATTAATACCAGTAATTCTCAATATTATATGTATCCCTGTACCAACCATAACTACAGTATATGTATTAATACCAGTAATTCTCAATATTATATAGTATCCTGTACCAACGAGATCTACAGTATATGTATCAATACCAGTAATTCTCAATATTATATAGTATTATGATCCCTGTACCAACCGATCTCAGTATATGTATTAATACCAGTAATTCTCAATATTATATTGTATGCCCTGTACCAACCATAACTACAGTATAGTATTAATACCAGTAATTCTCAATATTATATAGTATCCCTGTACCAACGAGAACTACAGTATAGATAATACCAGTAATTCTCAATATTATATAGTATATAATCCCTGTACCAACCAGACTTACAGTATATGTATTAATACCAGTAATCTCAATATTATATTGTATCCCCGTAACAACCAAACTACAGTATATGTTTAATACCAGTAATCTCTCAATATATATATATCCCTGTACCACCAGAACTACAGTATATGTATTAATACCAGTAATTCTCAATATTATATTAGATCCCCGTCACCAACCAGAACTACAGTATATGTATTAATACCAGTAATTCTCAATATATATAGTATCCCTGTACCAACCAGAACTACAGTATATGTATTAATACCAGTAATTCTCAATATTATATAGTGTCCCCGTACCAACCAGAACTACAGTATTGATTAATACAGTAATTTCAATATTATATAGTATCCCTGTACCAACCAGAACTACAGTATATGTTAATACCAGTAATTCTAATATTATTATAGTTCCCCGTACCAACCAGAACTACAGTAGATGTATTAATACCAGTAATTCTCAATATTATATAGTATCCCTGTATCAACCAGAACTACAGTATATGTATTAATACCAGTAATTCTCCATATTATATAGTATCCCTGGATCAACCAGAACTACAGTATATGTATTAATACCAGTAATTCTCCATATTATATAGTATCCCTGGATCAACCAGAACTACAGTATATGTATTAATACCAGTAATTCTCAATATTATATAGTATCCCCATACCAACCAGAACTACAGTATATGTATTAATAGCAGTAATTCTCAATATTATATAGTATCCCCATACCAACCAGAACTACAGTATATGTATTAATACCAGTAATTCTCAATATTATATAGTATCCCTGTACCAACCAGAACTACAGAATATGTATTAATACCAGTAATTCTCAATATTATATAGTATCCCTGTACCAACCAGAACTACAGTATATGTATTATTACCAGTAATTCTCAATATTTTTTAGTTTTAGAAACTTATCTATCCCACTTTTAAAGCTATTTAATGAACTTGCCATTACCACCTCTGCTGGAAGACAGTTCCACAGTTTCACCGTTCTCACTGTAAAGAAACCTCTCCTAACCTGAAGATGAAACTTCTTTTCTTCCAACCTTAAAGGATGTCCATGAGTCCATTGATATGACCTATTAGTAAACAATGCACCAGAGAGTTCATTGTATGGCCCATTAATATATTTGTACAAGGTTATCATGTCCCCACGCAAACGTCGCTTCTCCAATGTAAACAGCCCTAACTTGTCTAATCTGCCTGCATAGTCAAGCCCCTCCATTCCCCTTATTAATTTAGTTGCCCTTCTCTGAACTGCCTCAATTTCCAAGATCTCCCTTTTGTATATGGGATTCCAAAACTGCACCGCATATTCCAAATGAGGCCTTACCAGTGCCTTGTATAGAGGGAGAATAATATTTTCCTCCCTTGAATCTATTCCCCTCTTTATACAAGACAATATCTTGCTAGCTCTAGCTGTTGCTACCTGGCATTGTTTGCTACAGCTAAGTCTGTTATCTACCAGAACCCCCAAATCTTTTTTCATTAGAAATTCACTTAACACATGAAATTTCCAATGTGATCAAACACCCACAACATATTTATAGGCTGGTTTAGATCCAGTGGTCTCCAGTGTACCTCTTTTGTTTCCAACCAACAGGCTAACGATTGGTTCATTGAATGAAAGGTCTCTCAAAAGTAATAAAGGTTCCTGGTCACCCATGTACCAAGATTTAAATGACACTTAGATTGTGGATAATCCAGCCCTGATTTTAATACACAGTATGTATCATTTCATTAAACCAATATGCAGTTCAATAATCATTGATTATATCATATAAACAGAAGATGTCAAATTACACCATAAATTCCAACTTTTCATATACTGTACCTCTCCCTTGCCCACCCATAACCGCAGAGTTAGATTTCTAATTAAACCTCCCCAAATCATACTTAGAATCCTTCTCTCCCACAGCTGTCTTCTCTGGCTCTCTGCTAACCGGAAGCAGCAGTGAGGGGCCAGACCGGCAGCCACGTCTGTTCTGTGATTGGCTGCTGGTCAGCCAATCACAGCCCTGGCTGCCGGCTGTGAAGACTAGTGTAGGAGTCTAGGTGAAGGGCAGCAATAGAGGGATCCCCTGCAAATGCCATTGTCTTTTCAGAAGGCAAGGAGGAGGTGGAAACTTTTTACACAGGAAGACAGCTCCTACTGTTCACTTTCAGGGACTTGGGACAAGCACTACAGGTGGACCTTTTGGAGCAGAGATGTAAGGTAAGGATGTTTTTACACTACACAGTGGACATGCCCTTTAAGTATCTCTAACAAAAGTTATTACCACCAGTGTTTGCCACCCCACCCCCCTTTGCCTCCTCTGTAAGCTGTAAGAAGCTCAAAAAACTTTTCACATGCTCAGAGGAGAATCACCAAGTAAAACCTGTCCTGTTACAGATGATGCCATGGGTATGACTAAAGGCTCTATCTGGAAGAGCCAGATGTCCTCTAGGGGCGCCAACATCGTAGCAAGAAACTCACCTTAGATTTGTTTTAGTCTAGCCTTAATCTCTCCTTTAGAAATACATGTTTGATCTGTATTTTACATTTGACAGATCCACCATCACCCAAGCCAACTGAAGACTCAAGACCAAAAAACTCCTCTTTGCTGCAGTGTTATTCCAGTGGGGCTGTGTACTACCTGCCAATGAGCATGTTAGATGAGGCTAATCTATCTGTAAACGATATTCACTTAGAGGATCCTTGGTGTACAGCAGCACAAGATGGAAAGTTTGCAGTAATTGAGGTTCCTTTTGGCAAGTGTGGATCCAGCGTGTTGGTAAGATTCCAGATTTCCATGAGGCTGTTAATTAAACTATCCTACGAAATCCACCGAATTAACACATCACACCTGAATGTGGCCTTTAAGTAGACATACATACTTTTGTATCGATTAAATTCTCTTTCCTTAATGCTTTTTATTCCAGAAGCAAAGGGTAAATCAAACAGAATAAATTAAAAAAATCCATTTGGACACAGTTTTAGTTCAAATCTTGTTTCATTTCTGGACTTATATTAAAAACCAACAATTCATTTTTACTGGTTGAAATCATTGACATCAGTTTGCTGAAGACCAATCACAATAATGGGGGATTTTATAATTATTATTACTCTGTAAAAGGAACCAATTCATTTTTTTCTTACATTTCTGTAGAATGAAGATGGGAAGATAATCTATGAAAATACCGTCTATGGAACCGTACCAGGGACCAGCATTCACCGCATTGAAAACCCTGTGAGCTGCGAAATGGAGAGACGCGAGAATTTAACTCTAAATTTCCATCCCAAGGTCACAGATGTGGTGTCCCAAGGCCACTATAATGTCACATTGAAATTCTACCCTAGTCAGGTCTTCGGCCATCCCATTACCATGTACCCTTATGAGGTTGATATCGCTGGGAATCTTTATGTGGAGTTCAAAGTGGAATCAAATGATAAAGACCTTCAGATATTGACAGAATCCTGTACATGTTCCCCGACCTTAGAAAATACTGATGATACCTACAAACTCATTCAACGTGGGTAAGATGTTTTTTAAAATTCCATATTCCTGATTCCTGCATTATTTTGTTGGATATCTATAGCTGTTCTATATACATTTAAATACTTTCGCTTGGGATTGGGAGCTTCCATTCTGGCCACACACATTTTCCAATGCTAATTACCTGCTATCAAGAAGAGTGAGAACTATGCTCATATTGCCTCATAAAATGATTGTCCTATCTACTGATGGTTCTGTCTCATGTTTGGCTTTGACAATATTTGTGTCACGTTAGTAACTAATTGGCTGTTTGGGGAAAGATTAAAATTAGGACAATAGATGTCCCAACCAGTAACCGACCAGCCAATCAAAAGCTTGGATTTGTCAATCTGTGTAACTAGTCTGTACTAATCAAATCTAACTAGTCTGTAGCCTATAAAACAGTATGTTCTTTTGAACTGTCAATCTTTATTGCCTGGTTAACGTTTGCTGCTTTACCTCTTGGTTTCAGGTGTTTCCAAGACTCCACTCTGCGATCTCATCCAGTTACAGACCAGAGAGAGGAACGTTTTAGTTTTCATGCCTTCAAATTTGACCATTGGGAAGAAGTGTATCTGTCCTGTAATGTAATCATTTGCCATAACTCTACTGCCCCCAACCGTTGCACCCAAGGATGTCAGAGCCACAGACACAGACGTGATGCATTCAGATCCAAAAAATTAATGGCTTCAGCAAGGCTGTCCCAAGGGCCTGTGGTATTTAGACACGGTAACTTAGCTTCAGTCTACTTCCACATGCTTGGCACTTGAGTGAATTCCTTATTTCCCCTGTTGCAGTGCTGGGGGATAAATGAGTTCAGACAAATGCTATTATAGCTTGATGGGGAATTACCCTCCCTGTGCTCCAAGCATTTCTGCACTCGACTTCCCATCACAAATAAATAGGCTGGGACAGGGAACATTGCAGGTGCAGTTTTAAAGTCTGATACATTTTTGATAGATTCGATGATCGAAGGTCAAGTCAATCAAATATCTAATTAGTGTATGACCAACATGAGTGAATTGCCATGTACCTGAGCCCTTTAAATCACAATCTTTTTAATGTCCCTGACACCTTGCTGTTATATGCTGGTTAGGGTATTCCAGGGTATTTAGTGCCAACTGATTCTTGTACAAGAATGAATTGAGAATCCAAACAAGCACAGTGTCCTTCCAGGACCTTTTTACAAATACGGCCAGTAACTCTCGCCCACATATACCGTGTCTGCATGGCCCACAAATACTGGCCTTACCATTGCTGCTCACTATACCTGCCTTCCAGACACTCTGCTGCTGTAACTCCAGACTATGTATCCCGGTACTGCCGTTCCAAGTCCTCACATATCTCTGCACACACAGGAAACTGGAATCCTAAGTGCGTTTCCCCCTGACCTTTTCATCAAGACCCTGAACATGTATCTATACGCTTATTCTCACCTCCCTGTGAATAATATTACGCTCGGGGAACTAGAACTTACCTTACCTGCCGCTCCACTGCAAGCCGTTCCTTCACTGAAAGCCAATCTGTCCCGACCACGCGCCCTATCTTAGGCGCATGCACACTAATACAAAAAATGGGGTGCACAATCGGGAGAGAACAGCTGTTCAGTGAAGGAGCGGCTGCGAGTGGAGCGGCGGTAAGGTAAGTTCCAGGTCCCCCGAGCGTCCTATTATTCACAGGGAGGTGAGAATAAGCGTTCTCACCTCCCTGCGAAGAATAGAAATGGATGGCACATAGTTATTTTTATGGATTTAGTGTTCCTTTAAGTAGCCTGATTGGACAGTTCTGAACATTTCCATTATAAGGGAGAGGGTACTGTTTATGCCTTTTTAATCTCAGTATTGATATTTACCCTGAGCACCACTGTGTTGGAGAACATAATTATGTGGTTCAGACTTTAACCTTTATAATAAAGATGATATTTCAACCCAATGCCCATTATATACAAAATGATATACATGTCCAATCTATGTTTTGTCCAAGCTTTTATTTTGGCCAGAATATCACCCCAGGAAATTGGTTTGGATGAAATATCACCCTGTGTACCTATCTGAAAGTAGTGACTAGGAAAGTGCACTGAGCATGTCTGTGCCCACTGGCTAGGGGAGATAGAAGAGGAAGAGATCTGATCCTTTTTCTAGCTGGAGTAAATGAGTTATCTTATTTTCAGAGGGGAAATTAAATAATAGGCCATAATTCCCTGTGGAATGCTGGGAGTTGTAGTTTCCGAACAACTGGAGGGTTGCAAGTTTGACATCCCTGAAATAGACAAATACAGCAATATAGCGAACGCCAATCATTTGATTGAAGTACAAAGGGCTTAAATGTTTTGGGTTCTGAAAATATGTAGAGCTGACAATGGAGAGATTTGGGTCATACTGCACTGGACATGTGTGTGTGCAATTAGATATAGCATGAGGGAAACTAAAATAATATCTGATGTTCCCGCTAAACGCAATAGGGAAATCCATATGGCAGTTCCTACATACACAGTACAGTGCTCTACACCTACATCTATTGGTCTGAGCTTTCTCTGTTTGTGGTTAGTGGAATATTTATGCCCTTTGCACTATGGGAAGAGACATTGGTAAAAGATGACTTGCAGGGGATGGAATGTTTAAGTGCAAGAAACCAACCTGGAGGGTAAACGTATCCATTGTACAAAGAACAGAAATATCTGTCCTTGTGTATCTAGCGTTACGCACACCTTTCACCATGATTTATTGCTACAATTGCCTTATAATGGTAACACCTTATTTGCAGTTCACTTTTCTATTTAGAGTGATTGCCTCTAACTCAAACATTGGAGTGAGCAGTGGATGATAACAATGATTGATATTATTACATTAGCAGCCAATGTCCAGCTGTCCGTTCCCAATACGTAATATAAATATTATAACAATATTGTCTCACTACTCACCCTCCCTTTACCAACACCCGTGTTTTTTCCATTGCAGGAGATGGGAGGAACCAGACTTCTCTCTTATTGGTCTTCGTGGCTGCTCTGTCCATATTGGGGTCACTGTCTGCAGTCGCCTTGATGCTACAGAAACACTATTACCTAAGACAAGGCTATTCCCCAGTACCCAATCACAAGTGATAGGAAATGAAATATAAATTGAACATTTCATGCTAATTGAGATATTATTTGATTTGTGTGATCATTCATTCCATATTCAACGTTCTGATTCTCATTATGTCCTGTATGGTTAAAAGGATAATAGTAAATTCTATTTACCCGAGGGCCTGAATATTTCAATTTTTTTCAAATGAGATACTCAATTGAAATTAAAGTCTTATTAATTAAGATTAAGTTTGGAATTAGGATAGGAAGTTCTGGGAAAATAAGGGGAAACACCGACTTATATGGAGACAAGGGGCTTTTCCAAAATCCCCCCACCAGCCCTACTGGCAGATTCTATTCAAGGGAAATCTATCATATGAACAGCGTCCGATATGCAGAGAGGAAATATTCTTTGCCTATAATAATAATTTTCGAACCTGAATAGCAGCTGTGCAAACAGCACTAGGAGAAAGGTGATTGGTTATCTCCAGACGTCTTCAAAGAAGAGACTGATCAGTTCCAAATGGCTACACCAGAGCTTTATTATCCTTATATGGCGCCCAAGCCTAGAGTAGTAATAGAGAATACAAGACCTGTCTGCTTAGCTTAGATACAAGGGGAACTACACAATAAAAAGATCAACGCTTGTAGCCATTTCCCCCAAGGTATTTGGATATTTGTGGTTTTTGTTTATGTAGAAATTAAAATATTAATCAGTTTGACTGCAGATTATTATTTTGTTAATAGTTTCAGTGTGACGGGTGGAAAAGTAAATAATTGGGTATCAAAAAAAACAATTACTTGTGGAGGTTTATAGTTTGTTATTATAGGAAGAAAGGGCAAGTAACAAACAAAAAAGCAATTGTTTGAGGATATTGTAATGATGTACCTTGAACTGTAAATTATATGGATATTAAAAGTCACTGAGTTTTTCTGTGACTAAAATTACCAGGCCGCAAGCTTTTTTTAATAAAGAACACTGAGGTCATGATGTATGGCAACAAGCCAAGCTATCTCCTCTGCAGCTGTGTGAGCTCATAACGAGCTTGTTAAGTTACCAGGGTAGGCGGAAACCTTTAGAGGAGGAACCGGGGGAATTGGAAGTAAAAATTCTCGGTCCATGAACACCAGGAAGCAAGTTAAATATTGTGATCTTAGGGTTGGTCCTGATTCTGTGTATATCAAGTTTATTGTAGGGGTGGACAAGCCCTTTACAGGATTTCCACTGGGGGGTTTCCAGAAAGGGTTTTCATTGTAGACAGATCCACTTTTACAGGTCACTCACTATATTTATGAAATAACATCCAATGATAAAGGAGAGCACAATCCACTGATGCACATTTTAGAGGTTGTTTCTCTCCTGCAGACCACGGGACATTCTATTGGATGTAAGGAGGGGGGCAGATTATAGAGTCCTGTACTGTCCCACACAATCTGATGCCTGGGGTGAAAGGCAAAACAGTGTGACCCTACAACAATCACACTTTTGTTACCGGAACCTCAGTATAGTAACAATATTGCTCCACAACAATTGACAAGTACCTATTTCTGTCACTGTGTGATATTGACACAAGCGAGCCTTCAGCATAGTTGCTTGTGAGTTAAATTTATTGGAGAAAGCACAAGATGTTTCCAAGCCTTAGATGGTTCTTAAGGTGAAAATTGTGTGGGTTCTACTGTCTATGTGGATCATTTCCCACCTGTTAACAAACTATTAATACTCATTTTAATATCCCCATGTTTAGAAACGTAGCCCGTCTTAAGGGATGTCTGTCCAGCACTCCAAGGGGAGATTCCGTACACAGATTGTGGAAATTACAGAGGAATGGAAGTGATTAAACAAATTAAAGTTATTTTTAGTCTTTGATGGCAAGTTTACATGTTTGTCCATGGCTGTGGTTTACATGTTTGTCCGTGGCTGTATTGTTTGCCGGCAAGTTTACATGTTTGTCCAGTGGCTGTGGTTTTACATGTTTGTCTGTGGCGTATGTTTGACGGCAAGTTTCATTTTTGTCTGTGGCTGTATTGTTTGATGGCAAGTTCATGTTTGTCCGTGGCTGTATTGTTTGACGGCAAGTTTACATGTTGTCCATGGCTGTGGTTTACATGTTTGTCCGTGGCTGTATTGTTTGCCGGCAAGTTTACATGTTTGTCCATGGCTGTGGTTTACAATGTTTGTCTGTGGCTGTATTGTTTGATGACGGCAAGTTTACATGTTTGTCTGTGGCTGTATTGTTTGATGGCAAGTTTACATGTTTGTCCGTGGCTGTATTGTTTGACGGCAAGTTTACATGTTTGTCCATGGCTGTGGTTTACATTTTTGTCCGGGCTGTATTGTTTGCCGGCAGTTTACTTTGTCCATGGCTTGTTGTTTACATGTTTGTCCGTGGCTGTATTGTTTGACGGCAAGTTTACATGTTTGTCTTGGGCTGTATTGTTTGATGGGCAAGTTTACATGTTTGTCCGTGGCTGTATTGTTTGACGGCAAGTTTACATGTTTGTCCGTGGCTGTATGTTGGACGGCAAGTTTAATCTGTTTGTCTGTGCTGTATTGTTTGACGGCAAGTTTACATGTTTGTCAGTGGCTGTATTGTTTGACGGCAAGTTTACATGTTTGTCGCTGGCTGTATTGTTTGATGGCAAGTTTACCTGTTTTGTCCGTGGCTGTATTGTTTGATGGCAAGTTTACATTTTGTCCCGTGCTGTTGAATTTTATAAAAGTTCCAAATTTTGAAATGCCCAAAAACCCACCCTATTTACTGTATCAGTAAAACTCAGTAGACCTTTATTTTCTGTCCTATACCCCTTTAAATAACTGCTAGGTCTCTCACCATGGGTTTAGCCTATATAATGCAAATGAACATTTAATACTTTTCTTTATGTGGCCGCCTAGTCCCATCCTGTATTTGGCCCAGGGCTGGATCTCCAATAGGAAGAAGCACATCTTCCTATTGGTCAGGCTGGACTGATGGAGGAAATTAATCAAGGCAGCACACAAAAGGTAGGTATTCAGGGATAGTTTGCATTATGCAGGCTAAATCCAGGGCGAGGACCCAGCATTTAGGTTCCTTAAACTGGGTAAGTAGAAGGCTACCTAGTGGCTTTATTTCGTTAAAGGCTGGTACAAAGAGGCGGCTAAAAAGAATGGTATAACCTAAACCCTAATACCCTTAAACTGAGTACAACTGAGTTGAGTGTAATTGTCCTTTAAAGCCCCTTTTCCATACCTAGTCCTATTATCAATGTAAATGATTACAAAGTTTTAATAATTTACATTAGCTGTTAACACCAACTGCAATGTGACCAGAGCCTTTCAGGGTATCAACGTTGACTTGCTGATCATGCATATTGCAGTAAAGATATTGTGCCCCTAGGAACGTGCCAACTGTGCCTAATGGTAAATCTGTCCCTGACTACATATCTATTATATGGGGGGAGTAGACTCACTACAATGTACTTTGAGGTTTACAGGTAACAGTTTTTTTGTGCAGTTCCGTCCTTATTGGTGCTGCCATCTTATCGGTCAAAATTCTCTTTTACCTACAACCATTTGTTAATGTCTGTGCTTTGGTATTTGACTTCAAGCTCTTTGGGACAGGGCCTGATGGGAAAGATTAAACTATTGTGATCTGCAACACAATAAGTTCATGCTATTAAGGAACAGATATGAAAATACTAACTCAGTTATGTTATGACATATCTCTACCCAGCCCTGCCACTTCCATATTGCAGAGCAGTGTGCGTGCCCACATCTAATGCACTGAGCTGAGATCATTTCCGAAGTGCACGCATCAGCATTTGTTTTGCAGATTGCTGCAATCTGATTACGGACTATTGTGCTTTTCATGCGTGTGCCGTCCGGATGTGGTGGCCTCAACTGAGGATAAAAAAAAAATGTTCCTGATTGCTGAAACTACTGATATTAATGAATGAAGGTCTCTGTGATTGGCCTGTGTCCAATATGTCTGTGGTTGTCTTTACAACCTGATCAACATCCAACCAATCAGGTTACACATACTCTGTACTGGCACATAAGGACGATGAACGCCTGCAGATCAGGAGGCCATTGGAACCAAAGTACTGTGCCAAAATGGTGAAATATTGTCATTGTATTGTATTCACAACCCAAAACCCTTCTGAATGGTTAGTGGGATACACTGATAGCCTATGGTTTATTTCTATTCCCCTTCTGATATGGTTAGTGGGATACACTGATAGCCTATGGTTTATTTCTATTCCCTTCTGATAGTTAGTGGGATACACTGATAGTCCTATGGTTTATTTCTATTTCCCCTTCTGATATGGTTAGTGGGATACACTGATAGCCTATGGTTTATTTCTATTTCCCTTCTGATAGTTAGTGGATACACTGATAGTCTATGGTTTATTTCTATTTCCCTTTTGAGAGTTAGTGGATACACTGATAGTCTATGGTTTATTTCTATTTCCCCTTCTGATATGGTTAGTGGGATACACTGATAGTCTATGTTTATTTCTATTTCCCTTTTGATGGTTAGTGGGAACACTGATAGTCTATGGTTTATTTCTATTTCCCCTTCTGATTGGTTAGTGGGATACACTGATAGCTATGGTTTATTTCTATTTCCCCTTCTGATGGTTAGTGGGATACACTGATAGCCTATGGTTTATTTCTATTTCCCCTTCTGTATGGTTGTGGGATACACTGATAGCCTATGGTTATTCTATTTCCCTCTTCTGATGGTTAGTGGGATACACTGATAGTCTATGGTTTATTTCTATTTCCCTTCTGATGGTTAGTGGGATACACTGATAGCCTATGGTTTATTTCTATTTCCCCTTCTGATATGGTTAGTGGGATACACTGATAGTCTATGGTTTATTTCTATTTCCCTTTCTGATATGGTTAGTGGATACACTGATAGTTATGGTTTATTTCTATTTCCCCTTCTGATGGTTAGTGGGGATACACTGATAGCCTATGGTTTATTTCTATTTCCCCTTCTGTATGGTTAGTGGGATACACTGATAGTCTATGGTTTATTTCTATTTCCCCTTCTGAGATGGTTAGTGGGATACACTGATAGTCTATGGTTTATTTCTATTTCCCTTCTGATATGGTTAGTGGGATACACTGATAGTCTATGGTTTATTTCTATTTCCCTTCTGATATGGTTAGTGGGATACACTGATAGTCTATGGTTATTTCTATTTCCCCTTCTGATATGGTTAGTGGGATACACTGATAGCCTATGGTTTATTTCTATTTCCCCTTCTGATATGGTTAGTGGGATACACTGATAGCCTATGTTTATTTCTATTTCCCTTCTGATATGGTTAGTGGGATACACTGATAGCTCTATGGTTTATTTCTATTTCCCCTTCTGATGGTTAGTGGGATACACTGATAGCCTAGGTTTATTTCTATTTCCCCTTCTGATATGGTTAGTGGGATACACTGATAGTCTATGGTTTTTCTATTTCCCTTCTGAATGGTTAGTGGGATACACTGATAGTCTGGTTTATTTCTATTTCCCCTTCTGATATGGTTAGTGGGATACACTGATAGCTAGGTTTATTTCTATTTCCCCTTCTGATATGTTAGTGGGATACACTGATAGCCTATGGTTTTATTTCTATTTCCCCTTCTGATATGGTTAGTGGGATACACTGATAGCCTATGGTTTATTTCTATTTCCCCTTCTGATGGTTAGTGGGATACACTGATAGCCTATGGTTTATTTCTATTTCCCCTTCTGATATGGTTAGTGGGATACACTGATAGCCTATGGTTTATTTCTATTTCCCCTTCTGATATGGTTAGTGGGATACACTGATAGCCTATGGTTATTTCTATTTCTCCTTCTGATATGGTTAGTGGGATACACTGATACTATGGTTTATTTCTATTTCCCCTTCTGATGGTTAGTGGATACACTGATAGCCTATGGTTTATTCTATTTCCCTTCTGATTGAGTTAGTGGGATACACTGATAGCCTATGGTTTATTTCTATTTCCCTTCTGAGATGGTTAGTGGGATACACTGATAGTCTATGTTTATTTCTATTTCCCCTTCTGATATGGTTAGTGGGATACACTGATAGCCTATGGTTTTTATTTCTATTTCCCCTTCTGATGGTTAGTGGGATACACTGATAGTCCTATGGTTTATTTCTATTTCCCCTTCTGATAGGTTAGTGGGATACACTGATAGCCTATGGTTTATTTCTATTTCCCCTTCTGATATGGTTAGGGGATACACTGATAGCCTATGGTTTATTTCTATTTCCCCTCTGATATGTTAGTGGGATACATGATGTCTAGGTTTATTTCTATTTCCCTTCTGATATGGTTAGTGGGATACACTGATAGTCTATGGTTTATTTTATTTCCCCTTATATGGTTAGTGGGATACACTGATAGCCTATGGTTTATTTCTATTTCCCTTCTGATTGGTTAGTGGGATACACTGATAGCCTATGGTTTATTTCTATTTCCCCTTCTGATATGGTTAGTGGGATACACTGATAGCCTATGGTTTATTTCTATTTTCCCCTTCTGATATGGTTAGTGGGATACACTGATAGCTATGGTTTATTTCTATTTCCCCTTGATAGGTTAGTGGGATACACTGATAGCCTATGGTTTATTTCTATTTCCCCTTCTGATAGGTTAGTGGGATACACTGATAGTCTATGGTTTATTTCTATTTCCCCTTTCTGATATGGTTAGTGGGATACATGATAGCCTAGGGTATTTCTATTTCCCTTCTGATATGGTTTAGTGGGATACACTGATGATAGCTATGGTTATTTCTATTTCCCCTTCTGATATGGTTAGTGGGATACACTGATAGCCTATGGTTTATTTCTATTTCCCCTTCTGATATGGTTAGTGGGATACACTGATAGTCTATGGTTTATTTCTATTTCCCTTTCTGATATGGTTAGTGGGATACACTGATAGCCTATGGTTTATTTCTATTTCCCTTCTGATATGGTTAGTGGGATACACTGATAGCCTATGGTTTATTTCTATTTCCCCTTCTGATATGGTTAGTGGGATACACTGATAGTCTATGGTTTATTTCTATTTCCCCTTCTGATGGTTAGTGGGATACACTGATAGCCTATGGTTTATTTCTATTTCCCCTTCTGATATGGTTAGTGGATACACTGATAGCCTATGGTTTATTTCTATTTCCCCTTCTGATGGTTAGTGGGATACACTGATAGCCTATGGTTTATTTCTATTTCCCCTTCTGATGGTTAGTGGGATACACTGATAGTCTATGGTTTATTTCTATTTCCCTTTCTTGATAGGTTAGGGGATACACTGATAGCCTATGGTTATTCTATTTCCTTCTGATGAGGTTAGTGGGATACACTGATAGCTCTGGTTATTTCTATTTCCCTTCTGAATATGGTGTGGGATACACTGATAGCCTATGGTTTATTTCTATTTCCCCTTCTGATATGGTTAGTGGGATACACTGATAGTCTATGGTTTATTTCTATTTCCCCTTCTGATATGGTTAGTGGGATACACTGATAGCCTATGGTTTATTTCTATTTCCCTTCTGATATGGTTAGATGGGATACACTGATAGTCTATGGTTTTTTCTATTTCCCCTTCTGAATGGTTATGGGATACACTGATAGCCTATGGTTATTTCTATTTCCTTCTGATATGGTTAGTGGGATACACTGATAGCCTATGGTTTATTTCTATTTCCCTTCTGATAGGTTAGTGGGATACACTGATATCCTAGAGTTTATTTCTATTTCCCCTTCTGAAGTTAGTGGGATACACTGATAGCTATGGTTTATTTCTATTTCCTCTGCATGGTTAGTGGGATACACTGATAGCCTATGGTTTATTTCTATTTCCCCTTCTGATATGGTTAGTGGGATACACTGATAGTCTATGGTTTATTTCTATTTCCCTTCTGATATGGTTAGTGGGATACACTGATAGCCTTAGGTTTATTTCTATTTCCCCTTCTGATATGGTTAGTGGGATACACTGATAGCCTATGGTTTATTTCTATTTCCCCTTCTGATATGGTTAGTGGGATACACGCTAGCCTATGGTTTATTTCTATTTCCCCTTCTGATATGGTTAGTGGGATACACTGATAGCCTATGGTTTATTTCTATTTCCCCTTCTGATGGTTAGTGGAATACACTGATAGTCTATGGTTTATTTCTATTTCCCTTTGATGGTTAGTGGATACACTGATAGCCTATGGTTTATTTCTATTTCCCCTTCTGATGGGTTAGTGGGATACACTGATAGTATGGTTTTATTTCTATTTCCCCTTCTGATATGGTTAGTGGGATACACTGATAGCCTATGGTTTATTTCTATTTCCCCTTCTGATATGGTTAGTGGATACACTGATAGCCTAGTTTATTTCTATTTCCCCTTCTGATATGTTAGTGGGATACACTGATAGCTATGGTTTATTTCTATTTCCCCTTCTGATATGGTTAGTGGGATACACTGCATAGCCTATGGTTTATTTCTATTTCCCCTTTTATGGTTAGGGGATACACTGATAGTCTATGGTTATTTCTATTTCCCCTTCTGATATGGTTAGTGGGATACACTGATAGTCTATGGTTTATTTCTATTTCCCCTTCTGATGGTTAGTGGGATACACTGATAGCCTATGGTTTATTTCTATTTCCCCTTCTGATATGGTTAGTGGGATACACTGATAGCCTTATGGTTTATTTCTATTCCCCTTCTGTAGGTTAGTGGGATACACTGATAGCCTGGTTTATTTCTATTTCCCCTTCTGATATGGTTAGTGGGATACACTGATAGTCCTATGGTTTATTTCTATTTCCCCTTCTGAATGGTTAGTGGGATACACTGATAGCCTATGGTTTATTTCTATTTCCCCTTCTGATAGGTTGTTAGGGATACACTGATAGTCTATGGTTTATTTCTATTCCCTTCTGATATGGTTAGTGGGATACAACTGATAGCCTATGGTTTTATTTCTATTTCCCCTTCTGATATGGTAGTGGGATACACTGATAGCCTATGGTTTTTTTCTATTTCCCCTTCTCTATGGTTAGTGGGATCACTGATAGTCTATGGTTTATTTCTATTTCCCCTTCTGATATGGTTAGTGGGATACACTGATAGCATGGTTATTTCTATTTCCCTTCTGATGGTTGTGGGATACTAACTGATAGCTATGGTTTATTCTATTTCCCCTTCTGATATGGTTAGTGGGATACACTGATAGCCTATGGTTTATTTCTATTTCCCCTTCTGATATGGTTAGTGGGATACACTGATAGCCTATGGTTTATTTCTATTTCCCCTTCTGATGGTTAGTGGGATACACTGATAGCCTATGGTTTATTTCTATTTCCCCTTCTGATATGGTTAGGGGGATACACTGATAGTCCTATGGTTTTTTCTATTCCCTTTCTGATAGGTAGTGGGATACACTGATAGTCTATGGTTTATTTCTATTTCCCCTTCTGTATGGTTAGTGGGATACACTGATAGCCTATGGTTTATTTCTATTCCCCTTTGAATGGTTAGTGGGATACACTGATAGCCTATGGTTTATTTCTATTTCCCCTTCTGATATGGTTAGTGGGATACACTGATAGCCTATGGTTTATTTCTATTTCCCCTTCTGATATGGTTAGTGGGATACACTGATAGTCTATGGTTTATTTCTATTTCCCTTCTGATGGTTAGTGCGGTACACTGATAGTCCTATGGTTTATTTCTATTTCCCCTTCTGATATGGTTAGTGGGATACACTGATAGCCTATGGTTTATTTCTATTTCCCCTTCTGATAGGTTAGTGGGATACACTGATAGTCTATGGTTTATTTCTATTTCCCCTTCTGATGGTTAGTGGGATACACTGATAGTCTATGGTTTATTTCTATTTCCCCTTCTGATGGTTAGTGGGATACACTGATAGTCTATGGTTTATTCTATTTCCCCTTCTGATATGGTTAGTGGGATACACTGATAGTCCTATGGTTTATTTCTATTTCCCCTTCTGATATGGTTAGTGGGATACACTGATAGCCTATGGTTTTATTTCTATTTCCCCTTCTAATATGGTTAGTGGATACACTGATAGTCTATGGTTTATTTCTATTTCCCCTTCTGATTGGTTAGTGGGATACACTGATAGTCTATGGTTTATTTCTATTTCCCTTTTGATGGTTAGTGGATACACTGATAGTCTATGGTTTATTTCTATTTCCCCTTCTGATGGTTAGTGGGATACCTGATAGTCTATGGTTTTCTATTTTTCTGATATGGTTAGTGGGATACACTGATAGCCTATGGTTTATTTCTCATTTCCCCTTCTGATATGGTTAGTGGGATACACTGATAGCTATAGGTTTATTTCTATTTCCCCTTCATATGGTTAGTGGGATACACTGATAGCTATGGTTTATTTCTATTTCCCTTCTGATGGGTTAGTGGGATACACTGATAGTCTATGGTTTATTTCTATTTCCCTTCTGATGGTTAGTGGGATACACTGATAGCTCATGGTTTATTCTATTTCCCCTTCTGATAGGTTAGTGGGATACACTGATAGTCTCTATGGTTATTTCTATTTCCCTTTCTGATGGTTAGTGGGATACACTGATAGTCTATGGTTTATTTCTATTTCCCTTTCTGATTGGTTAGTGGATACACTGATAGTATATGGTTTTTCTATTCCCTTCTGATGGTTAGTGGGATACATGCTAGTCTATGGTTATTTCTATTCCCTTCTGTATGGTTAGTGGGATACACTGATAGCCTATGGTTTATTTCTATTTCCCCTTCTATATGGTTAGTGGGATACACTGATAGCCATGGTTTATTTTTTTCCTTCTGATGGTTAGTGGATACACTGATAGTCTATGGTTTATTTCTATTTCCCTTCTGATGGTTAGTGGATACACTGATAGTCTATGGTTTATTTCTATTTCCCTTCTGATGGTTAGAGGGATACACTGATAGTCTATGGTTTTCTATTTCCCCTTCTGATGGTTAGTGGGATACACTGATAGCCTATGGTTTATTTCTATTTCCCTTCGATATGGTTAGTGGATACACTGAAGTCTATGGTTTATTTCTATTTCCCCTTCTGATGGTTTAGTGGGATACACTGATAGTCTATGGTTTATTCTATTTTTTCCCCTTCTAGGTTAGTGGGATACACTAGATGCCTATGGTTTATTTCTATTTCCCTTCTGATGGTTAGTGGGATACACTGATAGTCTATGGTTTATTTCTATTTCCCCTTCTGATGGTTAGTGGGATACTCTGATAGTCTATGGTTTATTTCTATTTCCCTTCTGATATGGTTAGTGGGATACACTGATAGTCTATGGATTATTTCTATTTCCCCTTCTGATGGTTAGTGGGATACACTGAAGCCTATGGTTTATTTCTATTTCCCCTTTGATGGTTAGTGGGATACACTGATAGTCTATGGTTTATTTCTATTTTCCCTTGATTGGTTAGTGGGATACACTGATAGTCTATGGTTTATTTCTATTTCCTTTCTGATGGTTAGTGGGAACACTGATAGTCTATGGTTTTTTCTATTTCCCCTTCTGATGGTTAGTGGGATACACTGATAGTCTATGGTTATTTCTATTCCCCTTCTTTGATGGTTAGTGGGATACACTGATAGTCTATGGTTTATTTCTATTTCCCCTTTGATGGTTAGTGGGATACACTGATAGCTATGGTTATTTCTATTTCCCTTTTGATGGTTAGTGGGATACACTGATGTCTATGTTGATTTCTATTTCCTTCTGATGGTTAGTGGGATACACTGATGTCTATGGTTTTATTTCTATTTCCCTTTATGATGGTTAGTGGGATACACTGATAGTCTATGGTTTATTTCTATTCCCCTTCTGATGGTTAGTGGGATGAACTGATAGTCCTATGGTTATTTCTATTTCCCTTTCTGATGGTTAGTGGGATACACTGATAGTCTATGTTATTTCTATTTCCTTCTGATGGTTAGTGGGATACACTGATAGTCTATGGTTTATTTCTATTTCCCCTTCTGATTGTTTTTCCTTTTGTGGTAGGGGATACACTGATAGTCTATGGTTATTTCTATTTCCCTTTCTGATGGTTAGTGGGATATCGATAGCTATGGTTATTTCTATTTCCCTTCTGAGATTGGTTAGTGGATCACTGTAAGTCTATGGATTATTTCTATTCCCTTCTGATGGTTAGTGGGATACACTGATAGTCTATGGTTTATTTCTATTTCCTTTGAGGTTAGTGGGATACACTGATAGCCTATGGTTTATTTCTATTTCCCCTTTGATATGGTTAGTGGGATACACTGATAGCTATGGTTATTTCTATTCCCTTCTGATGGTTAGTGGGAACATGATAGTATGTTTTTTCATTTCCCCTTCTGATATGGTTAGTGGGATACACTGATAGCCTATGGTTTATTTCTATTCCCTTCTGATGGTTAGTGGGATACACTGATAGTCTATGGTTTATTCTTATTCCCTTTCTGATGGTAGTGGGATACACTGATAGTCTATGGTTTATTTCTATTTCCCCTTCTGATATGGTTAGTGGATACACTGATGTATGGATTATTTCTATTTCCCTTTCTGATGGTTAGTGGGATACACTGATAGTCTATGGTTTATTTCTATTTCCCTTTCTGATGGTTAGTGGGATACACTGATAGTATATGGTTTATTTCTATTTCCCTTTCTGATGGTTAGTGGGATACACTGATAGTCTATGGTTTATTTCTGATATGGTTAGTGGGATACACTGATAGCCTATGGATTATTTCTATTTCCCTTTCTGATGGTTAGTGGGATACACTGATAGTCTATGGTTTATTTCTATTTCCCTTTCTGATGGTTAGTGGGATACACTGAGATAATGGTTTATTTCTATTTCCCGTTCTGATGGTTAGTGGGATACACTGATAGTCTATGGTTTATTTCTATTTCCCTTTCTGATGGTTAGTGGGATACACTGATAGTATATGGTTTATTTCTATTTCCCCTTCTGATGGTTAGTGGGATACACTGATAGCCTATGGTTTATTTCTATTTCCCCTTCTGATGGTTAGTGGGATACACTGATAGTCTATGGTTTATTTCTATTTCCCTTTCTGATGGTTAGTGGGATACACTGATAGTCTATGGTTTATTTCTATTTCCCCTTCTGATGGTTAGTGGGATACACTGATAGTCTATGGTTTATTTCTATTTCCCTTTCTGATGGTTAGTGGGAACACAATGATAGCTATGGTTTATTTCTATTTCCCCTTCTGATGGTAGTGGGATCACTGATAGTCTATGGTTTATTTCATTTCCCCTTCTGATATGGTTAGTGGGTACACATGATAGCCTATGTGTTATTTCATTTCCCTTTCTGATGGTTAGTGGGATACACTGATAGCCATGGTTTATTTATTTTCCTTCTGATGGTTATGGGATACACTGATAGTCTATGGTTTATTTATTATTCTCCTTTCTGATATGGTTATGGGGATACACTGATAGTCTATTGTTTTATTTCTATTCTTTCTGATGGTTAGTGGGAGAACACTGATAGTCTATGGTTTATTTCTATTTCCCCTTCTGAGGTTAGTGGGATACACTGATAGTCTATGGTTATTTCTATTTCCCTCTCTTGAATGGTTAGTGGGATACACTGATAGTCTATGGTTTATTCTATTTCCCCTTTGATGGTTAGTGGGATACACTGATAGCCTAGGTTGATTTCTATTTCCTTTTGATGGTTAGTGGGATACACTGATAGTCTATGATTATTTCTATTTCCTTTCTGATGGGTTAGTG
The DNA here is from genome assembly GCA_019447015.1 of Hymenochirus boettgeri. Lineage (NCBI taxonomy): Eukaryota > Metazoa > Chordata > Amphibia > Anura > Pipidae > Hymenochirus > Hymenochirus boettgeri. The sequence goes on from CM033472.1 coordinate 248,805,255, forward strand.
GGATACACTGATAGTCTATGTTTATTTCTATTTCCTTAGATGGTTGTGGGATACACTGATAGCTAGGTTTATTCTATTTCCCCTTCTGATGGTTAGTGGGATACAATGATAGTCTATGGTTATTTCTATTTCCCTTTCTGATGGTTAGTGGGATACACTGTAGTCTATGTTATTTCTATTTCCCTTCTGATGGTTAGTGGGATACACTGATAGTCTATGGTTTATTTCTATTTCCCTTCTGATGGTTAGTGGGATACACTGATAGTCTATGGTTTATTCTATTTCCCCTTCTGATGGTTAGTGGGATAAAATGATAGTCCTATGGTTTATTTCTATTTCCTTTCTGATGGTTAGGGGATACACTGATAGCCTAGGTTTATTTCTATTTCCCCTTCTGATATTGTTAGTGGGATACATGATAGTCTATGGTTTATTTCTATTTCTTCTGATATGGTTAGTGGGATACACTGATAGCCATGGTTATTCTATTTCCCTTCTGATGGTTAGTGGGATACACTGATAGTCTATGGTTTATTTTATTTCCCTTTATGAGTTGGTTAGGGATACACTGATAGCCTATGGTTTTTCTATTTCCCCTTCTGATATGGTTAGTGGGATACACATGATAGTCTATGTTATTTCTATTTCCCCTTCTGATATGGTTGTGGATACACTGATAGCCTATGGTTTATTTCTATTTCCCCTTCTGATATTGTTAGTGGGATACACTGATAGCCATGGTTTATTTCTATTTCCCCTTCTGATGGTTAGTGGGATACACTGATAGCCTATGGTTTATTTCATTCCCCTTCTGATATGGTTAGTGGGATACACTGATAGTCTATGGTTTATTTCTATTTCCCCTTCTGAGGTTAGTGATGGGATACACTGATAGTCATGGTTTATTTCTATTTCCCCTTCTGATATGGTTAGTGGGATACACTGATAGTCATGGTTTATTCTATTTCCCTTCTGATGGTTAGTGGGAAACACTGATAGTCTATGGTTTATTTCTATTTCCCTTCTGATGGTAGTGGATACACACTGATAGTCTATGGTTTATTTCTATTTCCCCTTCTGATATGGTTAGTGGGATACACTGATAGCCTATGGTTATTTCTATTTCCCTTCTATGATGGTTAGTGGGATACACTGATAGCCTATGGTTATTTCTATTTCCTTCTGATTGGTTAGTGGGATACATGATAGTCTATGGTTTATTCTATTTCCCTTTGATATGGTTAGTGGGATACACTGATAGGCTATGGTTATTTCTATTTCCCTTTCTGATGGTTAGTGGGAAATACATGATAGTCTATGGTTTATTTCTATTTCCCCTTCTGATGGTTAGTGGGATACAATGATAGTCTATGGTTTATTTCTATTTCCCTTCTGATATGGTTAGTGGGATACACTGATAGCTATGGTTTATTCTATTTCCCCTTCTGATGGTTAGTGGGATACACTGATAGCTATGGTTTATTTCTATTTCCTTTCTGATGGTTAGTGGGATACACTGATTGTCATGATGTTTTTTCTATTTCTTCTGATGGTTAGTGGGATACACTGATAGTTATGGTTATTTTATTTTTTTCCCTTTTGATGGTTAGTGGGATACACTGATAGTCTATGGTTTATTTCTATTTCCCCTTCTGATGGTTAGTGGGATACACTGATAGCTATGGTTTATTTTATTTCCTTTCTGATGGTTAGTGGGATACAATGATAGTCTATGGTTTATTTCTATTTCCTTCATGATGGTTAGTGGGATACACTGATAGTCTATGTTGATTTCTATTCCTTTCTGATGGTTAGTGGGATACACTGATAGTCTATGGTTTATTTCTATTTCCCTTCTGATGGTTAGTGGGATACACTGATAGTCTATGGTTTATTCTATTTCCCCTTCTGATGGTTAGTGGGATACACTGATAGCCATGGTTTATTCTATTTCCCTTCTGATGGTTAGTGGGATACACTGATAGCCTAGGTTTATTTCTATTTCCCCTCTGATATGGTTAGTGGGATACACGATAGTCTTGGTTATTTCTATTTCCCTTCTGATATGGTTAGTGGGATACACTGATAGCTATGGTTATTTTATCTCTTTGATGTTAGTGGGATACGAAGTCTATGGTTTATTTCTTTTCCCTTCTATATGGTTAGTGGGATACATGATAGCCTATGGTTTATTTCTATTCCCCTTCTGATATGGTTAGATGGGATACACGATAGTTATGGTATTTCTATTTCCCTTCTGATATGGTTAGTGGGATACACTGATAGCCTATGGTTTATTTCTATTTCCCTTCTGATATGGTTAGTGGGATACACTGATAGCCTTATGGTTTATTTTCTATTTCCCTTCTGATATGGTTAGTGGGATACACTGATAGTCTATGGTTTATTTATTTCCCCTTCTGATATGGTTAGTGGGAACACTGATAGTCTATGGTTTATTCTATTTCCCCTCTGTATGGTTAGTGGGATACACTGATAGTTTGGTTTATTTCTATTTCCCCTTCTGATATGGTTGGGGATACACTGAAGCCTATGGTATTCTATTTCCCCTTCTGATATGGTTAGTGGGAACATGATAGTCTATGTTATTTCTATTCCCCTTCTGATTGGTTAGTGGGATACACTGATAGTCTATGGTTTATTTCTATTTCCCCTTCTGATGGTTAGTGGGGATACACTGATAGCCTATGGTTTATTTCTATTTCCCCTTCTGATAGGTTAGTGGGATACACTGATAGCCTATGGTTTATTTTATTTCCCCTTCTGATGGTTAGTGGGATACACTGATAGTTATGGTTTATTTCTATTTCCCCTTTGATAGGTTAGGGGATACACTGATAGACTGGTTTATTTCTATTTCCCTTCTGATATGGTTAGTGGGATACACTGATAGTATGTTTATTCTATTTCCCCTTCTGATGGTTAGTGGGATACACTGATAGTCTGGTTTTTTCTATTTCCCCTTCTGATATGTTAGTGGGATCACTGATAGTCTATGGTTTATTTCTATTTCCCTTCTTGATATGGTTAGTGGGATACACTGATGAGTCTATGGTTTATTTCTATTTCCTTCTATAGGTTAGTGGGATACACTGATAGCTATGGTTATTTCTATTTCCCCTTCTGATATGGTTAGTGGGATACACTGATAGTCTATGGTTTATTTCTATTTCCCCTTCTGATATGGTTAGTGGGATACACTGATAGTCTATGGTTTATTTCTATTTCCCCTTCTGATATGGTTAGTGGGATACACTGATAGCCTATGGTTTATTTCATTCCCCTTCTATATGGTTAGTGGGATACATGATAGCCTATGGTTTATTCTATTTCCCTTCTGATATGGTTAGTGGGATACACTGATAGCTATGGTTATTTCTATTTCCCCTCTGACTATGGTTAGTGGGATACACTGATAGCCTATGGTTTATTCTATTTCCCCTTCTGATATGGTTAGTGGGAACAAGAAGGGGAAATAGAAATAAACCATAGGCTATCAGTGTATCCCACTAACCATCAGAAGGAGAATTAGAAATAAACCATAGACTATCAGTGTATCCCACTAACCATATCAGAAGGGGAAATAGAAATAAACCATAGGCTATCATTGTACCGCACTAACCATATTAAAGGGGAATCGTATAAACTGCGATATGGCTATCAAGTGTATCCCACTAACCATATCAGAAGGGGAAATAAAATAAACCATAGACTATCAGTGTATCCCACTAACCATATCAGAAGGGGAAATAGAAATAAACCATAGACTATCAGTGTATCCCACTACCATATCAGAAGGGGAAATAGAAATACCATAGCTATCAGTGTATCCCACTAACCATAGAAGAAATAGAAATAAACCATAGCTATCAGTGTATCCCACTAACCATATCAGAAGGGAAATAGAAATAAACCATAGGCTATCAGTGATCCCACTAACCATATCAGAAGGGGAAATAGAAAAAACCAGACTATCAGTGTATCCCACTAACCATCAGAAGGGGAAATAGAATAAACATACTATCAGTGTATCCCACTAACCATATCAGAAGGGAAATAGAAATAAACCAGTCTATCAGTGTATCCCCACTAACCTATCAAAGGGGAAATAGAAATAAACCATAACTATCAGTGTATCCCACTAACCATCAGAAGGGGAAATAAAATAAACCATAGGCTATCAGTGTATCCCACTAACCTATCAGAAGGGGAAATAGAAATAAACCATAGGCTATCAGTGTATCCCCCTAACCATCAGAAGGGGAAATAGAAATAAACCATAGACTATCAGTGTATCCCCTAACCAATCAGAGGGGAAATAGAAATACACATAGACTATCAGTGTATCCCACTAACCATATCAGAAGGGGAAATAGAAATATCCATAGGCTTCAGTGTATCCCACTAACCATATCAGAAGGGGAAATAGAAATAAACCAACTATCAGTGTATCCCACTAACCATATCAGAAGGGGAAATAGAATAAACCATAGACTATCAGTGTTCCCACTAACCATATCAGAAGGGGAAATAAATAAACCATAGACTATCAGTGTATCCCACTAACCATATCAGAAGGGAAATAGAAATAAACCATAGCTATCAGTGTATCCCACTAACCATATCAGAAGGGAAATAGAAATAAACCATAGGCTATCAGTGTATCCCACTAACCATATCAGAAGGGGAAATAGAAATCACCATAACTATCGTGTATCCCATCTAACCATATCAGAAGGGGAATAGAAATAAACCATAGGCTATCAGTATCCCACTAACCATACAGAAGGGAAAAGAAATAAACCATAGACTATCAGTTATCCCACTAACCTATCAAAGAAGAATAGAAATAACCATAGGCTATCAGTGTATCCCACTAACCATATCAGAAGGGAAATAGAAATAAACCAAGACTATCGTGTATCCCACTAACCATATCAGAGGGGAAATAGAATAAACCTAGGCTATCAGTGTATCCCACAACCATCAGAAGGGAAATAGAATAAACCATGGCTATCAGTGTATCCCACTAACCATCAGAAGGGGAAATAGAATAAACCATAGACTATCAGTGTATCCCACTAACCATCAAAGGGAAATAGAAATAAACCATAGACTATCAGTGTATCCCACTAACCATACAGAAGGAATAGAAATAACATAGACTATCAGTGTATCCCACTAACCATAGAAGGAATATAGAAATAAACCATAGACTATCATTGTATCCCACTAACATCAGAAGGAAATAAAATAAACCATAGGCTATCAGTGTATCCCACTAACCATCAGAAGGGGAAATAGAAATAAACCATAGACTATCAGTGTATCCCACTAACCATCATAGAAGGGAAAAAAATAAAATAACCATAACTATCAGTGTATCCCACTAACCATCAGAAGAAATAGAAAAAAAACATCATGACTCAGTGTATCCCACTAACCATCAGAAGGAAATAGAAATAAACCATAGGCTATCAGTGTATCCCACTAACCATCAGAAGGGGAAATAGAATAAACCATAGACTATCAGTGTATCCCACTAACCATATCAGAAGGGAAATAGAAATAAACCATAGACTATCATGTATCCCACTAACCATATCAGAAGGGGAAATAGAAATAAACCATAGACTATCAGTGTATTCCCACTAACCATCAGAAAGGGAAATAGAAATAACCATAGCTATCAGTGTATCCCACTAACCATATCAGAAGGGAATAGAATAAACCATAGACTATCATGTATCCCACTAACCAATCAGAGGAAATAGAAATAACCATAGGCTATCAGTGTATCCCACTAACCATCATAGAAGGGAAATAGAAATAACCATAGGCTATCAGTGTATCCACTAACCATATCAGAAGGGGAAATAGAAATAAACCATAGACTATCAGTTGTATCCACTACCATACAGAAGGGGAAATAGAAATAAACCATAGACTATCAGTGTATCCCACTAACCATCAGAAAGGGAAATAGAATAAACCATGACTATCAGTGTATCCCACTAACCATATCAGAAGGGGAAATAGAAATAAACCATGACTATCAGTGTATCCCATCCACTAACCTCAGAAGGGGAAATAGAAATAAACCATAGCTATCAGTGTATCCACTAACCATATCAGAAGGGGAATAGAAATAAACCATAGGCTATCAGTGTATCCCACTAACCATAGAAGGGGAAATAGAAATAAACCATGGCTATCAGTGTATCCCACTAACATATCAGAAGGGGAAATAGAAATAAACCATAGGCTATCAGTGTATCCACTAACCATATCAGAAGGGGAAATAGAAATAACATAGACTATCAGTGTATCCCACTAACCATATCAGAAGGGGAATAAAGAAAAACCATAGGCTATCAGTGTATCCCCTAACCAATATCAAAGGGAAATAGTAAATAACCATAGACTATCAGTGTATCCCACTAACCATCAGAGGAGAAATAGAATAACCATGGCTATCAGTGTATCCACTAACCATATCAGAAAGAAATAGAAATAAACCATAGCTATCATGTATCCCACTAACAATATCAGAAGGGGAAATAGAAATAAACCTAGGCTATCAGTGTATCCCACTAACCATACAGAAGGAAATAGAAATAAACCATAGGCTATCATATCCCACTAACCATCAGAGGGGAAATAGAAATAAACCATAGACTATCAGTGTATCCCACTAACCATCAGAAGGGAAATAGAAATAAACCATAGACTATCAGTGTATCCCACTAACCATCAGAAGGGGAAATAGAAATAACATAGACTACAGTGTATCCCACTAACCATCAGAAAGGGAAATAGAAATAACCATAGACTATCATTGTATCCCACTAACCATCAGAAGGGAAATAGAAATAAACCATAGACTATCAGTGTATCCCACTAACCATCAAGGGGAAATAGAAATAAACATAGACTATCAGTGTATCCCACTAACCATCAGAAGGAAATAGAAATAAACATAGACTATCAGTGTATCCCACTAACCATCATAAAGGAAATAGAATACCATAGGCTATCAGTGTATCCCACTAACCATCAAAGGGGAAATAGAATAAACCATAGACTATCAGTGTATCCCACTAACCATATCAAGAGAGGGAAATAGAAATAAACCATAGACTATCAGTGTATCCCACTAACCATCAGAAGGGGAAATAGAAATAAACCATAGACTATCAGTGTTTCCCACTAACCATCAGAAAGAATAGAAATAAAACAATAGACTATCAGTGTATCCCCATAACCATATCAGAAGGAAATAGAAATAAACCATAGACTATCAGTGTATCCCACTAACCATCAGAAGGAAAATAAATAAACCATGGCTATCAGTGTATCCCACTAACCATCAGAAGGGAAATAGAAATAACACATAGGCTATCAGTGTGTCCCACTAACCATATCAGAAGGGAAATGAAATAAACCATAGACTATCAGTGTGATCCCACTAACCATACAGAAGGGGAAATAGAAATAAACCATAGACTATCAGTGTTCCCACTAACCATCAGAAGGGAAATAGAAATAAACCATAGGCTATCAGTGTATCCCACTAACCATATCAGAAGGGGAAATAGAAATAAACCATAGACTATCAGTGTATCCCACTAACCATCAGAAGGGGAAATAGAAATAAACCATAGACTATCAGTGTATCCCACTAACCTATCAGAAGGGGAAATAGAAATAAACCATAGGCTATCAGTGTATCCCACTACCATCAAAGGGGAAATAGAAATAAACCATAACTATCAGTGTATCCCACTAACCATCAGAAGGGAAATAGAAATAACCATAGACTATCAGTGTATCCCACTAACCATAGAAGGGGAAATAGAAATAAACCGATCATCAGTGTATCCACTAACCATCAGAAAGGGAAATAGAAATAAACCATAGCTATCAGTGTATCCCACTAACCATCAGAAGGGAAATAGAAATAATCCATAGGCTATCAGTGTATCCCACTAACCATATCAGAAGGGGAAATAGAAATAAACCATAGGCTATCAGTGTATCCCACTAACCATCAGAAAGGGAAATAGAAATAAACCATATACTATCAGTGTATCCCACTAACCATCAGAAAGGGAAATAGAAATAAACCATAGACTATCAGTGTATCCCACTAACCATCAGAAAGGGAAATAGAAATAATCCAATACTATCAGTGTATCCCACTAACCATATCAGAAGGGAAATAGAAATAACCATAGACTATCAGTGTATCCCACTACCATCAGAAAGGGAATAGAGAATAAACCATAGACTATCAGTGTATCCCACTAACCATCAGAAGGGGAATAGAAATAAACCATAGGCTATCAGTGTATCCCACTAACCATATCAGAAGGGGAAATAGAAATAAACCATAGCTATCAGTGTTCCCACTAACCATATCAGAAGGGGAAATAGAAATAAACCATAGCTATCAGTGTATCCCACTAACCATATCAGAAGGGGAAATAGAAATAACCATAGGCTATCAGTGTATCCCACTAACCATCAAAGGGAAATAGAAATAAACCATAGACTATCAGTGTATCCCACTAACCATCAGAAGGGAATAGAAATAAACCATAGACTTCAGTGTATCCCACTAACCATCAGAAGGGAATAGAAATAAACCATAGGCTATCGTATCCCACTAACCATCAGAAGGGAAATAGAAATAACCATAGACTATCAGTGTATCCCTCACTAAAACGGAAAAAACAAAAAAACAACATTCAGAAGGGGAAATAGAAATAAACCATAGACTATCAGTGTATCCCACTAACCATAGAAGGGAAATAGAAATAAACATAGGACTATCAGTGTATCCCACTAACCATCAGAAGGGAAATAGAAATAAACCATAGGACTATCAGTGTATCCCACTAACCATACAGAAGGGGAATAGAAATAAACCATAGGACTATCAGTGTATCCCACTAACCATATCAGAAGGGAAATAGAATAAACCATAGACATCAGTGTATCCCACTAACCATCAGAAAGGTAAATAGAAATCAATCATAGACTATCAGTGTATCCCACTAACCATCAGAAAGGTAAATAGAAATCAACCATAGGCTATCAGTGTATCCCACTAACCATCAGAAGGGGAAATAGAAATAAACCATAGACTATCAGTGTATCCCACTAACCATATCAGAAGGGGAAATAGAAATAAACCATAGGCTATCAGTGTATCCCACTAACCATCAGAAGGGGAAATAGAAATAAACCATAGACTATCAGTGTATCCCACTAACCATCAGAAGGAGGAAATAGAAATAAACCATAGACTATCAGTGTATCCCACTAACCATATCAGAAGGGGAAATAGAAATAAACCATAGACTATCAGTGTATCCCACTAACCATCAGAAGGGGAAATAGAAATAAACCATAGGCTATCAGTGTATCCCACTAACCATCAGAAGGGGAAATAGAAATAAACCATAGGCTATCAGTGTATCCCACTAACCATATCAGAAGGGGAAATAGAAATAAACCATAAGACTATCAGTGTATCCCACTAACCATCAGAAGGGGAAATAGAAATAAACCTATGCTATCAGTGTATCCCACTAACCATCAGAAGGGAAATAGAAATAAACCATAGACTTCAGTGTATCCCACTAACCATATCAGAAGGGGAAAAAAATAGAATAAACCATAGACTATCAGTGTATCCCACTAACCATCAGAAGGGGAAATAGAAATAAACATAGGACTATCAGTGTATCCACTAACCATATCGAAGGGAAATAGAAATAAACCATAGGCTATCAGTGTATCCCACTAACCATCAGAAGGGAAATAGAAAAACCATAACTATCAGTTGTATCCACTCTAACCATCAGAAGGGGAAATAGAAATAAACCATAGACTATCAGTGTATCCACTAACCATACAGAAGGGAAATAGAAATAAACCATAGACTATCAGTGTATCCCACTAACCATCAGAAGGGGAAATAGAAATAAACCTAGATATCAGTGTATCCCACTAACCATCATAGAAGGGGAAATAGAAATAAACCATAGGCTATCAGTGTATCCCACTAACCATACAGAAGGGAAATAGAAATAACCATAGACTATGCATGTATCCCACTAACCATCAGAAGGGAAATAGAAATAAACCATAGACTATCAGTGATCCACTAACAATCAGAAAGGGAAATAGAAATAACCATAGACTATCAGTGTTCCCACTAACCATCAGAAGGGAAATAGAAATAACCATAGCTATCAGTGTATCCCACTAACCATATCAGAAGGGAAATAGAAATAAACCATAGACTATCAGTGTATCCCACTAACCATCAGAAGGGAAATAGAAATAAACCATAGACTATCAGTGTATCCCACTAACCATATCAGAAGGGGAAATAGAAATAAACCATAGGCTATCAGTGTATCCCACTAACCATATCAGAAGGGGAAATAGAAATAAACCATAGACTATCAGTGTATCCCACTAACCATATCAGAAGGGGAAATAGAAATAAACCATAGACTATCAGTGTATCCCACTAACCATATCAGAAAAATAGAAATACCATAGGCTATCAGTGTATCCCACTAACCATATCAGAAGGGGAAATAGAAATAAACCATAGACTATCAGTGTTCCCACTAACCATCATAAAGGGAAATAGAAATAAACCATAGACTATCAGTGTATCCCACTAACCATCAGAAGGGAAATAGAAATAAACCATAGGCTATCAGTGTATCCCACTAACCATATAGAAGGGGAAATAGAAATAAAACCATAGGCTATCAGTGTATCCCACTAACCATATAGAAGGGAAATAGAAATAAACCATAGACTATCAGTGTATCCCACTAACCATTCAGAAGGGGAAATAAAATAAACCATAGACTATCAGTGTATCCACTAACATCAAAGGCAATAGAAATAAACCATAGACTATCAGTGTATCCCACTAACCATATCAGAAGGGGAAATAGAAATAAACCATAGGCTATCAGTGTATCCCACTAACCATCAGAAGGAGAATTAGAAATAAACCATAGACTATCAGTGTATCCCCACTACCATATCAAAGGGGAAATAAGAAATAACCATTAGCTATCAGTGTATCCCACTAACCTATAGAAGGAAATAGAAATAAACATAGACTATCAGTGTATCCCACTAACCATATCAGAAGGGGAAATAGAAATAAACCATAGACTATCAGTGATCCCACTAACATATCAGAAGGGAATAGAAAAAACCAGACTATCAGTGTATCCCACTAACCATCAGAAGGGGAAATAGAATAACCATACTATCAGTGTATCCCACTAACCATATCAGAAGGGAAATAGAAATAAACCATCTATCAGTGTATCCCCTAACCATATCAAAGGGGAAATAGAAATAAACCATAACTATCAGTGTATCCCACTAACCATCAGAAGGGGAAATAAAATAAACCATAGGCTATCAGTGTATCCCACTAACCATCAGAAGGGGAAATAGAAATAAACCATAGGCTATCAGTGTATCCCACTAACCATCAGAAGGGGAAATAGAAATAAACCATAGACTATCAGTGTATCCCACTAACCATCAGAGGGGAATAGAAATAACATAGACTATCATGTTCCCACTAACCATATCAGAAGGGGAAATAGAAATCCATAGGCTCTCAGTGTATCCCACTAACCATATCAGAAGGGGAAATAGAAATAAACCATAGACTATCATGTATCCCACTAACCATACAGAAGGGGAAATAGAATAAACCATAGACTATCAGTGTCTCCCACTAACCATATCAGAAGGGGAAATAAATAAACCATAGACTATCAGTGTATCCCACTAACCATATCAGAAGGGAAATAGAAATAAAACCATAAGGCTATCAGTGTATCCCACTAACCATTCAGAAGGGAAATAGAAATAAACCATAGGCTATCAGTGTATCCCACTAACCATATCAGAAGGGGAAATAGAAATCCATAACTATCGTGTATCCCATAACCATATCAGAAGGGGAATAGAAATAAACCATAGGCTATCATTGTATCCCACTAACCATCAGAAGGGAAATAGAAATAAACCATAGACTTCGTTTATCCCACTAACCCTATCAAAGAAGAATAGAAATAAACCATAGCTATCAGTGTATCCCACTAACCATATCAGAAGGGAAATAGAAATAAACCAAGACTATCGTGTATCCCACTAACCATATCAGAGGGGAATAGAAATAAACCTAGCTATCAGTGTATCCCACTAACCATCAGAAAGGGAAATAGAATAAACCATGAGCTATCAGTGTATCCCACTAACCATCAGAAGGGAAATAGAATAAATCCATAGACTATCAGTGTATCCCACTAACCATATAGAGGGAAATAGAATAAACCATAGCTATCAGTGTATCCCACTAACCATCAGAAGGAATAGAAATAACATAGACTATCAGTGTATCCCACTAACCATAAGAAGGAAATAGAAATAAACCATAGACTATCATTGTATCCCACTAACATCAGAAGGAAATAAAATAAACCATAGCTATCAGTGTATCCCACTAACCATCAGAAGGGAAATAGAATAAACCTAGACTATCAGTGTATCCCACTAACCATCAAAAGGGAAAAAATAAAAACCATAACTATCAGTGTATCCCACTAACCATCAGAAGAAATAGAAAAAAACCATACATCAGTGATCCCACTACCATCAGAAGGAAATAGAAATAAACCATAGCTATCAGTGTATCCCACTACCATCAGAAGGGAAATAGAATAAACCATAGCTATCAGTGTATCCCACTAACCATATCAGAAGGGAAATAGAAATAAACCATAGACTATCATGTATCCCACTAACCATCAGAAGGGGAAATAGAAATAAACCATAGACTATCATATTTCCCACTAACCATCAGAAAGGGAAATAGAAATAACCATAGCCTATCAGTGTATCCCACTAACCATATCAAAGGAATAGAATAAACCATAGACTATCATTGTATCCCACTAACCATCAGAGGAAATAGAAATAACCATAGCTATCAGTGTATCCCACTAACCATCAAAAGGGAAATAGAAATAACCATAGGCTATCAGTGTATCCCACTAACCATATCAGAAGGGGAAATAGAAATAAACCATAGACTATCATGTGTATCCCACTACCATCAGAAGGGGAAATAGAAATAAACCATAGACTATCAGTGTTCCCACTACCATCAGAAAGGGAAATAGAATAAACCATGACTATCAGTGTATCCCACTAACCATATCAGAAGGGGAATAGAAATAAACCATGACTATCAGTGTATCCCACATAACCTCAGAAGGGGAAATAGAAATAAACCATAGACTATCAGTGTATCCACTAACCATATCAGAAGGGGAATGAAATAAACCATAGACTATCAGTGTATCCCACTAACCATCAGAAAGGGGAAATAGAAATAAACCATGGCTATCAGTGTATCCCACTAACAATATCAGAAGGGGAAATAGAAAAAACCATAGGCTATCAGTGTATCCACAACCATATCAAGAAGGGGAAATAGAAATAACATAGACTATCGTGTATCCCACTACCATATCAGAAGGGGAAAATAGAAATAACCATAGGCTATCAGTGTATCCCCTAACCTACTAAAAGGGAAATAAAATAACCATAGACTATCAGTGTATCCCACTAACCATTCAGAAGGGAAATAGAATAACCAGGCTATCAGTGTATCCCACTAACCATATCAGAAGAAATAGAAATAAACCATAGACTATCATGTATCCCACTAACAATACAGAAGGGGAAATAGAAATAACCTAGGCTATCAGTGTATCCCACTAACCATCAGAAAGGGAAATAGAAATAAACCATAGGCTATCATTTGTATCCCACTAACCATATCAGAAGGGGAAATAGAATAAACCATAGACTATCAGTGTATCCCACTAACCATATCAGAAGGGAAATAGAAATAAACCATAGACTATCAGTGTATCCCACTAACCATCAGAAGGGGAAATAGAAATAACATATACTACAGTGTATCCACTACCATCAGAAGGAAATAGAAATAACCATAGACTATCATTGTATCCCACTAACCATCAGAAGGGGAAATAGAATAAACCATAGACTATCAGTGTATCCCACAACCATCCAAGAAATAGAAATAAACATAGACTATCAGTGTATCCCACTAACCATCAGAAAGGGAAATAGAAATAATCATAGACTATCAGTGTATCCCACTAACCATCAAAAGGAAATGAAATACCATAGGCTATCAGTGTATCCCACTAACCATCAGAAGGGGAAATAGAATAAACCATAGACTATCAGTGTATCCCACTAACCATATCAAGAGAGGGAAATAGAAATAACCATAGACTATCAGTGTATCCCACTAACCATCAGAAGGGGAAATAGAAATAAACCATAGACTATCAGTGTCCCACTAACCATCAGAAAGAAATAGAAATAAACAATAGACTATCAGTGTATCCCCATAACCATCAGAAAGGAGAATAGAAAATAAACCATAGACTATCAGTGTATCCCATAACCATCAGAAGGAAAATAAATAAACCATGGCTATCAGTGTATCCCACTAACCATCAGAAAGGGAAATGAAATAACACATAGGCTATCATTGTCCCACTAACCATATCAGAAGGGGAAATGAAATAAACCATAGACTATCAGTGATCCCACTACCATCAGAAGGGGAAATAGAAATAAACCATAGACTATCATGTGTTCCCACTAACCATCAGAAGGGAAATAGAAATAAACCATAGGCTATCAGTGTATCCCACTAACCATATCAGAAGGGGAATAGAAATAAACCAAGACTATCAGTGTATCCCACTAACCTCAGAGGGGAAATAGAAATAAACCATAGACTATCAGTGTATCCCACTAACCATCAGAAGGGGAAATAGAAATAAACCATAGCTATCAGTGTATCCCACTAACCATCAAAGGGGAAATAGAAATAAACCATAGACTATCAGTGTATCCCACTAACCATCAGAAAGGGAAATAGAAATAACCATAGACTATCAGTGTATCCCACTAACCATAGAAGGGAAATAGAAATAAACCATCTACTCTCAGTGTATCCACTAACCATCAAAAGGGAAATAGAAATAAACCATAGACTATCAGTGTATCCCACTAACCATCAGAAAGGGAAATAATAATCCATAGGCTATCAGTGTATCCCACTAACCATATCAGAAGGGGAAAGAATAAACCATAGGCTATCAGTGTATCCCACTAACCATCAGAAAGGGAAATAGAAATAAACCATATACTATCAGTGTATCCCACTAACCACAGAAAGGGAAATAGAAATAAACCATAGACTATCAGTGTTTCCCACTAACCATCGAAAGGAATAGAAATAATCCAATACTATCAGTGTATCCCACTAACCATATCAGAAGGGAATAGAAATAACCATAGACTATCAGTGTATCCACTAACCATCAGAAAGGGAATAGAAATAAACCATAGACTATCAGTGTATCCCACTAACCATCAGAAGGGAATAGAAATAAACCATAGGCTATCAGTGTTCCCACTAACCATACAAAGGGGAAATAGAAATAAACCATACTATCAGTTCCCACTAACCATCAGAAGGGAATAGAAATAACCATAGGCTACAGTGTATCCCACTAACCATATCAGAAGGGGAAATAGAAATAACCATAGCTATCAGTGTATCCCACTAACCATGCAAAGGAAATAGAAATAAACCATAGACTATCAGTGTATCCCACTAACCATCAGAAGGGGAATAGAAATAACCATAGACTTACATGTATCCCACTAACCAATCTAGAAGGGGAAATAGAAATAACCATAGACTATCAGATATCCCACTAACCATCAGAAAGGGAAATAGAAATACCCTAGACTATCAGTGTATCCCCTACCAGCAAAAGGGAAAAAAAAAAATAACTACACCATATTCAGAAGGGGAAATAGAAATAAACCATAGGCTATCAGTGTATCCCACTAACCATCAGAAAGGGAAATAGAAATAATCCTAGACTATCAGTGTATCCCACTAACCATCAGAAAGGGAAATAGAAATAACCATAGGACTATCAGTGTCATCCCACTAACCATCAGAAGGGGAATAGAAATAAACCATAGACTATCAGTGTATCCCACTAACCTATCAGAAGGGAAATAGAAATAAACCATAGACTATCAGTGTATCCACTAACCATCAGAAAGGAAATAGAAATAACATAGACATCAGTGTATCCCACTAACCATCATAGAAGGGAAATAGAAATAAACCATAGCTATCAGTGTATCCCACTAACCATCAAAGGGGAAATAGAAATAAACCATGACTATCAGTGTATCCCACTAACCATCAAAGAAGGGGAAATAGAAATAAACCATAGACTATCAGTTGTATCCCACTAACCATCAGAAGGGGAAATAGAAAAAACCATAGACTATCAGTGTTCCCACTAACCATCAGAAGGAAATAGAAATAAACCATAGACTATCAGTGTATCCCACTAACCAATCAAGGGAAAATAGAAATAAACCATAGACTATCAGTGTATCCCACTAACCATCAAAGGAAATAGAAATAAACCATAGGACTTCAGTGTATCCCACTAACCATCAGAAGGGGAAATAGAAATAACCATAGGACTATCAGTGTATCCCCTAACCATATCAGAAGGGGAAATAGAAATAAACCATATAGACTATCAGTGTATCCATCCATAACCATACAGAAGGGGAAATAGAAATAAACCATAGACTATCAGTGTATCCCACTAACCATCAGAAAGGGAAATAGAAATAAACCATAGACTATCAGTGTATCCCACTAACCTCAGAAGGGAAAAAAATAGAATAAACCATAGACTATCAGTGTATCCCACTAACCATCAGAAGGGGAAATAGAAATAAACCATAGACTATCAGTGTATCCCACTAACCATATCAGAAGGGGAAATAGAAATAAACCATAGGCTATCAGTGTATCCCACTAACCATCAGAAGGGGAAATAGAAAAACCCATAGACTATCAGTGGTATCCCACTAACCATCAGAAGGGAAATAGAAATAAACCATAGACTATCAGTGTATCCACTAAACCATCAGAAGGGAAATAGAAATAAACCATAACTATCAGTGTATCCACTAACCATCAGAAGGGAAAAAAATAAACGCTAGCATATCAGTGTATCCCACTAACCATCAAGAAGGGGAATAGAAATAACCATAGGCTATCAGTGTATCCCACTAACCATACAGAAGGGAAATAGAAATAACCATAGACTATCAGTGTATCCCACTAACCATCAGAAGGGAAATAGAAATAAACCATAGACTATCAGTGTATCCCACTAACCAATCAGAAGGGAAATAGAAATAAACCATAGGCTATCAGTGTATCCCACTAACCATCAGAAAGGGAAATAGAAATAACCATAGCTATCAGTGTATCCCACTAACCCTATCAGAAGGGAAATAGAAATAAACCAGGCTATCAGTGTATCCCACTAACCATCAGAAGGGGAAATAGAAATAAAACCATAGACTATCAGTGTATCCACTAACCATCAGAAGGGAAATAGAAATAACCATAGCTATCAGTGTATCCCACTAACCATATCAGAAGGGAAATAGAAATAAACCTATAGCTATCAGTGTATCCCACTAACCATATCAGAAGGGAAATGAGAAATAAACCATAGGCTATCAGTGTATCCCACTAACCATATCAGAAGGGAAATAGAAATAACCATAGACTATCAGTGTATCCCACTAACCATCAGAAGGGGAAATAGAAATAAACCATAGACTATCAGTGTATCCCACTAACCCATCATAAAGGGGAAATAGAAATAAACCATAGACTATCAGTGTATCCCACTAACCATCAGAAAGGGAAATAGAAATAAACCATAGGCTATCAGTGTATCCCACTAACCATATTAGAAGGGGAAATAGAAATAAACCATAGGCTATCAGTGTATCCCACTAACCATATTAGAAGGGGAATAGAAATAAACCATAGGACTATCAGTGTATCCCACTAACCATTCAGAAGGGGAAATAGAATAAACCATAGGACTATCAGTGTATCCCACTAACCATCAGAAGGGAATAGAAATAAACCTAGGCTATCAGTGTATCCCACTAACCATCAGAAGGGGAAATAGAAATAAACCATAGACTATCAGTGTATCCCACTAACCATCAGAAGGGGAAATAGAAATAATCCATAGACTATCAGTGTATCCCACTAACCATATCAGAAGGGAAATAGAAATAAACCATAGACTATCAGAGTATCCACTAACCATCAGAAGGGAAATAGAAATAAACCATAGGCTATCAGTGTATCCCACTAACCATATCAGAAGGGGAAATAGAAATAAACCATAGACTATCAGTGTATCCCACTAACCATCAGAAGGGGAAATAGAAATAAACCATAGACTATCAGTGTATCCCACTAACCATCAGAAGGGGAATAGAAATAAACCATAGACTATCAGTGTATCCCACTAACCATATCAGAAGGGGAAATAGAAATAAACCATAGGCTATCAGTGTATCCCACTAACCATCAGAAGGGAAATAGAAATAAACCATAGACTATCAGTGTATCCCCCTAACCATATCAGAAGGGGAAATAGAATAAAACCATAGGCTATCAGTGTATCCCATAACCATCAGAAGGGGAAATAGAATAAACCATAGGCTATCAGTGTATCCCACTAACCATATCAGAAGGGGAAATAGAAATAACCATAGGCTATCAGTGGTATCCCACTAACCATACAGAAGGGGAAAATAGAAATAAACATAGACTATCAGTGTATCCCACTAACCATCAAAGGGAAATAGAAAATAAACCATGACTATCAGTGTATCCCACTAACCATATCAGAAGGGGAAATAGAAATAAACCATAGACTATCAGTGATCCCACTAACCATAGTAGAAGGGGAAATAGATAAAAACCATAGGCTATCAGTGTATCCCCTAACCATATCAGAAGGGGAAATAGAAATAAAAACCATAGGCTATCAGTGTATCCCACTAACCATATCAGAAGGGGAAATAGAAATAAACCATAGGACTATCAGTGTATCCCCTAACAACCTATCAGAAGGGGAAATAGAAATAAACCATAGGCTATCAGTGTATCCCACTAACCATATCAGAAGGGGAAATAGAAATAAACCATAGGACTATCAGTGTATCCCACTAACCATATCAGAAGGGGAAATAGAAATAAACCATAGGCTATCAGTGTATCCCACTAACCATATCAGAAGGGGAATAGAAATAAACCATAAGGCTATCAGTGTATCCCACTAACCTATCAGAAGGGGAAATAGAAATAAACCATAGGCTATCAGTGTATCCCACTAACCATATTAGAAGGGGAAATAGAAATAAACCATAGACTATCAGTGTATCCCACTAACCATATCAGAAGGGGAAATAGAAATACCATAGACTATCAGTGTATCCCCTAACATATAGCAAAGGGGAAATAGAAATAAACCATAGGCTATCAGTGTATCCCACTAACCATATCAGAAGGGGAATAGAAATAAACCATAGGCTATCAGTGTATCCCACTAACCATATCAGAAGGGAAATAGAAATAAACTCATGACTACAGTGTATCCACTAACCTATCAGAAGGAAATAGAAATAAACCATAGGCTATCAGTGTATCCCACTAACCATATCAGAAGGGGAATAGAAATAAAACCATAGGACTATCAGTGTATCCACTAACCATCAGAAGGGGAAATAGAAATAAACCATAGGCTATCAGTGTATCCCACTAACCATATCAGAAGGGGAAATAGAAATAAACCATAGACTATCAGTGTATCCCACTAACCATCAGAAGGGAA
This sequence comes from Hymenochirus boettgeri, assembly GCA_019447015.1. Classification (NCBI taxonomy): domain Eukaryota; kingdom Metazoa; phylum Chordata; class Amphibia; order Anura; family Pipidae; genus Hymenochirus; species Hymenochirus boettgeri. The sequence goes on from CM033472.1 coordinate 248,825,210, forward strand.
ATAGAAATAAACCATAGGCTATCAGTGTATCCCACTAACCATATCAGAAGGGAAATAGAAATAAACCATAGGCTATCGTGTATCCCACTAACCATATCAGAAAGGGGAAATAGAAATAAACCATAGACTATCAGTTGTATCCCACTAACCATACAGAAGGGGAAATAGAAATAAACCTAAGCTATCAGTGTATCCCACTAACCATATCGAAGGGAAATAGAAATAAACCATAGACTATCAGTGTATCCCACTAACCATATCAGAAGGGGAAATAGAAATAAACCATAGGCTATCAGTTTATCCCACTAACCATGAGAAGGAAATAGAAATAAACCATAGGCTATCAGTGTATCCCACTAACTCTCAGAAGGGGAAATAGAAATAAACCATAGGATATCAGGTATCCCACTAACCATATCAGAAGGGAAATAGAAATAAACCATACTATCAGTGTATCCCACTAACCATATCAGAAGGGAAATAGAAATAAACCTAGGCTATCAGTGTACCCTAACCATATCAGAAGGGGAAATAGAAAAAACCATAGACTATCAGTGTATCCCACTAACCATATCAGAAGGGGAAATAGAAATAAACCATAGGCTATCAGTGTATCCCACTAACCATATCAGAAGGGGAAATAGAAATAAACCATAGGACTATCAGTGTATCCCACTAACCATATCAGAAGGGGAAATAGAAATAAACCATAGGCTATCAGTGTATCCCACACCATATATCAGAAGGGAAATAGAAATAACCAGAGACTATCAGTGTATCCCACTAACCCATCAGAAGGGGAAATAGAAATAAACCATAGGCTATCAGTGTATCCCATAACCTATCAAGAAGGGAAATAGAAATAAACCATAGGACTATCAGTGTATCCCACTAACCATATCAGAAGGGGAAATAGAAATAAACCATAGGCTATCAGTGTATCCCCTAACCATATCAGAAGGGGAAATAGAAATAAACCATAGGCTATCAGTGTATCCCACTAACCATATCAGAAGGGGAAATAGAAATAAACCATAGACTATCAGTGTATCCCCACTACCATCAAGGGGAATAGAAATAAACCATAGGCTATCAGTGTATCCCACTAACCATATCAGAAGGGGAAATAGAAATAAACCATAGCTATCAGTGTACCCACTAACCAATCAGAAAGGGAAATAGAAATAAACCATAGACTATCAGTGTATCCCACTAACCATACAGAAGGGAAATAGAAATAAACCATAGACTATCAGTGTATCCCATAACCATACAGAAGGGAAATAGAAATAAACCATAGGCTATCAGTGTATCCCACTAACCATATCAGAAGGGAAATAGAAATAAACCATAGGCTATCAGTGTATCCCACTAACCATATCAGAAGGGAAATAGAAATACCATAGCTATCAGTGTATCCCACAACCATATCAGAAGGGAAATAGAAATAAACCATAGGACTATCAGTGTATCCCACTAACCATCAGAAGGGAAATAGAAATAAACCATAGGCTACAGTGTATCCCACTAACCTATCAAGGGGAAATAGAAAATAACCATAGACTATCAGTGTATCCCACTACCATATCAGAAGGGGAAATAGAAATAAACCATAGGCTATCAGTGTATCCCACTAACCTATCAGAAGGGAAATAGAAATAAACCATAGGCTTCAGTGTATCCCACTAACCATCAGAAGGGAAATAGAAATAAACCATAGGCTATCAGTGTATCCCACTAACCATATAAGGGGAAATAAAGATAAACCATAGACTATCAGTGTATCCCACTAACATATCAGAAGGGAAATAGAAATAAACCTAGACATCAGTGTATCCCACTAACCATATCAGAAGGGGAAATAGAAAATAAACCATAGGCTATCAGTGTATCCCCTAACCATATCAAAGGGGAAATAGAAATAAACCATAGCTATCAGTGTATCCCACTAACCAATCAGAAGGGAAATAGAAATAAACCATAGACTATCAGTGTATCCACTAACCATCAGAAGGGAAATAGAAATAAAACCATAGGCTATCAGTGTATCCCACTAACCATATCAGAAGGGAAATAGAAATAAACATAGACTATCAGTGTATCCCACTAACCTTCAGAAGGGGAAATAGAAATAAACCATAGGCTATCAGTGTATCCCACTAACCAATCAGAAGGGGAAATAGAAATAAACCATAGCATCAGTGTATCCACTAACCATCAGAAGGGGAAATAGAAATAAACACTAGATATCAGTGTATCCCACTAACCATATCAGAAGGGAAATAGAAATAACCATAGATCACAGTGTATCCCACTAACCATATCAGAAGGGGAAATAGAAATAAACCATAGACTATCAGTGTATCCCACTAACCATATCAGAAGGGGAAATAGAAATAAACCATAGGCTATCAGTGTATCCCACTAACCATATCAGAAGGGGAAATAGAAATAAACCATAGACTATCAGTGTATCCCACTAACCATATCAGAAGGGGAAATAGAATAAAACCATAGGCTATCAAGTGTATCCCACTAACCATATCAGAAGGGGAAATAGAAATAAAACCTAGACTATCAGTGTATCCCACTAACCATCAGAAGGGGAAATAGAATAAACCATAGACTATCAGTGTATCCCACTAACCATCAGAAGGGAAATAGAAATAAACCATAGACTATCAGTGTATCCCACTAACCATATCAGAAGGGGAAATAGAAATAACCTAGACTATCAGTGTACCCCTAACCATCAGAAGGAAATAGAAATAAACCATAGGCTATCAGTGTATCCCACTAACCATCAGAAGGGAATAGAAATAAACATAGGCTATCAGTGTATCCCACTAACCATATCAGAAGGGGAAATAGAAATAAACCATAGCTATCAGTGTATCCCACTAACCATCAGAAGGGGAAATAGAAATAAACATAGACTATCAGTGTTCCCACTAACCATCAGAAGGGAAATAGAATAACCATAGACTATCAGTGTATCCCACTAACCATATCAGAAGGGAAATAGAAATAAACCATAGACTATCAGTGTATCCCACTAACTCTCAGAGGGAAATAGAAATAAACCATAGACTATCAGTGTTATCCCACTAACCATACAGAAGGGAAATAGAAATAAACCATAGGCTATCAGTGTATCCCCACTAACCATCAGAAGGGGAAATAGAAATAAACCATAGACTATCAGTGTATCCACTAACCATCAGAAGGGGAAATAGAATAAACCATAGGCTATCAGTGTATCCCACTAACCATCAGAAGGGAAATAGAAATAAACCATAGGCTATCAGTGTATCCCCTAACCATATCAGAAGGAAATAGAAATAAACCATAGCTATCAGTTGTACCCACTAACCATCAGAAGGGAATAGATAACCATAGCTATACAGTGTATCCCTACAACCATACAGAAGGGGAAATAGAAATAAACCATAGACTATCAGTGTATCCCACTAACCATATCAGAAGGGGAAATAGAAATAAACCATAGACTATCAGTGTATCCCACTAACCATCAGAAAGGGAAATAGAAATAAACCATAGACTATCAGTGTATCCCACTAACCATCAGAAAGGGAAATAGAAATAAACCATAGACTATCAGTGTATCCCACTAACCATATCAGAAGGGGAAATAGAAATAAACCATAGACTATCAGTGTATCCACTAACCTACTCAAAAGGGAAATAGAAATAAACCATAGACTATCATTGTATCGCCACTAACGTCATCAAAAAGGGAAATAGAAATAAACCATAGACTATCAGTGTATCCCACTAACCCTCAGAAGGGTTTTGGGTTGGAATACAATACAATGACAATATTTCACCATTTTGGCACAGTACTTTGGTTCCAATGGCCTCCTGATCTGCAGGCGTTCATCGTCCTTATGTGCCAGTACAGAGTATGTGTAACCTGATTGGTTGGATGTTGATCAGGTTGTAAAGACAACCACAGACATATTGTGACACAGGCCAATCACAGAGACCCTTCATTCATTAATATCAGTAGTTTCAGCAATCAGGAAACATTTTTTTTTTATCCTCAGTTGAGGCCACACTATCCCGGACGGCAACACGCATGAAAAGCACAATAGTCCGTAATCAGATTGCATGCAATCTGCAAAACAAATGCTGATTGCGTGCACTTCGGAAATGATCTCAGCTCAGTGCATTAGATGTGGGCACGCACACTGCTCTGCAATATGGAAGTGGCAGGGCTGGGTAGAGATATGTCATAACATAACTGAGTTAGTATTTTCATATCTGTTTCCTTATATAGCAATGAACTTATTGTGTTGCAGATCACAATTAGTTTAATCTTTCCCATCAGGCCCTGTCCCAAAGAGCTTGAAGTCAAATACCAAAGCACAGACATTTAACAAATGGTTGTAGGTAATAGAGAATTTTGACCGATAAGATGGCAGCACCAATAAGGACGGACCTGCACAAAACAAACTGTTACCTGTAAACCTCAAAGTACATTGTAGTTGAGTCATACTCCCCCCATATAATAGATATGTAGTCAGGGACAGATTTACCATTAGGCACAGTTGGCACGTTCCTAGGGGCACATATCTTTACTGCATATGCATGATCAGCAAGTCAACGTTGATACCCTGATAAGGCCTCTGGTCACTATTGCAGTTGGTGTTAACAGCTAATGTAAATTATTAAAACTTTGTAATCATTTACATTGATAATAGGACTAGGTATGGAAAAGGGGCTTTAAAGGACAATTACACTCAACTCAGTTGTACTCAGTTTAAGGGTATTAGGGTTTAGGTTATACCATTCTTTTTAGCCGCCTCTTTGTACCAGCCTTTAACGAATAAAGCCACTAGGTAGCCTTCTACTTACCCAGTTTAAGGAACCTAAATTGCTGGGTCCTCGCCCCTGGATTTAGCCTGCATAATGCAAACTATCCCTGAATACCTACCTTTGTGTGCTGCCTTGATTAATTTCCTCCATCAGTCCAGCCTGACCAATAGGAAGATGTGCTTCTTCCTATTGGAGATCCAGCCCTGGGCCAAATACAGGATGGGACTAGGCGGCCACATAAAGAAAAGTATTAAATGTTCATTTGCATTATATAGGCTAAACCCATGGTGAGAGACCTAGCAGTTTATTTAAAGGGGTATAGGACAGAAAATAAAGGTCTACTGAGTTTTACTGATACAGTAAATAGGGTGGGTTTTTGGCATTTCAAAATTTGGAACTTTTATAAAATTCAACAGCCACGGACAAACATGTAAACTTGCCATCAAACAATACAGCCACGGACAAACATGTAAACTTGCCATCAAACAATACAGCCACGGACAAACATGTAAACTTGCCGTCAAACAATACAGCCACTGACAAACATGTAAACTTGCCGTCAAACAATACAGCCACAGACAAACATGTAAACTTGCCGTCAAACAATACAGCCACGGACAAACATGTAAACCACAGCCATGGACAAAACATGTAAACTTGCGGCAAACAATACAGCCACGGACAAACATGTAAACCACAGCCATGGACAAAATGTAAAACTTGCCGTCAAACAATACAGCCACGGACAAACATGTAAACTTGCCGTCAAACAATACAGCCACGGACAAACATGTAAACCACAGCCATGGACAAACATGTAAACTTGCGGAAACAATACAGCCACGGACAAACATGTAAACCACAGCCATGGACAAACATGTAAACTTGCCGTCAAACAATACAGCCACGGACAAAAATGTAAACTTGCCATCAAACAATACAGCCACAGACAAACATGTAAACTTGCCGTCAAACAATACAGCCACAGACAAACATGTAAACCACAGCCATGGACAACATGTAAAATTGCCGGCAAACAATACAGCCAGGACAACAACATGTAAACCACAGCCATGGACAAACATGTAAACTTGCCGTCAAACAATACAGCCACGGACAAACTGGCTGTATTGTTGCCGGCAAGTTTACATGTTTGTCCATGGCTGTGGTTTACATGTTTGTCTGTGGCTGTATTGTTTGACGGCAAGTTTACATGTTTGTCTGTGGCTGTATTGTTTGATGGCAAGTTTACATGTTTGTCCGTGGCTGTATTGTTTGACGGCAAGTTTACATGTTTGTCCATGGCTGTGGTTTACATGTTTGTCCGTGGCTGTATTGTTTGCCGGCAAGTTTACATGTTTGTCCATGGCTGTGGTTTACATGTTTGTCTGTGGCTGTATTGTTTGACGGCAAGTTTACATGTTTGTCTGTGGCTGTATTGTTTGATGGCAAGTTTACATGTTTGTCCGTGGCTGTATTGTTTGACGGCAAGTTTACATGTTTGTCCATGGCTGTGGTTTACATGTTTGTCCGTGGCTGTATTGTTTGCCGGCAAGTTTACATGTTTGTCCATGGCTGTGGTTTACTGTTTGTCCGTGGCTGTATTGTTTGACGGCAAGTTTACATGTTTGTCTGTGGCTGTATTGTTTGATGGCAAGTTTACATGTTTGTCCGTGGCTGTATTGTTTGACGGCAAGTTTACATGTTTGTCCGTGGCTGTATTGTTTGACGGCAAGTTTACATGTTTGTCTGTGGCTGTATTGTTTGACGGCAAGTTTACATGTTTGTCAGTGGCTGTATTGTTTGACGGCAAGTTTACATGTTTGTCCGTGGCTGTATTGTTTGATGGCAAGTTTACATGTTTGTCCGTGGCTGTATTGTTTGATGGCAAGTTTACATGTTTGTCCGTGGCTGTTGAATTTTATAAAAGTTCCAAATTTTGAAATGCCAAAAACCCACCCTATTTACTGTATCAGTAAAACTCAGTAGACCTTTATTTTCTGTCCTATACCCCTTAAATAAACTGCTAGGTCTCTCACCATGGGTTTAGCCTATATAATGCAAATGAACATTTAATACTTTTCTTTATGTGGCCGCCTAGTCCCATCCGTATTTGGCCCAGGCTGGATCTCCAATAGGAGAAGCACATCTTCCTATTGGTCAGGCTGGACTGATGGAGGAAATTAATCAAGGCAGCACACAAAGGTAGGTATTCAGGGATAGTTTGCATTATGCAGGCTAAATCCAGGGGCGAGGACCCAGCAATTTAGGTTCCTTAAACTGGGTAAGTAGAAGGCTACCTAGTGGCTTTATTCGTTAAAGGCTGGTACAAAGAGGCGGCTAAAAAGAATGGTATAACCTAAACCCTAATACCCTTAAACTGAGTACAACTGAGTTGAGTGTAATTGTCCTTTAAAGCCCCTTTTCCTACCTAGTCCTATTATCAATGTAAATGATTACAAAGTTTTAATAATTTACATTAGCTGTTAACACCAACTGCAATAGTGACCAGGGCCTTATCAGGGTATCAACGTTGACTTGCTGATCATGCATATGCAGTAAAGATATGTGCCCCTAGGAACGTGCCAACTGTGCCTAATGGTAAATCTGTCCCTGACTACATATCTATTATATGGGGGGAGTATGACTCAACTACAATGTACTTTGAGGTTTACAGGTAACAGTTTTTTTGTGCAGGTCCGTCCTTATTGGTGCTGCCATCTTATCGGTCAAATTCTCTATTACCTACAACCATTTGTTAAATGTCTGTGCTTTGGTATTTGACTTCAAGCTCTTTGGGACAGGGCCTGATGGGAAAGATTAAACTAATTGTGATCTGCAACACAATAAGTTCATTGCTATATAAGGAAACAGATATGAAAATACTAACTCAGTTATGTTATGACTATCTCTACCCAGCCCTGCCACTTCCATATTGCAGAGCAGTGTGCGTGCCCACATCTAATGCACTGAGCTGAGATCATTTCCGAAGTGCACGCAATCAGCATTTGTTTTGCAGATTGCATGCAATCTGATTACGGACTATTGTGCTTTTCATGCGTGTTGCCGTCCGGGATAGTGTGGCCTCAACTGAGGATAAAAAAAAAATGTTTCCTGATTGCTGAAACTACTGATATTAATGAATGAAGGGTCTCTGTGATTGGCCTGTGTCACAATATGTCTGTGGTTGTCTTTACAACCTGATCAACATCCAACCAATCAGGTTACACATACTCTGTACTGGCACATAAGGACGATGAACGCCTGCAGATCAGGAGGCCATTGGAACCAAAGTACTGTGCCAAAATGGTGAAATATTGTCATTGTATTGTATTCCAACCCAAAACCCTTCTGAGGGTTAGTGGGATACACTGATGTCTATGGTTTATTTCTAATTCTCCTTCTGATGGTTAGTGGGATACACTGATAGCCTATGGTTTATTTCTATTTCCCCTTCTGATATGGTTAGTGGGATACACTGATAGTCTATGGTTTATTTCTAATTCTCCTTCTGATGGTTAGTGGGATACACTGATAGCCTATGGTTTATTTCTATTTCCCTTCTGATATGGTTAGTGGGATACACTGATAGTCTATGGTTTATTTCTATTTCCCCTTCTGATATGGTTAGTGGGATAACTGATAGCCTATGGATATTTCTATTTCCCCTTCTGATATGGTTAGTGGGATACACTGATAGTCTATGGTTTATTTCTATTTCCCCTTCTGATATGGTTAGTGGGATACACTGATAGTCTATGGTTTATTTCTATTTCCCCTTCTAATATGGTTAGTGGGATACACTGATAGCCTATGGTTTATTTCTATTTCCCCTTCTGATATGGTTAGTGGGATACACTGATAGTCTATGGTTTATTTTGTATTTCCCCTTCTGATATGGTTAGTGGGATACACTGATAGCCTATGGTTTATTTCTATTTCCCCTTCTGATATGGTTAGTGGGATACACTGATAGCCTATGGTTTATTTCTATTTCCCCTTCTGAGGTTAGTGGGATACACTGATAGCCTATGGTTTATTTCTATTCCCCTTCTGATATGGTTAGTGGGATACACTGATAGTCTATGGTTTATTTCTATTCCCTTTCTGATATGGTTAGTGGGATACACTGATAGTCTATGGTTTATTTCTATTTCCCCTTCTGATATGGTTAGTGGGATACACTGATAGCCTATGGATTATTTCTATTTCCCCTTCTGATATGGTTAGTGGGATACACTGATAGCCTATGGTTTATTTCTATTTCCCCTTCTGATATGGTTAGTGGGATACACTGATAGCCTATGGATTATTTATTTTCCCCTTCTGATATGGTTAGTGGGATACACTGATAGTCTATGGTTTATTTCTATTCCCCTTCTGATGGTTAGTGGGATACACTGATAGCCTATGGTTTATTTCTATTTCCCCTTCTGATATGGTTAGTGGGATACACTGATAGTCTATGGTTTATTTCTATTTCCCTTTCTGATATGGTTAGTGGGATACACTGATAGTCTATGGTTTATTTCTATTTCCCCTTCTGATATGGTTAGTGGGATACACTGATAGCCTATGGATTATTTCTATTTCCCCTTCTGATATGGTTAGTGGGATACACTGATAGCCTATGGTTTATTTCTATTTCCCCTTCTGATATGGTTAGTGTGATACACTGATAGTCTATGGTTTATTTCTATTTCCCCTTCTGATATGGTTAGTGGGATACACTGATAGTCTATGGTTTATTTCTATTTCCCTTCTGATATGGTTAGTGGGATACACTGATAGTCTATGGTTTATTTCTATTTCCCCTTGATATGGTTAGTGGGATACACTGATAGCCTAGGGTTTATTTCTATTTCCCTTCTGATATGGTTAGTGGCATACACTGATAGTCTAGGTTTATTTCTATTTCCCCTTCTGATATGGTTAGTGGGATACACTGATAGCCTAGGGTTTATTTCTATTTCCCTTCTTGATATGGTTAGTGGGATACACTGATAGCCTATGGTTTATTTCTATTTCCCCTTCTGATATGGTTAGTGGGTACACTGATAGTCTATAGTTTATTTCTATTTCCCCTTCTGAGGGTTAGTGGGATACACTGATAGCCTATGGATTATTTCTAATTCTCCTGCTGATGGTTAGTGGGTACACTGATAGTCTATGGTTTATTTCTATTTCCCCTTCTGATATGGTTGTGGGATACACTGATAGCCTATGGATTATTTCTATTTCTCCTTCTGATATAGTTAGGGGGATACACTGATAGCCTATGGATTATTTCTATTTCCCCTTCTGATATGGTTAGTGGGATACACTGATAGCCTATGGTTTATTTCTATTTCCCCTTCTGATATGGTTAGTGGATACACTGATAGCCTATGGTTTATTTCTATTTCCCCTTCTGATATGGTTAGTGGGATACACTGATAGCCTATGGTTTATTTCTATTTCCCCTTCTGATATGGTTAGTGGGATACACTGATAGCCTATGGTTTATTTCTATTTCTCCTTCTGATATGGTTAGTGGGATACACTGATAGCCTATGGTTTATTTCTATTTCCCCTTCTAATATGGTTAGTGGGATACACTGATAGTCTATGGTTTATTTCTATTTCCCTCTTCTGATATGGTTAGTGGGATACACTGATAGCCTATGGTTTATTTCTATTTCCCTTTCTGATATGGTTAGTGGGATACACTGATAGTCTATGGTTTATTTCTATTTCCTCTTCTGATATGGTTAGTGGGATACACTGATAGTCTATGGTTTATTTCTATTTCCCCTTCTGATATGGTTAGTGGGATACACTGATAGCCTATGGTTTATTTATTTCCCCTTCTGATATGGTTAGTGGGATACACTGATAGCCTATGGTTTATTTCTATTTCCCTTCTGATATGGTTAGTGGGATACACTGATAGCCTATGGTTTATTTCTATTTTCCTTCTGATATGGTTAGTGGGATACACTGATAGCCTATGGTTTATTTCTATTTCCCTTCTGATGGTTAGTGGATACACTGATAGTCTATGGTTTATTTTCTATTTCCCTTTTGATTGGTTAGTGGGTACACTGATAGCCTATGGTTTATTTCTATTTCCCTTTCTGATGGTAAGTGGGATACACTGATAGTCTATGGTTTATTTCTATTCCCTTTCTGATATGGTTAGGGGATACATGAAGCCTATGGTTTATTCTATTTCCCTTTCTGATATGGTTAGTGGGATACACTGATAGTCTATGGTTTATTTCTATTTCCCCTTCTGTATGGTTAGTGGGATACACTGATAGCTATGGTTTATTTCTATTTCCCCTTCTGATATGGTTAGTGGGATACACTGATAGTCTATGGTTTATTTCTATTTCCCTTCTGATATGGTTAGTGGGATACACTGATAGCCTAGGGTTTATTTCTATTTCCCCTTCTGATATGGTTAGTGGGATACACTGATAGTCTATGGTTTATTTCTATTTCCCCTTCTGATATGGTTAGTGGGATACACTGATAGTCTATAGTTTATTTCTATTTCCCCTCTGAGGGTTAGTGGGATACACTGATAGCCTATGGATTATTTCTAATTCTCCTTCTGATAGGTTAGTGGGATACACTGATAGCCTATGGTTTATTTCTAATTCTCCTGCTGATGGTTAGTGGGATACACTGATAGCCTATGGTTTATTTCTATTTCCCCTTCTGATATGGTTAGTGGGATACACTGATAGTCTATGGTTTATTTCTATTTCCCCTTCTGATATGGTTAGTGGGATACACTGATAGCCTATGGTTTATTTCTATTTCCCCTTCTGATATGTTATGGGATACACTGAAGCCTATGGTTTATTCTATTTCCCCTTCTGATATGGTTAGTGGATACACTGATAGCCTATGGTTTATTTCTATTTCTCCTTCTGATATGGTTAGTGGGATACACTGATAGCCTATGGTTTATTTCTATTTCCCCTTCTGATGGTTAGTGGGAGTACACTGATAGTCTATGGTTTATTTCTATTTCCCTTTCTGATATGGTTAGTGGGATACACTGATAGCCTATGGTTTATTTCTATTTCCCCTTCTGATAGGGTTAGTGGAATACACTGATAGTCTATGGTTTATTTCTATTTCCCTTTCTGATATGGTTAGTGGGATACACTGATAGCCTAGGTTTATTTCTATTTCCCCTTCTGATGGTTAGTGGAATACACTGATAGTCTATGGTTTATTTCTATTCCCTTTCTGATATGGTTAGTGGGATACACTGATAGCCTATGGTTTATTTCTATTTCCCCTTCTGATATGGTTAGTGGGATACACTGATAGCCTATGGTTTATTTCTATTTCCCCTTCTAATATGGTTAGTGGGATACACTGATAGTCTATGGTTTATTTCTATTTCCCCTTCTGATATGGTTAGTGGGATACACTGATAGTCTATGGTTTATTTCTATTTCCCCTTCTAATATGGTTAGTGGGATACACTGATAGCCTATGGTTTATTTCTCTTTCCCCTTCTGATAGGGTTAGTGGGATACACTGATAGCCTATGGTTTATTTCTATTTCCCCTTCTGATAGGGTTAGTGGGATACACTGATAGCCTATGGTTTATTTCTATTTCCCCTTCTGATATGGTTAGTGGGATACACTGATAGTCTATGGTTTATTTTCTATTATTCGAACATTCGATAATTATCCCATAAACGATCGAAGATTCGATAATTATCCCATAAACGATTCGAAGATTCGATAATTATCCCATAAACGATTCGAACATTCGATAATTATCCCATAAACGATTCGAAATTTGATAATTATCCCATAAACAATTCGAAGATTCGATAATTATCCCATAAATGATTCAAAGATTCGATAATTATCCCATAAACGATTGAAGATTCGATAATTATCCCATAAACGATTCGAACATTCGATAATTATCCCATAAACGATTCGAAGATCGATAATTATCCCATAAACGATTCGAACATTTGATAATTAACCCATAAACGATTCGAACATTTGATAATTATCCCATAAACGATTCGAAGATTCGATAATTATCCCATAAACGATTCGAAGATTCGATAATTATCCCATAAACGATTCGAAGATCGATAATTATCCCATAAACGATTTGAAGATTCGATAATTATCCCATAAATGATTCGAAGATCGTTCGATTTTCGAATTTGATAATTATCGAAAGTCCGGAAAGTTGGAAAGTCCAAGAATTCCAGGTCCGGGATAGTTCGAGAAGTCTGAGTCCGTTCGAACTCTATAAGTTCTAGTCCATCTCTAGTATTGCATTATGGGTTCGGGGCTGTGTGCAATTGGTTATGGAGTAATTACATGTTATGGGTTTTTTAAAGTCTTAATAATTATGTAAGAAGCTTTTTAACCATAACTTCAAAAACTACAAAACCTTTGTCTGGGTTAAACCCACTGCTGAAAATGAAAGGGTTTGTGTTTAATCTCCTTAGTGGCTACTAGGAAGCGTAAATGAGCAGTCAGTTGGAAGTTTGCAGGCTTCATCAGGATGATGTTTAACCATCACTTGGCCTCGTCCACACAGAAAGTCAGATTAAAAGAAACCAGTCCATACTAATTGCTGTTCTATTTTCTGTAATCACTGGGGCAATAAAACCTAATGAATTATCTACAGATAAATGTGATGAATTATCTATTATCTATGATGTCTCTCATTAATAATTAGTGTGGTTAAATTATGTACCATCCACAACAGATGAGTTTCATTAAAGTTTTAAATGTCCCAGTGTATCGTTTTGGTCGTTTAAATCATTCATTATGGTACAAAGTAAGAGAAACAAGGAAAGGGGGGAACCCAACATGATTGGGGGACAGATTTATCTATCTATCTCTCTCTCTATCTATCTATCTATCTATCTATCTATCTATCTATCTATCTATCTATCTATCTATCTACTGTATCTATCCATTATCTATTTATCTATATATCCATCTGTCCAACCATCTGTCTGTCTACTTATCTATCTATCTATCTATCTATCTATCTATCTATCTATCTATCTGTCTATCTGTCTATCTGTCTATCTGTCTGTCTGTCTGTCTGTCTGTCTGTCTGCCTATCAATCTATCTACTGTATCTATCCATTATCTATCTATCTATATATCCATCTGTCCAACCATCTGTCTGTCTACTTACCTATCTATCTATCTATCTATCTATCTATCTATCTATCTATCTATCTATCTTCCTGTCTGTCTGTCTGTCGGTCGGTCGGTCTGTCTGTCTGTCTGTCTGTCTGTCTGTCTGTCTATCAATCTATCTACTGTATCTATTGATTATCTATCTATATATCCATCTGTCCGACCATCTGTCTATCTATCTTTCTATCTATCTATCTATCTATCTATCTATCTATCTATCTATCTATCTTCATATCTATCTGTCTGTCTGTCTGTCTGTCTGTCTGTCTGTCTGTCTGTCCGTCCGTCCGTCTATCTATCTATCTATCTATCTATCTATCTATCTATCTATCTAACAAAGTAAAAGTTCCAGGCACTCTCAGGACTTGTACAAAAAGTACATTTTATTCAATCTGCAAGCCGCACAAGTGGTAATGTTTCGGTCCCCCTTCTTGGACCTATATCAAGTCATAAATCAGTGAGAACACATAGCACACTAATATAACCAAATCCCACCCATTTCCAGTGACATCATAAATGAATCAATCAATTACTCCAATCAAAGTGCAGAGTGGTGTATCCTAATTAAGATCGTACCTGCCTTCAATTAAAGTACATATCATTTATAAAAGTGTCAATAGTTGCACTAATAAAAATACCAATAAAGTGTGATTAATAAAGTGCAATACATAAGGTGCAATTCAATAAAGCGCAATTTTCCAATATTGCGACACTATTAAAGTGTCTATAGTGCCTATTAAAAATGTCAAAATAGCAAAGACTACATATATACATTAACCATTACAAAGTAAATATAACTATATAATACATATCATCTCAAGTAAATATAAAGATTAAACAGTTCATATCAAGTCTATCTTATAGTATTTAAATGTGAATTATTAACTATAAAATCAAAGGTATAAGGCGGCAACCCTTATGGAGCATATTTAATCAGGTTCTCACCTCTCATTGAGGAAGCATTTAAATAGGCACTGTTCATTTAAGCCAAACGGTTTAACAGTATTCAGCTTTGTGATCCAGAAGACTTCCCTCTGTAGGAGAAGCTTTGATCTGTCACCCCCCCGTGAGGAACTGGTACATGGTCTATAGCGGTAAATTCTAAATCCGTGACAGTGTGGCCTTTTTCTTAGAAGTGTTTGGCTACGGGCTTTATCGACTTTCCATCCCTATATGCTACATTAATATCAGACCTATGTCCATCCATCCTCGTCTTTAACATAAGATCCGTCTACCCACAAAGGGGAGTTTACAGGGACAAGTTAAGAGATAAATTACAAGTCGTAGTACAAGAGATAAAGTGCCGTATTTGAAGTACCTGTTCCCTATGGGGATGCTGAAACGTAGTACCAGAGACATTATTTTTACGTTATACAATTTTTACATTTATAGCAACCCACTGGTTTATTAGGCAGCCAAGATGTTACTTTTCTGTAACTGTTTACGGGATCAGCCTTCATTAATAAACCCTTTAGGTTCTTTCCTAGTTTATAACCTATAGTAGTTTTGGATGGTAATATTCGTTTCAATTTTTCAATTTAAAATGTTCCAATTGTTCTTAAGACTCTGTTGTACGTCCGGACCCATACTGGAGAAAGTGGTGGAGCAAATAAATTGTTTCTCATCCTTGGAAGGCTTTTCATTCATGTGATCACAGTAATGTATACTAAAACTATCTATCTATCTATCTATCTATCTATCTATCTATCTATCTATCATCTATCTATCTATCTATCTATCTATCTATCTATCTATCTATCATCTATCATCTATCATCTATCTATCTATCTATCTATCTATCTATCTATCTATCATCTATTTATCTATCTATCTATCTATCTATCTATCTATCTATCTATCTATCTATCTCTCAAATCAAATCAAAAATAGCTTTATTGACAAGATCAATGTGCATGTTGACATTGCCAAAGCAAACAAAAAAATAATAAAACATTAGTATGGAGGATATAGAGGGGTTCACAGTAGGGGGCAGTGTAGAAGGAAGTGGGTCTCATCTTCTAAGGTTCCCTGGTCACAGTGCTGGCACAGTCTGTTCTCTCTGGGTTTATATGTTTGTCTGTGTCGGGCAGATTCTATTTCTAGGCTGTGGGCACTCAGTCTGTAGAGATTCAGGACATGTCTCTCTTTAGGGGTTGTGATATTCTCCAGGTAGGGGGCCAGTTTGTAGTCTCTGTCCAGTGCCTGGTATATAGTTAGTTTCTGGGACTTTTTTATTTATTTCTTCCATTCATCCACTTAATCCAATTGGCTCTTGGTTATGGCGGCTGTGATTTGAGGTTTAGACAGGCTCTGTGGATGTGGGTTTGATGTTAGTAGGGAGCTGATGAGTTGTTTCAGTGCACATGGCTTTTCTTGGTCTTTGTTGTGTATTGAGGCTTTATGATGGTAAGAGTTGGGGCTACTGTTCTGTAGGTGAGCCCAGAATGATAGGGCCCTTTATTGTATCTCAAGCAGTAATGGGAATCTGCCAAGCTCGGCCCGACAAGCGCTGTTTGATGGACTGCGGTGGACCTGGAGGAGGTGCTTACAGAATCCCAGATGGAGTATTTCTGGGGGACCAGATTCCCATTTTAATTGGTCTGGATAGGTGACAGGGCCCCATACTTCACTGCCATAGAGTAGGATTGGGAGATGACACTGTCAAAGATTTTAAGCCAGACTCACCGGTGGTTTGAGGTGATCCAGATGTTTATCTATCTAGTTAGAAGTTGAATAATCAGTAGCAGAATGTATTGTTTTATTTAATGTCACATCACATGGGAATTATGGGAACCAGGATAGGCAGGATATCCCTAATATAAATATAAAATAAAATATATCCAGTTAATAAAGTGTTTTATCTGGTCTAGGGGCCTGTCTGGGATGGAGACCCCACAGTGACCACCTAGAAATAACACCAGCCATAGCCTTTGGTTAAACTGAACCACATCAATCCAATTCCATTTGGTTTGTGTAACCGCCTGTGGTTTTCAGCCAGATGGCAGTCACATCACATTTTGTTTGGTCTTTGTTTTCTTTCTTTTCAAACTTTCCAAGAATTCTGTTGGTGCAGAGACCCAGACCGACATCACAAGATGGGATTACAGGTGCTGGAATGTTGGTTAATCATCAAGGTCATCAGGCAGATCTTGTAGGTCAGACCCCTGACAATTAGATCCAGCTCCAACACCCGCAGCAACCGGAAAGAGACAAGGGAATCCCTGGATCAGTCCAGCCAGGTGGCTCCTTAATTGGTAAAAAATTCTCCAAGATGTCGTTTTCCAGACATGTTATTTAAATAAGGGCAATGTTTATAGGAATGTAGGGAGGTTTAGTGTAAATAGAAATAAACCATAGGCTATCAGTGTATCCCACTAACCATATCAGAAGGGGAAATAGAAATAAACCATAGGCTATCAGTGTATCCCACTAACCATATCAGAAGGGGAAATAGAAATAAACCATAGACTATCAGTGTATCCCACTAACCATATCAGAAGGGGAAATAGAAATAAACCATAGGCTATCAGTTCCCCGCAATATGTTTAGTGGGATACACTGATAGCCTATGGTTTATTTTCTATTTCCCCTTCTGATATGGTTGTGGGATACACTGATAGTCTATGGTTTATTTTCTATTCCCCTTCTGATGTTAGTGGGATACACTGATAGCCTATGGTTTATTTCTATTTCCCCTTCTGATATGGTTAGTGGGATACACTGATACCTATGGTTTATTTCTATTTCCCCTTCTGATTGTTAGTGGATACACTGATAGCCTATGGTTTATTTTCTATTTCCCCTTCTGATATGGTTAGTGGGATACACTGATAGTCTATGGTTTATTTCTATTCCCTTCTGATATGGTTAGTGGGATACACTGATAGTCTATGGTTTTATTCTATTTCCCCTTCTATATGGTTGTGGGATACACTATAGCCATGGTTATTTCTATTTCCCCTTCTGATATGTTTAGTGGGATACACTGATAGCCTATGGTTTATTTCTATTTTCCCTTCTGATATGGTTAGTGGGATACACTGATAGCCTATGGATTTTTTATTTCCTCCCCTTCTGATTGTTGTGGTACACTGATACATGGTTTATTTCTATTCCCCCTTCTGATGGTTAGTGGGATACACTGATAGCCTATGGTTTATTTCTATTTCCCTTCTGATATGGTTAGTGGGATACACTGATAGTCTATGGTTTATTTCTATTTCCTTTCTGATATGGTTAGTGGGATACACTGATAGCTATGGTTTATTTTCTATTTCCCCTTCTGATATGGTTAGTGGGATACACTGATAGCCTATGATTATTTCTATTTCCCCTTCTGATATGGTTAGTGGGATAACACTGATACTCTATGGTTTATTTCTATTTCCCCTTCTGATAGGTTTAGTGGGATACACTGATGTCTATGGTTTATTTCTATTTCCCCTTCTGATATGGTTAGTGGGATACACTGATAGTCTATGGTTTATTTCTATTTCCCCTTCTGATATGGTTAGTGGGATACACTGATAGTCTATGGTTTATTCTATTTCCCCTTCTGATATGGTTAGTGGGATACACTGAATAGTCCTAGGGTTTATTTCTATTTCCCCTTCTGATATGGTTAGTGGATACACTGATAGTCCTATGGTTTATTTCTATTTCCCCTTCTGATATGGTTGGGGATCACTGATAGCCTAGGGTTTATTTCTATTTCCCCTTCTGATATGGTTAGTGGGATACACTGATACTATGGTTTTATTTTCTATTTCCCCTTCTGATATGGTTAGTGGGATACACTGATAGTCCTATGTTTTATTTCTATTTCCCCTTCTGAGGGTTAGTGGGATACCTGATAGCCATGGATTATTTCTATTCCTCCGCTGATGGTTATGGATACACTGATAGTCTATGGTTTATTTCTATTTCCCCTTCTGATATGGTTAGTGGGATACACTGATGCCTATGGATTATTTCTATTTCTCCTTCTGATATAGTTTAGGGGGATACACTGATAGCCTAGGATTATTTCTATTTCCCCTTCTGATATGGTTAGTGGGATAACTGATATCCTATGGTTTATTTCTATTTCCTCCCCTTCTGATATGGTTAGTGGATACACTGATAGCCTATGGTTTATTTTCTATTTCCCCTTCTGATATGGTTAGTGGGATACACTGATAGCTATGGTTTATTTTCTATTTCCCCTTCCTGATATGGTTAGTGGGATACACCTGATAGCCTATGGTTATTTCTATTTTCCTTCTGATATGGTTAGTGGGATACACTGATAGCCTATGGTTTATTTCTATTTCCCCCTTCTAATATGGTTAGTGTGGATCACTGATAGTCCTATGGTTTATTTCTATTTCCTCCTTCTGATATGGTTAGTGGGATACACTGATAGCCTATGGTTTATTTCTATTTCCCTCTGATATGGTTAGTGGGATACACTGATAGTCTATGTTTATATTCTATTTCCTCCTTCTGATATGGTTATTGGGATACACTGATAGCCTATGGTTTATTTCTATTTCCCCTTCTGATATGGTTATGGGATACACTGATATCCTATGGTTATTTCTATTCCCCTTCTGATATGGTTAGTGGGATACACTGATAGCCTATGGTTTATTTCTATTTTCCCCTTCTGATATGGTTAGTGGGATACACTGATAGCCTATGGTTTATTTCTATTTCTCCTTCTGATATGGTTAGTGGGATACACTGATAGCCTATGGTTTTATTTCTATTTCCCCTTCTGATGGTTAGTGGGATACACTGATAGTCTATGGTTTATTTCTATTTCCCTTTCTGATATGGTTAGTGGGATACACTGATAGCCTATGGTTTATTTCTATTTCCCTTTCTGATGGTAAGTGGGATACACTGATGTCTATGGTTTATTTCTATTTCCCTTTCTGATATGGTTAGTGGGATACACTGATAGCCTATGGTTTATTTCTATTTTTCCCTTTCTGATATGGTTAGTGGGATACACTGATAGTCTATGGTTTATTTCTATTTCCCCTTCTGATATGGTTAGTGGGATACACCTGATAGCCTATGTTTATTTCTATTTCCCCTTCTGATATGGTTAGTGGATACACTGATAGTCTATGGTTTATTTCTATTTCCCCTTCTGATATGGTTAGTGGATACACTGATAGCCTAGGTTATTTCTATTCCCCTTCTGATATTGGTTAGTGGGATACACTGATAGTCTATGGTTTATTTCTATTTCCCCTTCTGATATGGTTAGTGGGATACACTGATAGTCCTATAGTTTATTTCTATTTCCCCTTCTGAGGGTTAGTGGATAACACTGATAGCCTATGGATTATTTCTAATTCCTCCTTCTGATATGGTTATGGGATACACTGATAGCCTTATGGTTTATTTCTAATTCTCCTGCTATGGTTAGTGGGATACACTGATAGCCTATGGTTTATTTCTATTTCCCCTTCTGATATGGTTAGTGGGATACACTGATAGTCATGGTTTATTTCTATTTCCCCTTCTGATATGGTTAGTGGGGATACACGATAGCCTATGGTTTATTTCTTATTTCCCCTTCTGATATGGTTAGTGGGATACACTGATAGCCTTGGTTTTTTCTATTTCCCCTTCTGATATGGTTAGTGGGATACACTGATAGCCTAGGTTTATTTCTATCTCCTTCTGATATGGTTAGTGTGATACACTGATAGCCTATGGTTTATTTCTATTTCCCCTTCTGATGGTTGTGGGATACACTGATAGTCTATGGTTTTATTTCTATTTCCCTTTCTGATATGGTTAGTGGGATACACTGATAGCCTATGGTTTATTTCTATTTCCCCTTCTGATGGGTTAGTGGGAATACCTACTGATAGTCTATGGTTTATTTCTATTTCCCTTCTGATATGGTTGTGGGATACACTGATGCCTATGGTTTATTTCTATTTCCCCTTCTGATGGTTAGTGGAATACACTGATAGTCTATGGTTTATTTCTATTTCCCTTCTGATATGGTTAGTGGGGATACACTGATAGCCTATGGTTTATTTCTATTTCCCCTTCTGATATGGTTAGTGGATACACTGATAGCCTATGGTTTTTTCTATTTCCCCTTCTAATTGGTTAGTGGGATACACTGATAGTCTATGGTTTATTTCTATTTCCCCTTCGTATGGTTAGTGGGATACACTGATAGCTATGGTTTTTTCTATTTCCCCTCTAATATGGTTAGTGGGTACACTGATAGCCTATGGTTTATTTCTATTTCCCTTTCTGATGGGTTAGTGGGATACCACTGATAGCCTATGTTTATTTCTATTTCCCCTTCTGATAGGGTTAGTGGGATACACTGATAGCCTATGGTTTATTTCTATTTCCCCTTCTATATGGTTAGTGGGATACACTGATATCTATGGTTTATTCTATTTCCCCTTCTGATAGGTTAGTGGGATACACTGATAGCCTATGGTTTATTTCTATTTCCCCTTCTATAGGGTTAGTGGGATACCTGATAGTCTATGGTTATTTCTATTTCCCCTTCTGATTGGTTAGTGGGATACACTGATCCCTATGGTTTATTTCTATTTCCCCTTCTGATATGGTTATGGGATACACTGATGCCTATGGTTTATATCTATTCCCCCTTCTAATATGGTTAGTGGGATACACTGATAGTCCTATGGTTTATTTCTATTTCCCCTTCTGATATGGTTAGTGGGATACACTGATAGCCTATTGGTTTATTCTATTTCCCCTTCTAATAGTTAGTGGGATACACTGATAGCCTATGGTTTATTTCTATTTCCCCTTCTGATATGGTTAGTGGGATACACTGATAGTCCTATGGTTTATTTCTATTTCCTTTCTGATGGTTAGTGGATACACTGATAGTCTATGGTTTATTCTATTTCCCCTTCTGATAGGTTAGTGGGATACACTGATAGCCTATGGTTTTATTTCTATTTCCCCTTCTGATATGGTTAGTGGGATACACTGATAGCCTATGGTTTATTTCTATTTCCCCTTCTGATGGTTAGTGGGATACACTGATAGCCTATGGTTTATTTCTATTTCCCCTTCTGATATGGTTAGTGGGATACACTGATAGTCTATGGTTTATTTCTATTTCCCTTTCTGATGGTTAGTGGGATACACTGATAGCCTATGGTTTATTTCTATTTCCCCTTCTGATGGTTAGTGGGATACACTGATAGTCTATGGTTTTTATTTCTATTCCCTTTCTGATAGGGTTAGTGGGATACACTGATAGCCTATGGTTTATTCTATTTCCCTTTCTGATGGTTATGGGATACACTGATTCTATGGTTTATTTCTATTTCCCTTTCGGATTGGTTAGTGGGATACACTGATAGCCTATGTTTATTTCTATTTCCCTTTCTGATATGGTTAGTGGGATACACTGATAGTCCTATGGTTTATTTCTATTTCCCCTTCTGATTGGTTAGTGGATACCACTGATAGCCTATGGTTTATTTCTATTTCCCCTTCTGATATGGTTAGTGGGATACACTGATGTCTATGGTTTATTTATTTCCCCTTCTGATATGGTTAGTGGGATAACTGATAGCCTAGGGTTTTATTTCTATTTCCCCTTCTGATATGGTTATGGATACACTGATAGTCTATGGTTTATTTCTATTTCCCTCTTCTGATATGGTTAGTGGGATACACTATAGTCATGTTTTATTTCTATTTCCCCTTCTGAGGTTGTGGGATACACTGATAGCCATGGTTTCTTTTACTCCTCTATGGTTAGTGGGATACCTGATAGCCATGGTTTATTTCTATTTCCCCTTCTGATATGGTTAGTGGGATACACTGATAGTCTATGGTTTATTTCTATTTCATTCCCCCTTCTGATATGGTTAGTGGGATACACTGAAGCCTATGGTTTATTTCTTTTCCCCTCTGATATGGTTGTGGGATCACTGATAGCCTATGGTTTATTTCTATTTCCCTTCCCCTTCGATATGGTTAGTGGGATACACTGATAGCCTATGGTTTATTTCTATTTCTCCTTCTGATATGGTTAGTGGGATACACTGATAGCCTATGTTTATTTCTATTTCCCCTTCTGATGGTTAGTGGGATACACTGATAGTCTATTTTATTTCTATTTCCCTTTCTGATATGGTTAGTGGGATACACTGATAGCCTATGGTTTATTTCATTTCCCCTTCTGATAGGGTTAGTGGGATACACTGATATCCTATGGTTTATTTCTATTTCCCCTTTCTGATTGGTTAGTGGGATACACTGATAGCCTATGGTTTATTTCTATTTCCCCTTCTGATATGGTTTAGTGGGATACACTGATAGCCTATGGTTTATTTCTATTTCCTCCTTCTAATATGGTTAGTGGGATACACTGATAGTCTATGGTTTATTTCTATTTCCCCTTCTGATATGGTTAGTGGGATACACTGATAGTCTATGGTTTTTTCTATTTCCCCTTCTATATGGTTAGTGGATACACTGATAGCCTATGGTTTATTTCTATTTCCCCTTCTGATAGGGTTAGTGGGATACACCTGATAGCCTATGGTTTATTTCTATTCCCCTTCTGATAGGTTTAGTGGGATACACTGATATGCCTATGGTTTATTTCTATTTCCCCTTCTGATGGTTAGTGGGATACACTGATAGCCTATGGTTTTTTCTATTTCCCCTTCTGATATGGTTTGGGATACACTGATAGTCTTATGTTTTTATTTTATTCCCCTTCTGATAGGTTATGTGGGATACCACTGATAGCCTATGGTTTATTTCTATTTCCCCTTCTGATAGGTTAGTGGGATACACTGATAGTCTATGGTTTATTTCTATTTCCCTCTTCTGATATGGTTAGTGGGTACCTGATAGCCTATGGGTTTATTTCTATTTCCCCTTCTGATATGGTTTAGTGGGATACACTGATAGCCTAGGTTTATCTATTTCTTTCCCCTTCTATATGGTTTGGGATACACTGATAGCCTGTGTTTATTTCTATTTCCCCTTCTGATATGGTTAGTGGGATACACTGATAGTCTATGGTTTAATTTCTATTTCCCTTTCTGATGGTTAGTGGATACACTGATAGTCTATGGTTTATTTCTATTTCCCTTCTGATAGGGTTATTGGGATCACTGATAGCCTACGGTTTATTTCTATTTCCCCTTCTGATATGGTTGTGGGATACACTGATAGCCTATGGTTTATTTCTATTTCCCCTTCTGATGGTTGGGGGATACACTGATAGCCTATGGTTTATTTCTATTTCCCCTTCTGATATGGTTAGTGGGATACACTGTAGTCTAATGGTTTATTTCTATTTCCCTTTCTGATGTTTAGTGGGATACACTGATAGTCTATGGTTTATTTCTATTTCCC
This sequence comes from Hymenochirus boettgeri, assembly GCA_019447015.1. NCBI lineage: Eukaryota > Metazoa > Chordata > Amphibia > Anura > Pipidae > Hymenochirus > Hymenochirus boettgeri. The sequence goes on from CM033472.1 coordinate 248,849,631, forward strand.
TCCCTTCTGATAGGTTAGTGGGATACACTGATAGTCTATGGTTTATTCTAGTTTCCCCTTCTGATATGGTTAGTGGGATACACTGATAGCTATGGTTTATTTCGTTTTTCCCCTTCTGATATGGTTAGTGGGATACACTGATAGCCTATGGTTTATTTCTATTTTCCCCTTCTGATATGGTTATGGGATACACTGATACCTATGGATTATTTTCTATTTCCCTTTCTGATGGTTAGTGGGATACACTGATAGTCTATGGTTTATTTCTATTTCCCTTTCTGATAGGTTAGTGGGATACACTGATAGTATATGGTTATATTTCATTTCCCCTTCTGATATGGTTAGTGGGATACACTGATAGCCTATGGTTATTTCTATTTCCCCTTCTGATGGTTAGTGGGATACACTGATAGCCTATGGTTTATTTCTATTTCCCTTTCTGATGGTTAGTGGGATACACTGATAGTCTATGGTTTATTTCTATTTCCCTTTCTGATGGTTAGTGGGATACACTGATAGTCTATGGTTTATTTCTATTTCCCCTTCTGATGGTTAGTGGGATACACTATGTCCTATGGTTTATTTCTATTTCCCCTTCTGATGGGTTAGTGGGATACACTGATAGCCTCTAGGTTTATTCTATTTCCCTTTCTGATGGTTAGTGGGATACACTGATAGTCTATGGTTTATTTCTATTTCCCCTTCTGATAGGGTTAGTGGGATACACTGATAGTCTATGGTTTATTTCTATTTCCCCTTCTGATAGGTTAGTGGGATACACTGATAGCCTATGGTTTATTTCTATTTCCCCTTCTGATATGGTTAGTGGGATACACGATAGCCTATGGTTTATTTCTTTTCCCCTTCTGATGGTTAGTGGATACCTGATGTCCTATGTTTATATTTCTATTTCCCCTTCTGATGGTTAGTGGGATACACTGATAGTCTATGGTTTATTTCTATTTCCCTTTCTGATGGTTAGTGGGGATACACTTAATCTATGGTTTATTTCTATTTCCTTTTCCCCTTCGATATGGTTAGTGGGATACACTGATAGTCTATGGTTTTTTCTATTTCCCCTTCTAATATGGTTAGTGGGATACACTGATAGCCTATGGTTTATTTCTATTTCCCCTTCTATATGGTTAGTGGGATACACTGATAGCCTATGGATTTTTCTATTCCCTTTCTGATGGTTAGTGGGATCACTGAGCCTATGGATTATTTCTATTTCCCTTTCTGATGGTTATGTGGAACACTGATAGCCTATGGTTTATTTCTATTTCCCCTTCTGATGGTTAGTGGGATACACTGATATCTATGGTTTTTTCTATTTCCCTTTCTGATAGGTTAGTGGGATACTCTGATAGTCTATGGTTTTATTTCTATTTCCCTTCTGATATGGTTAGTGGGATACACTGATAGTCTATGGATTATTTCTATTTCCCTTCTGATGGTTATGTGGGATCACTGATATCTAATGGTTTATTTCTATTTCCCCTTCTGATGGTTAGTGGGATACACTGATAGCCTATGGTTTATTTCTATTTCCCCTTCTGATATGGTTAGTGGGATACACTGATAGCCTATGGTTTATTTCTATTTCCCTTTCTGATGGTTAGTGGGATACACTGATAGTCTATGGTTTATTTCTATTTCCCCTTCTGATATGGTTAGTGGGATACACTGATAGCCTATGGTTATTTCTATTTCCCTTTCTGATGGTTAGTGGATACACGATAGTCTATGGTTTATTTCTATTTTCCTTTCTGATGGTTATGGGATACACTGATAGTCTATGGTTTATTTCTATTTCCCCTTCTGATAGTGGTTAGTGGATACACTGATAGTCTATGGATTATTTTCTATTTCCCTTTCTGATGGTTAGTGGGAAACACTGATAGTCTATGGTTTATTTCTATTTCCCCTTCTGATGGTTAGTGGGATACACTGATAGTCTATGGATTATTTCTATTTCCCTTTCTGATGGTTAGTGGGATACACTGATAGTCTATGTTTTATTTCTATTTCCCTCTTCGATATGGTTAGTGGGATACACTGATAGCCTATGGATTATTTCTATTTCCCTTTCTGATGGTTAGTGGGTACACCTGATAGTCTATGGTTTATTTCTTTTTCCTTTCTGATATGGTTAGTGGATACACTGATAGCCTATGGTTTATTTCTATTTCCCCTTCTGATGGTTATGGGATACACGATAGCCTCATGGTTTATTTCTATTTCCCCTTCTGATATGGTTAGTGGGATACACTGATAGTCTATGGTTTATTTCTATTTCCCTTTCTGATGGTTAGTGGGATACACTGATAGTCTATGGTTTATTTCTATTTCCCCTTCTGATATGGTTAGTGGGATACACTGATAGTCTATGGTTTATTTCTATTTCCCCTTCTGATAGGTTAGTGGGATACACTGATTCTATGGGTTTATTTCTATTTCCCTTCTGATATTGTTAGTGGGATACACTGATAGCCTATGGTTTATTTCTATTTCCCCTTCTGATATGGTTAGTGGGATACACTGATAGCCTATGGATTATTTCTATTTCCCTTTCTGATGGTTAGTGGGATACACTGATAGTCTATGGTTTATTTCTATTTCCCTTCTGATTGGTTAGTGGGATACACTGATAGTATATGGTTTATTTCTATTTCCCCTTCTGATATGGTTAGTGGGATACACTGATAGCCTATGGTTTATTTCTATTTCCCCTTCTGATATGGTTAGTGGGATACACTGATAGCCTATGTATTATTTCTATTCCCTTCTTCTGATGGTTAGTGGGATACACTGATAGTCTATGTTTTTATTTCTATTTCCCCTTTCTGATGGTTAGTGGGATACACTGATAGTATATGGTTTATTTCTTTTTTTTTCCCTTTCTGATGGTTAGTGGGATACACTGATAGTCTATGGTTTATTTCTATTCCCCCCCTTCTGATGTTTAGTGGGATACACTGATAGCCTATGGTTTATTTCTATTTCCCCTTCTGTATGGTTAGTGGGATACACTGATAGCCTATGGTTTATTTCTATTTCCCTTCTGATGGTTAGTGGGATACACTGATAGTCTATGGTTTTTTCTATTTCCCCTTCTGATATGGTTAGTGGGATACACTGATAGTCTATGGTTTATTTCTATTTCCCCTTCTGATGGTTAGTGGGATACACTGATAGTCTATGGTTTATTTCTATTTCCCCTTCTGATATGGTTAGTGGGATACACTGATAGCCTATGGTTTATTTCTATTTCCCCTTCTGATGGTTAGTGGATCACTGATAGTCTATGGTTTTATTTCTATTTCCCTTTCTGATGGTTAGTGGGATACACTGATAGTCTATGGTTTATTTCTATTTCCCTTTCTGATGGTTAGTGGGATACACTGATAGTCTATGGTTTATTTCTATTTCCCCTTCTGATATGGTTAGTGGGATACACTGATAGTCTATGGTTTATTTCTATTTCCCCTTCTAATATGGTTAGTGGGTACACTGATAGCCTATGGTTTATTTCTATTTCCCCTTCTATATGGTTAGTGGGATACACTGATAGCCTATGGATTTTTCTATTTCCATTTCCCTTTCTGAGTGTTAGTGGGATACACTGATAGCCTATGGATTATTCTATTTCCCCTTTCTGATGGTTAGTGGGAACACTGATAGTCTATGGTTTATTTCTATTTCCCCTTCTGATGGTTAGTGGGATACACTGATAGTCTATGGATTATTTCTATTTCCCTTTCTGATGGTTAGTGGGATACTCTGATAGTCTATGGTTTATTTCTATTTCCCTTCTGATATGGTTAGTGGGATACACTGATAGTCTATGGATTATTTCTATTTCCCCTTCTGATGGTTAGTGGGATACACTGATAGTCTATGGTTTATTTCTATTTCCCCTTCTGATGGTTAGTGGGATACACTGATAGCCTATGGTTTATTTCTATTTCCCCTTCTGATATGGTTAGTGGGATACACTGATAGCCTATGGTTTATTTCTATTTCCCTTTCTGATGGTTAGTGGGATACACTGATAGTCTATGGTTTATTTCTATTTCCCCTTCTGATATGGTTAGTGGGATACACGTAGCCTATGGTTTATTTCTATTTCCCTTCTGATGGTTGTGGGATACACTGATAGTCTATGGTTTATTTCTATTTTCCCTTTCTGATGGTTAGTGGGATACACTGATAGTCTATGGTTTATTTCTATTTCCCCTTCTGATATGGTTAGTGGGATACACTGATAGTCTATAGGATTATTTCTATTTCCCTTTCTGATGGTTAGTGGGAAACACTGATAGTCTATGGTTTATTTCTATTTCCCTTTCTGATGGTTAGTGGGATACACTGATAGTATATGGTTTATTTCTATTTCCCTTTCTGATGGTTAGTGGGATACACTGATAGTCTATGGTTTATTTCTATTTCCCCTTCTGATGGTTAGTGGGATACACTGATACCTATGGATTATTCTATTTCCCTTTCTGATGGTTAGTGGGATACACTGATAGTCTAGGTTTATTTCTATTTCCCTTTCTGATGGTTAGTGGGATCACTGATATGTCTATGGTTTATTTCTATTTCCCCTCTGATATGGTTAGTGGGATAACACTGATAGTCTATGGTTTATTTCTATTTCCCTTCTAATGGTTGGGGATACACTGATAGCCTATGGTTTATTTCTATTTCCCCTTCTAATATGGTTAGTGGGATACACTGATAGCCTATGGATTATTTCTATTTCCCTTTCTGATGGTTAGTGGGATAACACTGATAGCCTATGGATTATTTCTATTTCCCTTTCTGATGGTTAGTGGGAAACACTGATAGTCTATGGTTATTTCTATTTCCCCTTCTGATGGTTAGTGGGATACACTGATAGTCTATGGATTATTTCTATTTCCCATTCTGATGGTTAGTGGGATACTCTGATAGTCTATGGTTTATTTCTATTTCCCTTCTGATATGGTTAGTGGGATACACTGTAGTCTATGGATTATTTCTATTTCCCCTTCTGTGGTTAGTGGGATACACTGATAGTCTATGGTTTATTTCTATTTCCCCTTCTGATGTTAGTGGATACACTGATAGCTATGGTTTATTTCTATTCCCCTCTGATATGGTTAGTGGGATACACTGATAGCCTATGGTTTATTTCTATTTCCCTTTCTGAGGGTTAGTGGGATACACTGATAGTCTATGGTTTATTTCTATTTCCTTTCCCTTCTGATATGTTTAGTGGGATACACTGATAGCCTATGGTTTTATTTCTATTTCCCTTTCTGATGGTTATGGGATACACTGATAGTCTATGGTTTATTTCTATTTCCCCTTTCTGATGGTTAGTGGGATACACTGATAGTCTATGGTTTATTTCTATTTCCCCTTCTGATATGGTTAGTGGGATACACTGATAGTCTATGGATTATTTCTATTTCCCTTTCTGATGGTTAGTGGGAACACTGATAGTCTATGGTTTATTTCTATTTCCCTTTCTGATGGTTAGTGGGATACACTGATAGTATATGGTTTATTTCTATTTCCCTTTCTGATGGTTAGTGGGATACACTGATAGTCTATGGTTTATTTCTATTTCCCCTTCTGATATGGTTAGTGGGATACACTGATAGCCTATGGATTATTTCTATTTCCCTTTCTGATGGTTAGTGGGATACACTGATAGTCTATGGTTTATTTCTATTTCCCTTTCTGATGGTTAGTGAGATACACTGATAGTATATGGTTTATTTCTATTTCCCTTTCTGATGGTTAGTGGATCACTGATAGTCTATGGTTTATTTCTATTTCCCTTTCTGATGGTTAGTGGGATACACTGATAGTATATGGTTTATTTCTATTTCCCCTTCTGATGGTTAGTGGGATACACTGATAGCTATGGTTATTTTCTTTCCCCCTTCTGATGGTTAGTGGGATACACTGATAGTCTATGGTTTATTTCTATTTCCCTTCTGATGGTTAGTGGGATACACTGATAGTCTATGGTTTATTTCTATTTCCCCTTCTGATATGGTTAGTGTGGGATACACTGATAGTCTATGGTTTATTTCTATTTCCCTTTCTGATGGTTAGTGGGAAACACTGATAGTCTATGGTTTATTTCTATTTCCCCTTCTGATGGTTAGTGGGATACACTGATAGTCTATGGTTTATTTCTATTTCCCCTTCTGATATGGTTAGTGGGATACACTGATAGCCTATGTTATTTCTATTTCCCTTTCTGATGGTTAGTGGAATACACTGATAGCCTATGTTTATTTCTATTTTCCTTTCTGATGGTTTTGGGATACACTGATAGTCTATTGGTTTATTTTCTATTTTCTCCTTCTGTATGGTTAGTGGGATACACTGATAGTCATATGGTTTATTTCTATTTCCCTTTCTGATGGTTAGTGGAGAACACTGATAGTTCTATAGGTTTATTTTCTATTTCCCCCTTCTGATGGTTAGTGGGATACACTGATAGTCTATGGTTTATTTCTATTTCCTCCCCTTCTGATATGGTTAGTGGGATACACTGATATCCTATGGTTTATTTCTATTTCCCCTTCTGATATGGTTAGTGGGATACACTGATAGTCTATGGTTTATTTCTATTTCCCCTTCTGATATGGTTAGTGGGATACACTGATAGCCTATGGTTTATTTCTATTTCCCCTTCTGATATGGTTAGTGGGATACACTGATAGCCTATGGTTTATTTCTATTTCCCCTTCTGATATGGTTAGTGGGATACACTGATAGCCTATGGTTTATTTCTATTTCCTTCTGATATGGTTAGTGGGATACACTGATATCCTATGGTTTATTTCTATTTCCCTTCTGATGGTTAGTGGGATACACTGATAGTCTATGGTTTATTTCTATTTCCCTTTTCTGATATGGTTAGTGGGATACACTGATAGCCTATGTTTTATTTCTTTATTTCCCCTTCTGATAGGTTAGTGGGATAACACTGATAGTCTATGGTTTATTTCTATTTCCCTTTTCTGATATGGTTAGTGGGATACACTGATAGCCTATGGTTTATTTCTATTTCCCCTTCTGTATGGTTAGTGGATACACTGATAGTCTATGGTTTATTTCTATTTCCCTTTCTGATATGGTTAGTGGGATACACTGAAAGCCTATGGTTTATTTCTATTTCCCTTCTGATATGGTTAGTGGGATACACTGATAGCCTATGGTTTATTTCTATTTCCCCTTCTAGATATGGTTAGTGGGATACACTGATATCCTATGGTTTATTTCTATTTCCCCTTCTGATATGGTTAGTGGTACCTGATGATCTATTGGTTTATTTCTATTTCCCCTTATATGGTTAGTGGGATACACTGATACCTATGGTTATTTCTATTTCCCCTTCTGATAGGGTTAGTGGGATACACTGATAGCTATGGTTTATTTCATATTTCCCCTTCTGATAGGGTTAGTGGGATACACTGATAGCCTAGGTTTATTTCTATTTCCCCTTCTGATAGTGGGTTAGTGGGATACACTGATAGCTATTGTTTTCTATTTCCTCCTTCTGATAGGGTTAGTGGGATACACTGATGCCTATGGTTTATTTCTATTTCCCTTCTGATAGGTTAGTGGGATACACTGTAGTCACTATGGTGTTATTTCTATTTCCCCTCTGATATGGTTAGTGGGATACACTGATAGCCTATGTTTTATTTCTATTTCCCCTTCTGATATGGTTAGTGGGATACACTGATAGCCTATGGTTTATTATCTATTTCCCCTTCTGAATTGGTTAGTGGATACACTGATAGCTATGGTTTATTTCTATTCTCCCCCCTTCTGATATGTTAGTGGATACACTGATAGTCTATGGTTTATTTCATTTTCCCTTTCTGTGGTTAGTGGGATACACTGATATCCATGGTTTTTTCTATTTCCCCTTCTGATAGGTTAGTGGGATAACACTGATGCCTACTTGTTTATTTCTATTCCCCCTTCTGATATGGTTGTGGGATACACTGATAGCCTATGTTTTTTCTATTTCCCCTTCTGATGGTTAGTGGGATACACTGATAGCCTATGGTTTATTTCTATTTCCCCTTTCTGATATGTTAGTGGGATACACTGATAGCCTATGGTTTATTTCTATTTCCCTTTCTGATGGTTAGTGGGATACACTGATAGCCTATGGTTTATTTCATTTCCCCCTTCTGAATGGTTAGTGGGATACACTGATGTCTATGGTTTATTTCTATTTCCCCTTTCTGATATGGTTAGGGGGATACACTGATAGCTATGGTTTATTTCTATTTCCCTTTCGTGGTAAATGGGATACACTGATAGTCTATGGTTTATTTCTATTTCCCCTTCTGATATGGTTTATGGGATACACTGATAGCCTCGGTTTATTTCTATTTCCTTTCTGATATGGTTAGTGGGATACACTGATAGTCCTGGGTTTATTTCTATTTTCCCCTTCTGATATGGTTAGTGGGATACACTGATATCCATGGTTTTATTCTATTTTCCCCTTCTGATGGTTATGGGATACACTGATAGTCTATAGGTTTATTTCTATTTCCCCTTCTGATATGGTTAGTGGGATACACTGATAGCCTATGGTTTTATTTCTATTTCCCCCTTCTGATGGTTTAGTGGGATACACTGATAGGTCTATGGTTTATTTTCTATTTCCCCTTCTCTGATTGGTTAGTGGGATACACTGTAGTCCTATGGTTATTTCTATTTCCCTTCTGATGGTTAGTGGGATACCACTGATAGCCTATGGTTTATTTCTATTCTCCCTCTGATGGTTAGTGGGATACACTGATAGTCTATGGTTTATTTCATTTCCCTTCTGATATGGTTTAGTGGGATACACTGATAGCCTAGGGTTTTTATTTCTATTTCCCTTCTGATATGGTTAGGGGATACACTGATACCTATGGTTTATTTCTATTTCCCCTTCTGATATGGTTAGTGGGATACACTGATAGCCTATGTTTTATTTCTATTTCCCTCTGATTGGTGTGTGATCCATCTGAATTGCCTGGTTTATTTCTATTCTCCTTCTGATATGGTTAGTGGGATACACTGATATACCTATGGTTTTATTTCTATTTCCCCTTCTGATAGGTTAGTGGGATACACTGATAGTCTATGGTTTATTTCTATTTCCCTTCTATTGGTTAGTGGATACACTGATAAGGCCTATGGTTTTTTTTCTATTTCCCCTTCTTCGATAGGTTAGTGGGATACACTGATAGTCTATGGTTTATTTCTATTTTCCCTTTCTGATATGTAGTGGGATACCTGAAGCCTATGGTTTATTCTATTCCCCTTCTGATGGTTAGTGGAATACACTGATAGCCTATGTTATTTCTATTTCCCCTTTCTGATATGTTTAGTGGGATACACTGATAGCCTATGGTTTTATTTCTATTTTTCCCCTTCTGATATGGTTAGTGGGATACACTGATAGCCTATGGTTTATTTCTATTCCCCCCTTCTATGGTTAGTGGGATACACTGATAGTCTATGGTTAATTTCTATTTTCCCCTTCTATATGGTTAGTGGGATACACTGATAGTCTATGGTTTATTTCTATTTCCCCTTCTAATATGGTTAGTGGGATAACACTGATAGCCTATGGTTTATTTCTATTTCCCCTTCTGATAGGTTAGTGGATACACTGATAGCCTATGGTTTATTTCTATTTCCCCTTCTGATCGGGTTAGTGGGATACACTGATGCCTAGGTTTATTTCTATTTCCCCTTCTGATAGGTTAGTGGATACCTATAGTCTATGGTTTATTCTATTTCCCCTTCTGATAGGGTTAGTGGGATCACTGATAGCCTATGGTTTATTTCTATTTCCCTTCTGATAGGGTTAGTGGGATACACTGATAGTCTAGGTTTATTTCTATTTCCCCTTCTGATATGGTTAGTGGGATACACTGATAGCCTATGGTTTATTTCTATTTCCCCTTCGGATATGGTTATGGATACCTGATAGCTATGGTTTATATCTATTTCCTCCTTCTAATATGGTTAGTGGGATACACTGATAGCCTATGGTTTATTTCTATTTTCCCCTTCTGATATGGTTAGTGGGATACACTGATATTCTATGGTTTATTTCTTTTTCCCTTCCTGATGGTTAGTGGGAACACTGATAGTCTATGGTTTTATTTCTATTCCCCTTCTGATGGTTGTGGGATACACTGATAGCTCGGTTTATTTCTATTTCCCCTTCTGATATGGTTAGTGGGATACACTGATAGCCATGGTTTATTTCTATTTCCCCTTCTGATGGTTAGTGGGATACACTATAGCCTATGGTTATTTCTATTTACCCCTTCTGATATGGTTAGTGGGATACCCTGATAGTCTATGGTTTATTTCTATTTCCCTTTCTGATGGTTAGTGGGATACACTGATATCTATGGTTTATTTCTATTTCCTTCCCTTCTGATGGTTAGTGGGATACACTGATAGTCTATGGTTTATTTCATTTCCCCTTCTGATAGGTTGTGGGATACACTGATAGCCTATGGTTTATTTGCTATTTCCCCTTCTGAATGGTGTAGGGATACACTGATAGTCTAGGTTTATTTCTCTTTCCCCTTCTGATATGGTTGTGGGATACACTGATAGTCTATGGTTTATTTCTATTTCCCCTTCTGAATGGTTAGTGGGATAACACTGTAGTCTATGATGGTTTATTTCTATTTCCCCTTCTGATAGGGTAGTGGGATACCTGATGCCTATGGTTTTTATTTCTTATGCCCCTTCGATGTTAGTGGGATACACTGATAGCTATGGTTATTTCTATTTCCCTTCTGATGGTGTGGGATACACTGATAGTCCTATGGTTTTATTTCTATTTCCCTTTCTGATGGTTATGGGATACACGATAGTCTATGGTTTATTTCTATTTCCCCTTCTGATATGGTTAGTGGGATACACCTGATAGTCTATGGTTTATTTCTATTTCCCTTCTGAATATGGTTAGTGGGATACACTGATAGCTCTATGGTTTTATTTCTTTTCTCTATTTCCCTTCTAATATGGTTAGTGGGATACACTGATGCTCTGGATTATTTCTATTTCCCTTTCTGATGGTTAGTGGAAACACTGATAGCCTATGGTTTTTCTATTTCCCTTTCTGATGGTTGTGGGAAACACTGATATATCTATGGTTTATTTCTATTTCCCTTCTGATGGTTAGGGATACCTGATAGTCTATTGTTTATTCTGATATGGTTAGTGGGATCACTGATATCCTATGGTTTATTTCTATTTCCCTTTCTGATGGTTAGTGGGATACACTGATAGTCTATGGTTTATTTCTATTTCCCCTTCTGATATGGTTAGTGGATACACTGATAGCCTATGTTTTATTTCTATTTCCCTTTCTGATGGTTAGTGGGATACACTGATAGTCTATGGTTTATTTCTAATTTCCCTTTCTGATGGTTGTGGGATACACTGATAGTCTACATGGTGTTATTTCTTTTCCCCCTTCTGATATGGTTAGTGGATACACTGATAGTCTATGTTATTTTCTATTTCCCTTTCTGATGTTAGTGGGAAACACTGATAGTCTATGGTTTATTCTTTTTTCCCTTTCTGATGGTTAGTGGGATACACTGAGTATATGGTTTATTTCTATTTCCCTTTCTGATGGTTAGTGGGATACACTGATAGTCTATGGTTTATTTCTATTCCCCTTCTGATATGGTTAGTGGGATACACTGATAGCCTATGTATTATTTCTATTTCCCTTTCTGATGGTTAGTGGGATACACTGATAGTCCTATGGTTTATTTCTATTTCCCTTTCTGATGGTTGTGAGATACACTGATAGTATAGGTTTATTTCATTTTCCTTTCTGAGGGTTAGTGGGATCACTGATAGTCTATGGTATTATCTATTTCCCTTTCTGATGGTTAGTGGGATACACTGATAGTATGTTTATTTCTATTTCCCCTTCTGATGGTTAGTGGGTACACTGATAGCCTCTGGTTTATTTCTATTTCCCCTTCGGATTGGTTAGTGGGATACACTGATAGTCTATGGTCTATTTCTATTCTCCCCTCTTGAAATGGTTAGTGGATACACTGATAGTCTATGGTTTAGTTTCTATTTCCCCTTTGATGGGTTCGTGGGATACACTGATAGCTATGATCATTCCGTTTGATGTTAGTGGTACTGAGTCTATGATTTCATACCTTTCTGATGGGTTAGTGGGAACCACTATAGTCTATTGTTATTCTATTTCCCTTGATGTTCAGTGGGATACACTTGAAGTCTTGGTTTATTTCTATTTCCCCTTCGATTGGTTAGTTGGGATACATGATAGTCTATGGTTATTTCTATTTCCTTTCTGATGGTTGTGGGATACATCTGATAGCCTATGGTTTATTCTATTTCCTTTCTGATGGTTAGTGGGATACACTGATAGTCTATGGTTTATTTCTATTTCTCCTTCTGATATGGTTAGGGGGATACACTGATAGTCTATGGTTTTTATTCTATTCCCATTTCTGTGGTTAGTGGGAAACACTGATAGTCTATGGTTTATTTCTATTTCCCTCCTTCTGATGGTTAGTGGGATACACTGATAGTTCTATGGTTTATTCTATTTCCCTTCTGATATGGTTAGTGGGATACCTGATAGTCTATGGTTTATTTCTATTTCCTCCTTCTTGATGGTTAGTGGATACACTGATAGCTGGTTGATTTCTATTTCTTTCTGATGGTTAGTGGGATACACTGATGTCTTGATTATTTCTATTTCCTTTCTGATGGTTAGTGGGATACACTGATAGTCTATGGTTTATTTCTATTTCCTTTATGGATGGTTAGTGGGATACACTGATAGTCTATGGTTGATTTCTATTTCCCCTTCTGATGGTTAGTGGGATACATGATAGCTCTATGGTTTTTTCTATTTCCCCTTCTGATGGTTAGGTGGGATACACTGATAGTCGATGATTGATTTCTATGTTACCTTTCTTGATGGTTAGTGGGATACACTGATAGTCTATGGTTATTTCTATTTCCCCTTCTGATGGTTAGTGGGATACACTGATAGTCTATGGTTATTCTATTTCCCTTTCTGATGGTTAGGTGGGATACTGATAGCCTATGGTTTATTTCTATTTCCCTTCTGATTGTGAGTGGGAACACTGATAGTCTATGGTTATTTCTATTTCCCCTTCTGATGGTTAGTGGGATACACTGATAGTCTATGGTTTATTTCTATTTCCCCTTCTGTTTGAGTTGTGGATACACTGATAGCCTATGGTTTTTTCTATTTCCCCTTCTGATATGGTTAGTGGGATACACTGATAGTCCATGTTTATTTCTATTTCCTTTCTGATGGTTAGTGGATACACTGATAGTCTATGGTTTATTTCTTTTCCCTTCTGATATGGTTAGTGGGTACACTGATAGCCTATGGTTTATTTCTTATTTCCCTTTCTGATGGTAGTGGGATACACTGATAGTCTATGGTTTTTCTATTTCCTTTCTGATGGTTGTGGGATACACTGATAGTCTATGGTTTATTTATTTCTATTCCTCTTCTGATAGGTTAGTGGGATACACTGATAGTCCTATGTTATTCTATTTCCCTTCTGAATGGTTAGTGGGATAACTGATAGTCTATGGTTTATTTCTATTTCCCTTTCTGATGGTTAGTGGGATACACTGATAGTATGGTTTATTTCTATTTCCCTTTCTGATGGTGTGGGATACACTGATAGCTAGGTTTATTCTATTTCCCCTTCTGATTGTTAGTGGGATACACTGATAGCCTATGGTTATTTCTATTTCCTTTCTGATGGTTAGTGGGATACACTGATAGTCTATGGTTTTATTTCTATTTCCCTTTCTGATGGTTAGTTGAGATACACTGATAGTTATGGTTTATTTCTATTTCCTTCTGATGGTTAGTGGGGATACACTGATAGTCATGGTTTATTTCTATTTCCCTTTCTTATGGTTAGTGGGATACACTGATAGTATATGGTTTATTTCTTTTCCCCTTCTGATGGTTAGTGGATACACTGATAGTCCTATGGTTTATTTCTATTTCCCCTTCGATGATGTTAGTGGGATACACTGATAGTCTATGTTATTTCTATTTCCCCTTCTGATATGGTTAGTGGGATACACTGATAGTCTATGTGTTATTTCTATTTCCCCTTCTGATATGGTTAGGGGATACACTGATAGTCTATGGTTTATTCTATTTCCCTTTCTGATGGTTAGTGGGAAACTGATAGTCTATGGTTTATTTCTATTTCCCCTTCTTGATGGTTAGTGGGATACACTGATAGCCTATGGTTTATTTCTATTTCCCCTTCTGATATTAGTGGGATACACTGATAGCCTATGGATTATTTCTATTTCCCTTTCTGATGGTTAGTGGGATACACTGATAGCCTATGGTTTATTTCTATTTTCCTTTCTGATGGTTAGTGGGATACACTGATAGTCTATGGTTTATTTCTATTTCTCCTTCTGATATGGTTTAGTGGGATACACTGATAGTCTATGGTTTATTTCTATTTCCCCTTTCTGATAGGTTAGTGGGAACACTGATAGTCTATGGTTTATTCTATTTCCCCTTCTGATGGTTAGTGGGATACACTGATAGTCTTGGTTTATTTCTATTTCCCCTTCTGTATGGTTGGGATACACTGATAGTCTATGGTTATTTCTATTTCCCCTTCTGATGGTTAGTGGGATACACTGATAGCTATGGTTGATTTCTATTTACCTTTCTGATGGTTAGTGGATACACTGATTGTCTATGATTGATTTCTATTTACCTTTCTGATGGTTAGTGGGATACACTGATAGTCTATGGTTTATTTCTATTTCCCTTTATGATGGTTAGTGGGATACACTGATAGTCTATGGTTTATTTCTATTTCCCCTTCTGAATGGTTAGTGGGATACACTGATAGTCTATGGTTTATTTCTATTTCCCTTTCTGATGGTTAGTGGGATACACTGATAGTCTATGATTGATTTCTATTTACCTTTCTGATGGTTAGTGGGATACACTGATAGTCTATGGTTTATTTCTATTTCCCTTCTGATGGTTAGTGGGATACACTGATAGTCTATGGTTTATTTCTATTTCCCTTTATGATGGTTAGTGGGATACACTGATAGCTCATGGTTTATTTCTATTTCCCTTTCTGATGGTTAGTGGGATACACTGATAGCTGGTTTATTTCTATTTCCCTTCTGATATGGTTAGTGGGATACACTGATAGTCTATGGTTTATTTCTATTTCCCCTTTGATATGGTTAGTGGGATACACTGATAGCCTATGGTTTATTTCTATTTCCCTTCTGATATGGTTAGTGGATACACTGATAGTCTATGGTTTTTTCTATTTCCCCTTCTGATATGGTTAGTGGGATACACTGATAGCCTATGGTTTATATTCTATTTCCCCTTCTGATATGGGTTAGTGGGATCACAGATAGTCCTATTGGATTATTTCTATTCCCCTTCTGATGGTTAGTGGGTATACACTGATAGTCTATGGTTTATTTCTATTTCCCCTTCTGATATGGTTAGTGGGATACACTGATAGCCTATGGTTTATTTCTATTTCCCCTTTGATGGTTAGTGGGATACACTGATAGCCTATGGTTATTTCTATTTCCCCTTCTGATTGGTTAGTGGGATACACTGATAGTCTATGGTTTATTTCTATTTCCCCTTTGTATGGTTAGTGGGATACACTGATAGTCTATGGTTTATTTCTATTTCCCCTTCTGATATGGTTAGTGGGATACACGATAGTCTATGGTTTATTTCTATTTCCCTTCTGATGGTTAGTGGGAAACACTGATAGTCATGGTTTATTTCTATTTCCCCTTCTGATGGTTAGTGGGATACACTGAATGTCTATGGTTTATTTCTATTTCCCCTTCTGATATGTGTTAGTGGGATACACTGATAGTCTATGGATATTTCTATTTCCCTTTCTGATGGTTAGTGGGATACATGATAGCCTATGGTTTATTTCTATTTTCCTTCTTGATGGTTAGTGGGATACACTGATAGTCTATGGTTTATTTCTATTCTCCCTTCTGATATGGTTAGGGGGATAACACTGATAGTCTATGGTTTATTTCTATTTCCCTTCTGATGGTTAGTGGGAACACTGATAGTCTATGGTTTATTCTATTTCCCCTTATGGTTAGTGGGATACATGATAGTCTATGGTTTATATTCTATTTCCCCTTCTGATATGGTTAGTGGGATTACACTGATAGTCTATGGTTTTATTTCTATTTCATTCCCTTCTGATGTGTAGGGATACACCGTGATAGCCTTGGTTGATTTCTATTTACCTTTGATGGTTAGTGGGATACACTGATTGTCTATGATTGATTTCTATTTACCTTTCTGATGGTTAGTGGGATACACTGATAGTCTATGGTTTATTTCTATTTCCCTTTATGATGGTTAGTGGGATACACTGATAGTCTATGGTTTATTTCTATTTCCCCTTCTGATGGTTAGTGGGATACACTGATAGCCTATGGTTTATTTTCTATTGTCCCTTTACTGATGGTTAGTGGGATACACTGATAGTCTATGGTTTATTTCTATTTCCTTTCTGATGGTTAGTGGGATACACTGATAGTCTATGGTTATTTCTATTTCCTTTGTGTTTGGGATACACTGATATCTATGTTTATTTCTATTTCCTTTATGATGGTTAGTGGGATACACTGATAGTCTATGGTTATTTTTATTTCCCCTTCTGATTGGTTGGGGATACACTGATAGCCTATGGTTTATTTCTATTCCTCCCTTTCTGATGGTTTAGGGGATACACTGATAGTCCTATGGTTTATTTCTATTTCCCCTTCTGATATGTGTTAGTGGGATACACTGACTACGCTATGGTTTATTTCTATTTCCCCTTCTGATATGTTAGTGGGATACACTGATAGCCTATGGTTTATTTCTATTTCCCTTCTGATATGGTTAGTGGGATACACTGATAGTCTATGGTTTATTTCTATTTCCCCTTCTGATATGGTTAGTGGGATACACTGATAGCTATGGTTTATTTCTATTTCCCCTTCTGATATGGTTAGTGGGATACACTAGATAGTCTATGGATTTATTCTATTTCCCCTTCTGATATGGTTAGTGGGTACACTGATAGCCTATGGTTTATTTTCATTTCCCCTCTGATATGGTTAGTGGATACACTGATAGTCTATGGTTTATTTCTATTTCCCTTCTGATATGGTTAGTGGGATACCTGATAGCCTATGGTTTATTTCTATTTCCCCTTCTGATATGGTTAGTGGGATACACTGATAGTCTATGGTTATTTCTATTCCCCTGTGATATGGTTAGTGGGATACACTGATGTCTATGGTTATTGTTCTATTTCCCCTTCTGATATGGTTAGTGGGATACACTGATAGCATGGTTATTTCTATTTCCCCTTCTGATATGGTTAGTGGGATACACTGATAGTCTATGGTTTATTTCTATTTCCCCTTCTGATATGGTTAGTGGGATACACTGATAGTCTATGGTTTTTTCTATTTCCCTTCTGATATGGTTAGGTGGATACACTGATAGCCTATGGTTTTTTCTTTTCCCCTTCTGATATGGTAGTGGGATACACTGATAAGCCTAGGTTTATTTATCTATTTCCCTTCTATATGGTTAGTGGGATCACTGATAGTCCTATGGTTTTTCTATTTCCCCTTCGATCTGGTTAGTGGGATACACTGATAGCCTATGGTTTATTCTAATTCTCCTGCTGATGGGTGTTGGTATACACGATAGCCCTCATGGTTAATTCTATTTCCCCTTCTATATGGTTAGTGGGATACACTGAAGTCTATGTCTATTTTCTATTTCCCCTTCTGATATGGTTAGTGGGATACACTGATATCCGTATGTTTATTTCTATTTCCACTTCTGTATGGTTAAGTGGGATACACTGATAGCCATGGGTTTATTTTCTATTTCCCTTCCCCTTCTGATATGGTTTATGGATAACACGGATACCCCTATGGTTTTATTCTATTTCTCCTTCTGATATGGTAGTGGGATCCACTGATAGCCTATGGTTTTAATTTCTCTTTCCCCTTCTGATGGTTAGTGGACTACACTGATAGTCTATTGGTTTATTCTCTTATTTCCCTGTCGGATATGTTTAGTGGGGATACACTGATAGCCTATGGTTGTTTTTCTATTTCCCCCTTCTGAATAGGGTTAGTGGTAATCACTGATAGTCCGATGGTTTATTTCTATTTCCTTTCTGATATGGTTGTGGGATACACTGATGCCTATGTTTTATTTCTATTTCCCCTTCTGATGGTAGTGGAATACACTGATATCCTATGGTTTATTTCTAGGTCCCTTTCTGATTGGTTAGTGGATACCGAAGCCTATGTTTATTTCTTTTCCCCTTCTGATATGGGTAGTGGATACACTGATAGCCGATGGTTTATTTCTATTTCCCCTTCTATATGTTAGTGGTATACACTGATATCTATGGTTTATTTCTAATTTCCCCTTCTTATATTGGTAGGGGGATACCCTGATAGTTCTATGGTTTATTTCTGATTTTTCCCCTTCTAATTTGGTTAGTGGGATACACTGCTAGTCCCTCTGTTTATTTTCTATTTTCCCCTTCTGATAGGGTTTTATTTGGATACACTATGCTATGGTTTATTTCTATTTCCCCTTCTGATAGGGGTTAGTGGGATCACTGAAGAGCCTATGGTTTATTTTCTATTTCCCTTCTTGATATTGTTTGTGGGATACACTGATAGTCCTATGGGTTTCTTTCTATTCCCCCTTCTGATAGGGTTAGTGGGGATACAACGATAAGCCTAGGGTTTATTTCTATTTCCCCTCTGATTGGTTAAGTGGGATACACTGATTCCTAATGGTTTTATTTCTATTTCCCCTCTGATATGGTGTAGGTGGGATACACTGATAGCCTATGGTTTTATTTCGATTTCCCCCTTCTGATAGGGTTGTGGATACACGATAGCCTATGGTTTATATCTATTTCCCCTCTATATGGTTTAGTGGGTTACACTTGATAGCCTATGTTTATTTTTCTATTTCCCCTTCTGATATGGTTAGTGGTATACACTGATCGTCCAATTGGTTTTATTTCTATTTCCCTTTTCTGATGGGTTAGTGGGATAAACTGAATAGCTATGGTTTTATTTCCTATTTCCCCCCTCTGATAGGGTCGTGGGAACACTGATAAGCCTAACGGTTTTATTCTATTTCCCCTTCTGATATGGTTTAGTGGGATAACACTGCATAGCCTATGGTTTATTTCTATTTCCCCTTCTGATGGTAGGTGGATCACTGATAGCCTATGGTTTATTTCTATTTCCCCTTCTGATATGGTTAGTGGGAGACACTGATAGTCCTTGGTTTTTTCTATTTCCCTGTTCTGATGGTTAGTGGGATACACTGATAGTCTATGGTTTATTGTTCTATTTCCCTTCTGATGGTTAGTGGATAACCCTGATAGTCTATGGTTTTTTCTATTTCCGCCTTCTGATATGGTTAGTGGATCACTGATCCTATGGTTATTGCTATTTCCCCTTTCTGATGGTTATTGGGATACACTGATAGTCTTGGTTTATTTCTATTTCCCCTTCCTGATATGGTTAGTGGTATAAACTATAGTCTATGGTTTATTTCTATTTCCCCTTCTGATGGTTATTGGGATACACTGAATAGTCATGGTTTATTTCTATTTCCCCCCTTCTGATATGGTTAGTGGGATACACTGATAGCCTAGGTTTTTATTTCTATTCCACTTCTATGGTTATGGGATACCACTGATGTCTATGGTTTAATTTCCTATGTCCCTTCTGCTGGGGGTTAGTGGGATACACTGACGTCTATGTTTATTTCTAATTTCCGTTTCGTGATGGTTAGTGAGGATACACTGCAGTCGATGGTTTATTTCTATTTCCATTCCCCTTCTGATATGGTTTATGGATACACTGATATCTATGGGTTTATTTCTATTTCCCTTCTAATATGGTTAGTGGGATACACCGGATGGCCTATGGTTTATTTCTATTTCCCCCTTCTAATATGGTTAGTGGATCCACTGATAGCCTAATGGATTTTTCTATTTCCCTTTCTGATGGTTAGTGGGATACACTGATCGCCTATGATTATTCTCTATTTCCCTTTCCTGAAACAAAAAATTTTTTGGTTAGTGAAACACTGATAGTCTATGGTTTATTTCTATTTCCTCGCCCTTCTGATGGTTAGTGGGATATCATGATAGTCTGGTTTATTTTCTGATATGGTTAGTGGGGATACACTGGGGATAGCCTATGTTTATTTCTATTTCCCTTTCTGATGGTTAGTGGGATACACTGATTAGTCATGGTTTTTATTTCTATTTCCCCTTCTGATAGTGTTTAGTGGGATACAATGATAGCCCTAATGGTTTATTTCTAAGTTATCCCTTTCTGATGGTATAGTGGGGATACACTGATAGTCACCTATGGTTTATTTCTAGTTCCCTTTCTGTGGTTAGTGGGATAACCCTTATAGTCTATGGTTTATTTCTGATTTCCCCTTCTATAGATTGTGGGATACACTTGATAGTCCTCATGATATTTTCCTATTTCCCTTTCTGATGGTTAGTGGAACACTGTAGTTTATGGTTTATTCTATTTCCCTTTCTGGATAGGGTATGGGATACATGATAGTATATGGTTTATTTCTATTTCCCCTTTCTGATGGTTTGTGAGATACACTGATCGTCTATGGTTTTATTTCTATTTCCCCTTCTGATATGGTTAGTGGGGATACACTGATAGCCTATGATATTCTATTTCCCTTCTGATTGTTAGTGGGATACACTGATAGTCTATGGTTTATTCATTTCCCCTTTCTTATTGGTTAGTGAGTACACTGATAGTATAATGGTTTATTTCTATTTCCCTTTCTGATGGTTAGTGGGATACCTGATAGCTATGGTTATTTCTATTTCCCCTTTTCTGATGGTATAAGGTGGATCACTGATAGTATTGGTTTAATTTCTTTTCCCCTTCTGATGGTAGTTGATACCACTGATTAGCCTATGGGTTTATTTCTATTTCCGCCTTCTGATATGGTTAGTGGGATCACTGATAGTCTATGTGTTTATTTCTATTTCCCCTTCTGATGGTTAGTGGGATACCTGAACACACTGATATCTCTGGTTTAATTTCTATTTCCCCTTCTGATATGGTTAGTGGGTACACTGATAGTCTTATGGTGTATGGGCTATTTCCCTTTCTGATGGTTAGTGGGAAAACTGATAGTCTATGGTTTATTTCTATTTCCCCTTCTAGTTTTTAGTGGGATTACACTGATAGTCTATTGTTTATTCATTTCCCCTTCTGATATGGTTAGTGGGATACACTGATAGCCTATGGATTTTTCTCTTTCCCTTTCTGATGGTTAGTGGGATACACTGAAGCCAATGGGTTATTTCTATTTTCCTTTCTGATGGTTAGTGTGATACCTGTAGTCTATGGTTTTATTTCTATTTCTTCCTTCCTTATATGGTTAGTGGGATACACGATAGTCTATGGTTTATTTCTATTTCCCTTTCTGATGTTAGTGGGAAACACTGATAGTCCTATGGTTTATTTCTATTTCCCCCTTCTATGGTTAGTGGTATAACACTGATAGTCCTAATGGTTTAATTTCTATTTCCCCTTCTGATATGGTTAGTTGGGATACACTGATAGTCTATGGTTTAATTTCTATTCTCCCATTTCCCTTCTGACGTTAGTGGATAACACTGATAGCCTATGTTGATTTCTATTTACCTTTCCAGATGGTTTAAGAGTGGGGATACCTGATTGTCACCTATGATGATTCTATTTACTTTCTGATGGGTAGTGGGATACCACACATATATTCCTATGGTTATTTCTATTTCCCTTTATGAGCTGGTTAGTGGGATACACTGATCGGTCCTAGTGTTTATTCTATTTCCCTTCCCCTTCTGATGGTGTAGTGGGATACACTGATAGTCTTGGTTTTTATTTCATTTTCCCTTTCTGATGGTATATGGATACACTGATAGTCCTATGATTGAGTTCTATTTACCTGGTCTGATGGTTGTGGGATACACTGATAGTCTATGGTTTTTTCTATTTCCCCTTCTGATGGTTGTGGATACACGAATAGTCTATGGATATTTATATTTCCCTTTCTGATGGTTAGGGGGATAGTCTGATAGTCTATGGTTTATTTCTATTTCCCTTCTGATACATTGTTAGGGGGATACGACTATAGTCTATGGATTATTTTCTTTTCCCCTTCTGATGGTTAGTGGGATACACTGATAGTCTATGGTTTAATTTCTATTCTCCCCCCTTCTGAGGGTTAGTGGAACACTGATAGCCTATGGTTTATTTCTATTTCCCTTTCTGATATTGTGTAGTGGTATGCACTGATAGCCTATGGTTTATTTCTATTTCCTTTCTGATGGTTTAGTGGATACACTGAATATTCTATGGTTTATTTCTATTTCCCCGTCTGATATGGTTAGTGTTATACACTGATGCCTATGGTTTTATTTCTTTTCCATTTCTGATGGTTGTGTGATACACACTGAGAGTATGGTTTATTTCTAATTTCCCTTTCGATGGTAGTTGATACACTTATGTCTATGTTTATTTCTATTCCCCTTCGGATATGGGGGTTAGTGGATACACCACTGATAGTCTATGATTATTTCCTATTTCCCTTTCTGATGGTTAGTGGGAAACCCTGATAGTCTATGGTTTATTTTCTATTTCCCTTTCTGATGTTAGTGGTATACACTTATAGTAATATGTTTATTTCTCATTGGTCCCTTTCGTATGGTCGTTGGATACACTGATAGCCTAGGGTTTTTTCTATTCCCTCTTCTGATATGTTAGTGGATACACTGATAGCCTATGGATTATTATCTTTCTTATTTTCCCTTTCTGATGGTTATGTGGAATACCTGATAGTCGATGGTTTATTCTATTCCCTTTCCTGATGGTTAGTGCGATACACTGAATAGTATATGGTTTATTTCCTATTTCCCTTTCTGATGGTTATTGGGATACCTGATAGTCTATGGTTTTAGATTTCGATTTCCAGTCCCTTTGTTTTCTTGATGGTTAGCCTGGGATCACTGATAGTAAATGGTTTATTTCTTTTCCCCCCTTCTGATGGTTATTGGATACACTTGATAGCCTATGGTTTATTCTATTTCCCCTTCTGATATGGTTAGTGGGATACCTATAGTCCTATGGTTTATTATCTATTTCCCCTTCTGATGGTTAGTGGGATAACACTGTGTCTATGGGTTTAATTTCTATTTCCTTCCTCCCCTTCTGATATGGTTAGTGGGATACACTATAGTCTAGGTTTATTTCTCTTATTCCCTTTCTGATGTTAGTGGGAAACACTGATAGTCTATGGTTTTTTCTATTATCCCCTTCTGTGGTTTAGTGGGATACACTGATAGTCTATGGGTTTATTTCTAATTTCCCCTTCCTTTATGTTAGTGGGAATACACTGATCTCCGATGGATATTCTATTTCCCTTTCTGATGGGTAGTGGGATACACCTGATAGTCCTAGGTTATTCTATTTTTCCTTCCGGATTGTTAGTGGGATACACTGATAGTCTATGGGTTATTTCTATTTCTCCTTCTGATATGGTAGTGGGATTCCTGTAGGCTATGGTTTTTTAATTTCTTATTTCCCTTTCGATGGTTAGTGGGAACCTGATAGTCTATGGTTTAGTTCTATTTCCCCCTCTGATGTTAGTGGGATAACACTGATAGTCTATGGTTTATTTCTATTTCCCCTTCTGATATGGTTGTGGGAATACACGATTAGTCTATGGGTGTTATTCTATGTCCCCTTCGATGGTTAGTGGGGATACACTGATGTCCTTGGTTGATTTTCTATTTACCTTTCTGATGGTTTTTAGGTGGGATACACTGATTGTCTATGATTGATTTTCTATTTACCTTTCTGATGGTTGTGGTAACACTGATAGTTCTATGGTTTCTTTCTATTTCCTTTATGATGGTTAGTGGGATACACTGATAGTCCTATGGTTTTATTTCTATTTACCCCTTCTGAGGGTTAGTGGGAGACACTGATAGTCTGATGGTTTATTTCTATTTCCCTTTCCTGATGGTTAGTGGATACACTGCTAGTCTATGATTGATTTCTATTTACCTTTCTGATGGTTGTGGGCTACACGGATAGTCTATTGTTTATTTCTATTTCCCTTTCCTGATGGTTTAGTGGGATACACTGATAGTCTATGGTTTATTTCTGATTTCCCCTTCGATGGGTTAGTGGGATACACTGATCGCCTATGGTTTATTTCTTTTCCCTTTCTGATGGTTAGTGGGATACACTTATCGCCTACGGTTTATTTCTATTTCCCTTCTGATCTTGTATTGTATACACTTATAGTCTATGGTTTTATTTCTATTTCCCTTTCTGATATGGTTCGTGGGATCCCTGATAGCCTATGGTTTATTTCTATTCTCCTTCTGATATGGTTATTGGATACACTGCTAGTCCTATGGTTTAGTTCTATTTCCCCTTCTGATTATGGTTTAGTGGATACACTGATTAGCCTAGGTTTTAGTTCTATTCTATTTCCCTTTCTTCCCCTCTTATTGTTAGTGGGTACACAGATAGTCTATGGATTTTTATATTTCCCCTTCTGATATGGTTGTGGATACCTGATAGCCTAGGTTTATTTCTCTTTCCCTTCTGATATGGTTAGTGGGATACAACTGATAGCCTATGGTTTATTTCTATTTCCCCTTCTGATGGTTAGTGGATACACTGATACGCCTATGGTTTATTTCTATTTCCCCTTCTGATATTGTTAGTGGGATACACTATAGTCTTATGGTTTATATTTCTATTTTCCCCTTCTGATGTTAGTGGATAAACACTGATGTCTCATGGTTTTATTTCTATTTCCCCTTCTGATATGGTTAGTGGGATAACTGATAGTCTATGGTTATTCTATTTCCCTTTCTGAGGGTTAGTGGGAAAACACTGATAGTCTAGGTTTATTTCTATTTCCCCTTCTGAATGGTTCGTGGGCAGTACACTGATATTCTATTGTTTATTTCTATTCCCCCTTCTAGATATGGGTAGTGGGAGACACTGATAGCCTATGGATTTTTCTATTTTTTCCCTTTTCTGATGGTAGTGGGATACACTGATACCTATGGTTTATTTCTATTTTCCTTCCTGATGGTTTATGGGGATACACTGATAGTCCTATGGTTATTTCTATTTCTCCCGTCTGATATGGTTAGTGGGATACACTGATTAAGTCTATGGTTTTATTTTCTATTTCCTTTCTGAGGTTAGTGGTACCACTGAGGTCTATGGTGTATTTCATTTCCCCTTCTGAGGTTAGTGGGATACCTGATGTCTATATGGTTTCCTTCTATTTCCCCTTCTCTGATATGGTTAAAGTGTGATACACTGATAGTCCTATGTTTATTTCTATTTCCCTGCTGATTGGTGGTGAGTGGGATCACTGATATCCTATGGTTTGATTTCTCTATTTAACCCCTTTCTGATGGTTAGTGGAGACACTGTTGTCTATGATTGATTCTATTTACCCTTCGTGATTGTTAGTGGATACACTGAAGTCTATGGTTTATTTCTAGTCCCTTTAATGATGTTTTTAGTGGGATACCCTGATCGTCTATGGTTTATTCTATTTTCCCCTTCTGAATCGGTAGTGGATACACTGATAGCCTATGGTTTATTTCTATTCCCTTTTCTGATGGTTAGTGGGTAACACTGATAGTCTATTGGTTTATTTCTATTTTCCACTTTCTGATGGTTAGTGGGATACACTGATAGTCTTGATTGATTTCTAGTTACCTTTCTGATGGGTTAGTGGATCACGACGTCTATGTTTTATTTCTATTCCCCTTTATGATGGGTTAGTGGCGATACACTGATATTCTAATGGTTTATTTTCTATTTCCCCTTCTGATGGTTAGTTGGATACACTTGATGCCTTGGTTTATTTCTATTTTCCTTTCTGATGTTAGTGGGATACACTGATAGCCACGGTTTATTTTCTATTTTCCCCTTCTGATATTGGTTCAGTGGGGATACACTGATAGTCCCTATGGTTATTTTCTATTCCCTTCTGATAGTGGTACAGTGGGATACACTGATAGCCTATGGTTTATTTCTATTTCATTCTCCTTCTGATATGGTTATGGGATACACTGATTAGTCTATGGTTTATTTCTAATTTCCCCTTCTGATATGGTTAGTTGGATACAACTGATAGCCTATGTTTATTTCTATTCCCCTTCTGATATGGTTAGTGTATCCACACAGAGATAGTCCTATGGCTTATTTCCTATTTCCCCGTCCTTGATATGGTTGTGGGATACACTGATAGCCTATGGTTTATTTCTATTTCCCCTTCTGATATGGTAGTGGGATACACTGATAGCCTCGTGGTTATATTTCTATTTCCCCTTCTGATCTGGTTAGTGGGAGACACTGATAGTCTATGGTATTGCGATTTCCCCTCTGATATGGTTAGTGGGGATACACAACTGATAGTCTATGTTTAATTTCTATTTCCCCTTCTGATATGGTAGTGGATACACTGATAGTCTATGTTTTTATTTCTATTTTCCCCCTTCTGATATGGTTATGGATAACACTGATAGCCTATGGATTATTTCTATTTCCCTTCTGATATGGTTAGTGGGATAACGTATTGTCTATGGTTTATTCTATTTCCCCTTCTGATATGTTCAGTGGGAACACTATGTCTATGGTTTATTCTATTTCCCTTCTGATATGGTTAGTGGGATACACTGATAGCCTATGTTTATTTTCTATTTTCCCCTTCTGATATGGTTAGTGGGATACAATATAGCCTAGGGTTTATTTCCTATTTCCTTCCTTCTGATGTTAGTGGATCACTGATAGTATATGGTTTATTTCTATTTCCCCCTCTGATATGGTTAGTGGATACACTGATATCCTAATGGTTTATTTCTATTTCCCCCTTCTGATATGGTTAGTGGGCATCCACTGATAAGCCTATGGTTTATTTCTATTTCCCCTTCTGATGGTTAGTGGGATACACTGATAGTCTTACGATGTTTATTTCTATTTCCCCTTCTGATATGGTTAGTGGGATGACTGTATAGCCTCTGGTTTTATTTCTATTTCCCTTCTGTAATGGTGTAGTGGATACACTGATAGTCTATGGTTTATTTCTATTTCCCCTCTAATATGGTTAGTGGATACCACTGACTAGCCTATGGTTTATTCTATTTCCCCTTCTGATATGGTTAGTGGGATACACTGATAGTCTTGGTTTTATTTCTATTTCCATTTCCCCTTCTGAACTATGGTTAGTGGGATAACACTATAGTCTAATGGTTTCTTTCTATTTCCTTCCCCTTCTGGATATTGTTAGTGGGATACCTGAAGCCTATGGTTTATTTCTATTTCCCCGTCTAATATGGTTAGTGTGGATACACTGTCTAGCCTATGGTTTATTCTATTTTTCCCCCTTCCTTCTGATATGGGTTGTGGGAGAACACTGATAGTCTATCTGGTTATTTCTATTTTCCCCTTCTAATATGGTTATGGGATACACTGATGATCCTATGGTTTATTTCTATTGATATTTCCCCCTTCTGAGTGGTTTAGTGGGTACACTGATATCCTATGGTTTATTTCTATTTTCCCCTGCTGATATGGTAGTGGGATACACACTGATAGTCTATGGTTTATTTCTTATTTCTTCCTCCTCCCTTCGATTGGTTTAGTGGATACACTGATAGCCTATGGTTTATTTCTATTTCCCCTTCTGATATGGTTAGTGGGATACACTGATAGCTATGGTTTATTTCTATTTACACTAAACCGTCCCTACATTCCTATAAACATGGCCCTTATTTAAATAACTGTCCTGGAAAACGACCTCTTGGAGAATTTTAACCAATTAAGGAGCCACCTGGCTGACCTGATCCAGGGATTCCTGTCTCCTTTTCCTTTGCTGGCGGGTGTGGACTGGTCTAATTGTCAGGGGTCTGACCTACACGGGGAAGATCTGCCTGAATGACCTGTGATTAACCAAACATTCCAGCACCTGTAATCCCATCTTTTGATGTCGGTCTGTGTCTCCTTCTTCTGTCCCCAACAGAATTCTTGGAAATTTGAAAAGAAAGAAAACAAAGACCAAACAAAATGTGATTTGACCTGCCAATCTGGCTGAAAACACAGGCGGTTACACAAACAAATGGATTGGATTGATGGGTTCAGTTTAACCAAAGGCTATGGCTGGTGTTATTTCTAGGTGGTCACTGTGGTCTCCATCCCATACGGCCCCTAGAACCAATAAAACACTTTATTAACTGGATATATATTTTATTTATATTTATATTAATGGATATCCTGGCCTATCCTGGTTCCCATATTTTCCCATGTTATGTACATAAATAAACATACATTCTGCTACGATTATCAACTTCTAACTTAGAATATATAACATCTGGATCACCTCAAACCATCCGGTGATCTGGCTTAAAATCTTGACATTGTCATCTCCCAATCTACTCTATGGACAGTGAAGTATGGGGCCCTGTCCACCTATCCAGACCAATTACAATGGTAATCTGTCCCCCCTGCATAAATACCTCCATCTGGGATTCTTTAGCACCTCCTCCAGGTCCAGCCGCAGTCCATCAAACAGCTCTGTCGTCCGAGCTTGGCAGATTCCATTACTGCTTTGAGATACATAAGGTGCCCTATCTTCCTTTGCTCACCTACAGAACTTAGCCCCAACTCTTACCATCTAAACCTCAATACAACAACAAAGACCAGAAAAGCCATGGGTGCAACTGGAAACAACTCATCAGATCCCACTAACATCAAACCCCATCCACAGAGCCTGTCTCAACCGTTCAAATCACGCGCCAGTAACCACGAGCCAATTGGATTAAGTTGATGACTGGAAGAAATAAATCAAAAAGTCCCAGAAACTACTATATACAGGCAATGGCCAGAGACTACAACAAACTGCCCCTACCTGGAGAATATCACAAACCCCTACAGAGAGAATGTCCGAATCTCTACAGACTGATTGCCCCCAGCCTAGAAATAGAATCTGCCCGAACACAGACAACATGAATAAACCCAGAGCGAACACACTGTGCAGCACTGTGACCATGGAACCCTTGACGATGAGACCCACTTCCTTCTACACTGCCCCCCTACTGTGACCCTCTATATCCTCCATACTATGTTTTAATTAGTTTTGTTTGCTTTGGGCAATGTCGACAACATGCATCATTGATCTTGTCAATAAAGCTATTTTTGATTTGATTTTGAAGATAGATAGATAGATAGATAGATAGATAGATAGATAGATAGAATAGATAATCTCACGGATCGATCTAATTCTAGATAGAGTCATCGCTCAGATAGATGATAGATGATCGAATGATGATCGCCCTCGCTCGCTCGCTCGCTCGCTCGCTACGCTGCCCTGCTCTCTCGCTCTCTACGCTCTCTCCGCTCCGCTACGCTCGCTCGCTTCGTTTTCTCTCCCTTCCTGTGTCTCCCCCTACTGCCCCGCCTTCCCCGGCTGCTCCCCCCCTTTCTACTCTCTGCTTCACCCCGCCTTTTCTCTCCCGTCCTGGGGCCCGGCCGCCCCCCCGCGTCTTCCGCCCCCTTGGCCCACTTTTTCCCTTGGCCCCTTGCCCAGCCTCTATCCCATCCCACCCTCTCTCTGTTCTCCCCTCGGCCGCCCCTAAAGGGTTTATTATAAGGCTGATCCCGTAACAGTTAACAGAAAAGTAACATCTTTGGCTGCCTAATAAACCAGTGGGTTGCTATAAATGTAAAAATTTGTTAACGTAGAAATAATGTCTCTGGGCCTACGTTCAAGCATCCCCATAGGGACAGGTAACTACTTCAAAACGGCACTTTATGCTCTTGTACTGTACTTGACGACTTTTAATTTATTCTCTTAACTTGTCCCTGTAAACTCCCCTTTGTGGGTAGACGATCTTAATGTAAAGACGAGGATTGGATTGACATAGGTCTGAATATTAGTAGTCATAATAGGATGGAAAGTCGCATAAATCCCGTAGCCAAACCTTCTAATAAAAAGGCCACACTGTCACGGATTTAGAATTTACCGCTATAGACATGTACCAGTTCCTCACGGGGGGTACAGATCAAGCTTCCTCTACAGAGGGAGTCTTCTGGATCACAAAGCTGAATCTGTTTTAAACCGATTGGTTGTGCTTAAATGACAGTGCCTATTTACATGCTTGCCTCAATGAAGAGGTGAGACCTGATTAAATATGCTCCATAAGGGTTGGCCGCCTATACTTGGATTTTATAGTTAATAATTCACATTTAAATACTGATAAGATAGACTTGATCTGAACTGTTTAAGTCTTATATTTTTACTTGAGATGATATGTATTATATCGATATTTACTTTGGTAATGGTTAATGTATAATGTAGTCTTTGGGCTATTTTGGTGACCATTTTTTTTAATATAAGGCACTATAGACCTTTAAATTGTGTCGCATATTGGAAAATTGCGCTTTTATTGCAATTGCCACCTTATGTAATTTTGCCACTTTATTTAATCACACTTTATTGTATTTTTTAGTGCAACTATTGACACTTTATAATGATATAATTTAATTAAGCCGGTACGATCTGAACTTAAGGAGGATCACACACCTCACTTTGATTGGAGTAATTGATTGATTCATTTATGATTCAACTGGAAAGTGGTGTGGATTGGTTATATTAGTGTGCTATTTGTTCTCACTGATTTAATGAACTTGATATAGGTCCAAGAAGGGGGACCGAAGACATACCACTTTTGCGGCTTGCAGATTGAATAAAATGTACTTTTTGTACAATCCTGAGAGTGCCGAACTTTTACGTTTGTTAGAAGATCGATAGATAGTAGATAGATAGATAGATAGATGACGGACGGACGTACAGACATACAGAACAGCGACATACGACAGACAGACAGACAGAACATAGAACAGATAGATAGATAGATAGATAGATAAGTAGATAGATGAGATAAGATGATAGAAATAGATAGATGATATATGACAGATCGATAGACGAGTTGGGGTCGTTCAGATGTGCAGATATAGATAGATAATCAGCTAGATACATAGGATAGATTGGGTAGACCAGCCAACATACTAGACAGACGAGACATACAGGGACCGTACCGTCTACCTGACAGACAGACAGACAGGAAATAGATAGATAGATATAGATAGGATAGATCGCTAGATAGATAGATGGTAAGTAGACAGACAGATGTTGGGGTGGACCGATGGATATGATAGATAATAGACAATTGGATCGATACCATTAGATAGATTGATAGGCAGGACAGACAGACAGACAGACGATCAGACAATAGACAGATAGACAGATAGACAGATCGTATAGATAGTATATATATATATGATAGATAAGAGATAGATAATTAGACAGCAGATGTTTGGACAGATGGATATATATAAATAGTAATGGATATTATACAGTAGATATATAGATAGATAGACTAGATTGCATAGATAGATAGATATATAGATATCTAGATATATATAGATAGTAATAAAGGTATAGATGAGACGAGAGATAGAAATAGAAAATCTGTTCCCCATATCAGCGAGTTGGTGTCCCCCTTGTTCCTTTTTCTCTTACTTTTGTACCATATGAATGATTTTACACGACCGCAAATCGACACTGGACATTTAAAACTTTAATGAAACTCATTTGTTGTTGTGATGTACCTAATTTAACCACAACTAATTGTGATTGGAAGAGGACCATAGATTAATAATTCATCAACATTTTTATCTGTAGATAATTCATTAGTGATTTTATTGCCCCCAGTGAGTACAGAAATAAACATCAAGTTAGTTGGACTGGTTTCTTTAATAAGCTGGACTTTTCTGTGTTGGACCGAGGCCAGTGATGGTTAAACATCATCCTGATGAAGCCTGCAAAACTACTTCCCCACTGACTTCTCATACCAATTACGCTTCCTCCTAGTACCACTAAGGAGATTAAACACAAACCCTTTCATTTTCAGCAGTGGTTTTTAACCCAGACAAAGTTTTTGTATTTTTGAAGTGTATGGTTAAAAAAAGCTTCTCATAATTATTAAGACTTTAACAAAACCCATAAACAGGTAATTAGCTGGCATAGTGGGAGCCGAATGCACACAAGCCCGAACCCATAATGCAATACTAGAGATGGACTAGAGGACTTATAGTGGGGTTCGCGGAGACGGAACTCAAGGACGTCTCGGAACGTTCCGTCGGGCACCGTGTGGGTTGCTGGGGACTTTTCCGTAGAGGCACACAAAAAAACTTCGCCTGACGGGTTCGATAATAGGTATCAAATTCGAAACGCGATCTTTCGAACTCTTTAATGGGGATATTACGAATCTTCATCGTTTAGTGTTATAGTCTTAGCAGTCGTCGGATCGTTTAGTGGGATAATTATCGCATCGGGATTTTCGATCTTTATTTCTGGGGAGGGATGTAAGAAAAATAAGGGAATCGAATCTGAAGATCGGTTTATGGGGGGGGGAGTTTAAGGGGTAGTAACTTATCAAATTGGTCGACATCGTTTAAATATTGTTCATATCAAATGTTCGAATCGGGTTGATGATAAATTATCGATCTTTTTTTCAATCGTTTATATAGACAAGATGAGAGGGATAATGATGCAAGTGTCGAATCAGTCGTTTTGGATATTCTCAATCTTCAAGCGTGATATGGAAGTTATCGGAATCTTTGAGCATTTTGGGAAATTTAGGTCAATTCGTTTTCTGTTCTTCGAATTGTTTTGGGGGGAGAGATATCATCTTCTATGAATCGTTAATTGATATTCTCGCATGTTTCGAAGCGTTATAATGGATAATTAAGGCGAAGTCTGCGAAGTCGGGGGCTTTGTGGGTAAAGTATTCGAATCGTGTTTCGCATCGTTTATCATTTGGGATAATTAGCGAATGTTCGAATCGTTTATCTGGATAAATTAATCGATGGGTTCGAACGTTTTGGGTTAATTATGACTCTTTTCGAATCGTTTATAAGTGGGATATATCGAATCTTCAGTCTTGTTTTTTATGTATTTTATGGCAATAATATGGCGATTTTTCCAAAATTGGTTTATTATGGGATATTAATCCAATCTAATTCTTGCGAATCGTTTTAAATTATCATTGGGATAATGTAAGCGATGGTTTCGAATCGTTTATATGGGATCAGTTATCGAACTTGAAATCGGTATTAGGGGATCATTATCGGATCTTTGAGCGGTTATAGGTATAATTCACTAATCGGTCTCGCTTATGAATGAATAGAATAAGGTTTCAACCATCGTGTTATATGAGTTTTAATGGGATATTCATCGCATCTTCGGAGTTCGTTTCCATAAACATAAGGGGATAATTATTCGGAATCTTCAAACCTTTATGGGGATGAATATCAATCTTCGAATTGTTTATATGGGGATATAATCGATCTTCGAATCTTTTCATAATATGAGGATAATTATATCGAATCTCTTCGCTCGTTTATGTGATAATAGTATCACATCTTCTAATCCTTTATGGATAATGTATCGCTCTTCTTTCGATCGGTTTATGGGTATTATCGAATCCTTCAATCGTTTCTGTGTGGATAATGGATCGATCTTCGAAGAGTTTATGGGATAATTATCGGTATCTTTAAATCTTTATGGATATTATTGACATCTTCAAATCCTTTATGGGATATTATCGGACTCTTCTTCAGAAGCGTTTATGTAATTATCGAACCTTCGAATCATTTATGGATATTATCGAATCTTCGAATCGTTTTGGGAATTATCCAATCTTCGATCGTTTATGGGATATTATCAAATCTCTTCGAATCGTTTTATGGATACCTTCTCGAATCTAATCTCATCGTTTATGGTTATCCATTAGCAAATCTCGAATCGTTATGGATAATTATCGAATCTTCGTCGTTATATAAGGGATCATTATCGAAATCTTCGATCGTTATGGGATAATTATCGAATCTTCGATCGTTGTTATTTAACATTTTTATGGATAATTATCGAATCTTCGATCGGTTTTCTGGGCTCTCAAATCATTTATTGGATAATTATCATCTTCGAATCGTTTAATGGGGATAATTATCGAATCTTCGAATTGTTTATTATGGATATTATCGGAATCTTCGATCGTTTATTATTATGGGATAATTATCAAATTCTTCGAATCCTTACTGGTGATATTGATCGAATCTCTTCTATCGTTATATGGGATCATTATCAATCTTCAAATCATTTATGGATAATGTATGATTAACTTTCGAATCGTTTTATGATTGGATAGACTATCGAATCGAATCTCGAGCGTTTATGGGAAAGTTATCGAAGCCGAACGTAGTGCACATTAGAGATAAAATTTGATTTTTTGAAATTAGTCTGGATTTTTGAACATGTTCCCCAGACCATTCCCAGGTCCCACAGCCATTTAACTTAAGTTACCATTCATATTTTAAATTGTCTTTCATTAGAGAACTTTTCGACTATTTGACTTCCATTGACTTTAATGGGTCCGTGTCTTCCATATAGGTAAAAGAACTTTCGAAAACAACCGAACCTTAGTAGCTCGGCCATCTCTATGCATACTTACCTGAAGCAAGCCACCAATACATATATTCTACCTCATGATGACCCAGACCAATTGTATTTGCATTTGTAATCTTGAAGTTGGAAAACTCCCCTCAGGGCACCACATGCTAATTATTGTGTCCTTGGACCATGTCCTTTCCCACAGTAATGTCTGCTCTGCAAAGGATAATCTACCGGGTAATGGGCAGGGGCCGGATTTATACTTTTTTCTCCCCTAGGAGGCCAGTTCAACTGGTACTCTTTTTTCGGCGGCCTTTCCGTCCTGCCGTCTTCTCCCCCAGGTTGTCTGGTTCATTGCCATTGGCCAGACAATACTTAGTGATCAGAACTGAATCACCTCATATTGATCTGTTCGCTTTAATCTCTCCATCGTTTAACTAGCCAAAGCTTAAAAAAAATCTCTAGTTGTGAATGGATGTCTTTAATCCATTCACAAATACTATAGATAAGTAGAGCTCCAACAACAAACAACTGCTTGTTGTTTTTAAATGAGTGCGTACTGCGGATTTGATGAAATGCCTGAACGTTTTTTATCCGCCCCTGGCAACTCAGCCCCCTAGGCCATGCCTACATGTGCCTAGTGGGAAATCCGGGGCCATGGTAATTGGTATTGTTTCTCTCGTACCACCCCCCCAAAAGGGAGGAAGAGAACCAATGGACCTCAAGATTGGGCTGTGCTGGATGATGGCGATGGATAGGAGCATTTGGGGACATTTTTTAATGTCGCATGTTGGTTAAGGCCTAAAGTTTTCTTTTCCATCCATCCGATCAGAAGTCACTGATTACCCACTCATTTGTTGCCGGGTTGTCTCAGGTTGCGGAGTTTATACTGAGAAAATTTCATAGTATAGACATGGCTTCAAAAACCAACTGACCCAAGAAAACCGGACCCTTGTGGCTTGTCCACCCTACAAATGAACTTGACATCGGTCTCATTACAATATGTTTTGCCCACTGGGGATGGCCCATTTGGTCACTAGTTTCCATTACCCTTGTATAATGTTTATTGATAATTATATCATTATTTAAAATAATTTATTTTATAAGGGCCATCCAGGCTGTAATATTTTATTGATTTTATAGTTCATCCAGAATAATAAACTGTATTCATGTGGAAATGCGAACCAGTGTACAATGACAAAACTCAAACGTTATGACACCCATATTCTTTAGATATGTTTTGGTCACCCTTAAAAATCATGTTTTGTGAGATGTTATATCGTTGTTGCCTATAAAACATACCAGTAACTTAGATACTGAAATGAAATCTACGCATGTTGGCGCGGTGACGTGTACAATTTCCATGATAATCGTAGGCGACCTTTAATATCCTCCTTAATGGATTTAAGATAAGTAAACCTTTGCGACCGAAGAGGGCGGTCAACACTATCCACACTAATTGCTCAATGGGTTCTTTTTTTCTATCAGTCATAAAAGGGAAATATTAACAAGAAATTTTTTTTTTTTAATTAATTGCCATCGATTACGTTAATCCATAACATCCCGTCTGCGGCTTTAGGGCCAATTTACGGTTTGACCTGCATGTGTTTTTGATGCTCTGATGTAAGATTTTTCACCATGTTTAGACTTTCTATGGATTCCTAAATCTCCGCCTAAATTGTCCACGTTCACTAAAATGGTCCTTAAACTAATTATCTATCAACGTGGTGGAATGCAATGATAGGTGTAATATTTACCCTGCGCTACTGACAAATCTTTGTCACAACCACTTCATGATGTTACATGGATGTACCTGCTTTGCCCCCCGTGAGGATTGGTAGGGCCCGGATCTCCTTCCCGATATCTCCTGTATAAATTTTAAACAGCTGATCGCGCGTATGTTTATTATCTCGCATGATTCCAGCGGTTTAAAACGGCTGGTGGGCGGAAGAATCTTGCTTGTGGCGTGCCCTATACTGCGGTTGTGGGCGGGGGTGGTAGTTACGCCACTTGATATTACCTTTCTTTCCAGCACTCTTAAGAGAAGTGATTCTTACCTTGACGTCTTGCGAAAGCTCACCTAAAGCGGCCATAGCACTCAGATATTAAATAGAATTTGAGATATCTGTCTAATGTCTAAGACAACTATTTTTAATTACAATCATCGCTTTTTTAATCTTGAGATGTTCCTCTATGACCCCATTCGTTTGGTGATCTCAAATTGATTGCTATGAAAGACGGGCTAGCGTTCTTAGATGATTGGACATTTATCTTTGAAGTTTGGACATCTGTGTAATGTCCTTACATATGTGAGATCACCTATATAAAAAAAAAAAGCCATAAAGAGAGCGGTTGAGGAGCTGAAGATTTCCAAGGTATTTGAGAATTACTGTATTAAACATTACTGTAGTTATGGTTGGTACAGGGATACATATAATATTGAGAAATTACTGGTATTAATACATATACTGTAGATCTGGTTGGTACAGGGATCTATAATACTATATAATATTGAGAATTACTGGTATTGATACATATACTGTAGATCTCGTTGGTAACAGGGATACTATATAATATTGAGAATTACTGGTATTATACATATACTGTAGTTATGGTTGGTACAGGGATACATATAATATTGAGAATTACTGGTATTAATACATATACTGTAGATCTCGTTGGTCAGGGATACTATATAATATTGAGAATTACTGGTATTAATACATATACTGTAGTTCTGGTTGGTATGGGATACTATATAATATTGAGAATTACTGTATTAATACATATACTGTAGTTTTGGTTGGTACGGGGATACAATTAATATTGAGAATTCTGGTATTAATACATATACTGTAGATTCGTTGGTACAGGGATACTATATAATATTGAGAATTACTGGTATTAATACTACTTGTAGTTATGGTGGTACAGGGATACATTAATATTGAGATTACTGGTATTAATACATATCTGTAGATCTCGTTGGTCCAGGGATACTATATAATATTGAGAATTACTGGTATTATATATACTGTAGTTCTGGTTGGTAGGGATACTATAATATATTGAGAATTACTGGTATTAATACATATACTAGTTATGTTGGTACGGATACTATATAATATTGAGAATTACTGTTATTAATACATATACTGTATTTGGTTGGTACAGGGATACTATATAATATGAGAATTACTGGTATTAATACATTACTGTAGATCTGTTGGTACAGGGATACTATATATATTGAGAATTACTGTATTAATACATATACTGTAGTTTATGGTGGTACAGGATCTAATATAATATTGAGAATACTGGTATTAATACATATACTGTAGATCTCGTTGGTACAGGGATACTATATAATATTGAGAATTACTGTATTAATACATATACTGTAGTTATGGTTGGTACAGGGATACTATATATATTGATGAGAATTACGGTATTAATACATATACTTTATATCTGGTTGGTACAGGGATACTATAATATATTTGAAATTACTGGTATTAATACATATACTTAGTTCTGGTGGTACAGGGATACTATATATATTGAGAATTACTGATATTAATACATATACCTGTAGTCCTGGTTGGTATGGGATACTATATATTGAGAATTTCTGGTATTAATACTATACTGTAGTTCTGGTTAATACGGGTCACTATAATATTGAAAATACTGGTATTAAACTATACTGTACAGTAGTTCTGGTTGACAGGGATACTAATATAATATTGAGAATTACTGGTATTAATACATATATTGTAGTTCTGGTTGGTACAGGGATACTATATAATATTGTACTGTAGTTTCTGGGTTGGTACAGGGATACTATATAATATTGAATTACTGTATTAAACATATACTGTAGTTCTGGTTGTGTACAGGGAACTATATAATATTGAGATTACTGGTATTAATACATATATTGTAGTTCTGGTTGGTACGGGGATACTATATAATATGTACTGTAAGTTCGGTTGGTACAGGATACTATATAATATTGAGCATTTGGTATTAATACTATATTGTAGTTCTGGTTGTAAAGGGATCATTAATATTGTACTGTAGTTCTGGTTGGTACAGGGATACTATATAATATTGATAATTACTGTATTAAAACATATACTTTAGTCCTGGTTGGTACAGGGATACTATAAATATTGAGAATTACTGGTATTAATACATATATTGTAGTTCTGGTTGGTACGGGGATACTATATAATATTGTACTGTAGTTTCTGGTTGGTACGGGATACTATATAACTTGATATTTACTCTATTAAAACATATACTGTAGTTCTGGTTGGTACAGGGATACTATATGATATTGAGCATTACTGGTATTAATACATATATTGTAGTTCTGGTTGGTACAGGGATCCTATAATAATTTTGTACTGTAGTTCTGGTTGGTACAGGGATATATTGTACTGTAGTTCTGGTTGGTACAGGGATACTATATAATATTGAGCATTACTGGTATTAATACATATATTGTAGTTCTGGTTGGTAAAGGGATACTATATAATATTGTACTGTAGTTCTGGTTGGTACAGGGATACTATGCTATAGTATCCCCGTACCAACCAGAACTAAATTATGTATTAATACCAGTAATTCTCAATATTATATAGTATCCCTGTACCAACCAGAACTAAAGTATATGTTTTAATAGCAGTAATTATCAATATTATATAGTATCCCTGTAACCAACAGAACTACAGTACAATATTATATAGTATCCCTTTACCAACCAGAACTACAATATATGTATTAATACCAGTAATGCTCAATATTATATAGTATCCCTGTACCAACCAGAACTACAGTACAATATTATATAGTATCCCCGTACCAACCAGAACTACAATATATGTATTAATACCAGTAATGCTCAATATTATATAGTCCCTGTACCACCAGAACTACAGTATATGTTTTAATAGCAGTAATTACAATATTATTGTATCCTGTACCACCAGAACTACAGTACAATATTATATAGTATCCCTGTACCAACCAGAACTACAATATATGTATTAATACCAGTAATTTCAATATTATTAGTATCCCTGTACCAACCGAACTACTGTACAGTATATGTATTAATACCAGTATTTCAATATTATTAGTGTCCCCGTATTACCAGAACTACAGTATATGTATTAATACCAGAAATTCTCAATATATATTATCCCCATACCACCAGGACTACATATAGTATATATCAGTAATTCTCAATATTATATGTATCCCGTACCAACAGGACTACAGTATAGTATTAATAACGTAATTCTCAATATTATATAGTATCCTGTACCACCCAGATCTAAGTATATGTATTAATACCAGTAATTCTCAATATTATATAGTATCCCTGTACCAACCATAACTACGAGATGTATTATACAAGTAATTCTCAATATTATATAGTATCCCTGTACCAACGAGATCTACAGTAATTGTATTAATACCAGTAATTCTCAATATTATATAGTATCCCTGTACCAACCATAACTACAGTATATGTTAATACAAGTAATTCTCAATATTATATAGTATCCCTGTACAACGAGATCTACAGTATATGTATTAATACCAGTAATTCTCAATATTATATAGTATCCCTGTACCAACCATAACTACAGTATGTATTAATACAGTAATTCTCAATATTATATAGTATCCCTGTACCAACCATAACTACAGTATATGTATTAATACCAGTAATTCTCAATTATATAGTATCCCATACCAACCAGAACTACAGTATATGTATTATACCAGTAATTCTCAATATTATATATATCCCTGACCAACGAGATCTACAGTATATGTATTAATACCAGTAATTCTCAATATTATATTGTATCCCTGTACCAACCATAACTACAGTATAGGTATTAATACCAGTAATTCTCAATATTATATAGTATCCCTGTACCAACGAGATCTACAGTATATGTATTATACCAGTAATTCTCAATATTATATGTATCCCCTACCAACCATAACTACAGTTATGTATTAATACAAGTAATTCTCAATATTATATAGTATTCCCATACCAACCAGAACTCAGTATAGTATTAATACCAGTAATTCTCAATATTATATAGTATCCCTGTACCAACGAGATCTACATAATATGTTATATACCAGTAATCTCAATATTATATTGTATCCCTGTACCAACCATAACTACAGTATATGTTTATACCAGTAATTCTCAATATTATATAGTATCCTTTACCAACGAGATCTACAGTAATGTATCAATACCAGTATTCTCAATATTTATAGTATATATAGTATCCCTGTACCAACCGATCTACA
Source organism: Hymenochirus boettgeri (assembly GCA_019447015.1). Classification (NCBI taxonomy): domain Eukaryota; kingdom Metazoa; phylum Chordata; class Amphibia; order Anura; family Pipidae; genus Hymenochirus; species Hymenochirus boettgeri. Next base: position 248,890,762 of record CM033472.1, read on the forward strand.
TACAGTATATGTTAATACCAGTAATTCTCAATATTATATTGTATGCCTGTACCAACCATAACTACAGTATATGTATTAATACCAGTAATTCTCAATATTATATAGTATCCCGTACCAACGAGATCTACAGTATATGTATCAATACAGTAATTCTCAATATTATATAGTATATAATATCTCCGTACCAACCAGATCTACAGTATATGTATTAATACAGTAATTCTCATATTATATTGTTCCCCGTACCAACCATAACTACAGTTATGTATTATACCAGTAATTCTCAATATTTATAGTATCCCTGTACCAACACCGAACTACAGTATATGTATATACCAGTAATTCTCAATATTATATAGTATCTCCCGTACCAACCAGAACTACAGTATATGTATTAATACCAGTAATTCTCAATATTATATGTATCCCTGTACCAACCAGAACTACAGTATATGTATTAATACCAGTAATTCTCAATATTATATAGTGTCCCCGTACCAACCAGAACTACAGTATATGTATTAATACCAGTAATTCTCAATATTATATAGTATCCCTGTACCAACCAGAACTACAGTATATGTATTAATACCAGTAATTCTCAATATTATATAGTGTCCCCGTACCAACCAGAACTACAGTAGATGTATTAATACCAGTAATTCTCAATATTATATAGTATCCCTGTATCAACCAGAACTACAGTATATGTATTAATACCAGTAATTCTCATATTATATAGTATCCCTGGATCAACCAGAACTACGTATATGTATTAATACCAGTAATTCTCCATATATATAGTATCCCTGGATCAACCAGAACTACAGTATATGTATAATACCAGTAATTCTCAATATTATATAGTATCCCCATACCACCAGAACTACAGTATATGTATTAATAGCAGTAATTCTCAATATTATATAGTATCCCCATACCAACCAGAACTACAGTATATGTATAAACCAGTATTCCAATATATATAGTATCCCTGTACCACCAGAAACTACAGATTGTATTAATACCAGTAATTCTCAATTATATAGTATCCCTGTACCAACCAGAACTACAGTATATGTATTATTACCAGTAATTCTCATATTTTTTAGTTTTAGAAACTTATCTATCCCACTTTTAAAGCTTTTAATGAACTTGCCATTACCACCTCTGCTGGAAGACAGTTCCACAGTTTCACACGTTCTCACTGTAAAGAAACCTCTCCTAACCTGAAGTGAAACTTCTTTTCTTCCAACCTTAAAGGATGTCCATGAGTCCATTGATATGACCTATTAGTAAACAATGCACCAGAGAGTTCATTGTATGGCCCATTAATATATTGTACAAGGTTATCATGTCCCACGCAAACGTCGCTTCTCCAATGTAAACAGCCCTAACTTGTCTAATCTGCCTGCATGTCAAGCCCCTCCATTCCCCTTATTAATTTAGTTGCCCTCTCTGAACTGCCTCAATTTCCAGATCTCCCTTTTGTATATGGGATTCCAAAACTGCACCGCATATCCAAATGAGGCCTTACCAGTGCCTTGTATAGAGGGAGAATAATATTTCCTCCCTTGAATCTATTCCCCTCTTTATACAAGACAATATCTTGCTAGCTCTAGCTGTTCTACCTGGCATTGTTTGCTACAGCTAAGTCTGTTATCTACCAGAACCCCCAAATCTTTTTTCATTAGAAATTCACTTAACACATGAAATTTCCAATGTGATCAAACACCCACAACATATTTATAGGCTGGTTTAGATCCAGTGGTCTCCAGTGTACCTCTTTTGTTTCCAACCAACAGGCTAACGATTGGTTCATTGAATGAAAGGTCTCTCAAAAGTAATAAAGTTCCTGGTCACCCATGTACCAAGATTTAAATGACACTTAGATTGTGGATAATCCAGCCTGATTTTAATACACAGTATGTATCATTTCATTAAACCAATATGCAGTTCAATAATCATTGATTAATCATATAACAGAAGATGTCAAATTACACCATAAATTCCAACTTTTCATATACTGTACCCTCTCCCTTGCCCACCCATAACCGCAGAGTTAGATTTCTAATAAACCTCCCCAATCTACTTAGAATCCTTCTCCCACAGCTGTCTTCTCTGGCTCTCTGCTAACCGAAGCAGCAGTGAGGGGCCAGACCGGCAGCCACGTCTGTTCTGTGATTGGCTGCTGGTCAGCCAATCACAGCCCTGGCTGCCGGCTGTGAAGACTAGTGTAGGAGTCTAGGTGAAGGGCAGCAATAGAGGGATCCCCTGCAAATGCCATTGTCTTTTCAGAAGGCAAGGAGGAGGTGGAAACTTTTTACACAGGAAGCAGCTCCTACTGTTCACTTTCAGGGACTTGGGACAAGCACTACAGGTGGACCTTTTGGAGCAGAGATGTAAGGTAAGGATGTTTTTACACTACACAGTGGACATGCCCTTTAAGTATCTCTAACAAAAGTTATTACCACCAGTGTTTGCCACCCCACCCCCCTTGCCTCCTCTGTAAGCTGTAAGAAGCTCAAAAAACTTTTCACATGTCTCAAGAGAGAATCACCAAGTAAACCTGTCCTGTTACAGATGATGCCATGGGTATGACTAAAGGCTCTATCTGGAAGAGCCAGATGTCCTCTAGGGGCGCCAACATCGTAGCAAGAAACTCACCTTAGATTTGTTTTATCTAGCCTTAATCTCTCCTTTAGAAATACATGTTGATCTGTATTTTCATTTGACAGATCCACCCATCACCCAAGCCAACTGAAGACTCAAGACCAAAAAACTCTCTTTGCTGCAGTGTTTTCCAGTGGGGTCTGTGTACTACCTGCCAATGAGCATGTTAGATGAGGCTAATCTATCTGTAAACGATATTCACTTAGAGGATCCTTGGTGTACAGCAGCACAAGATGAAAGTTTGCAGTAATTGAGGTTCCTTTTGGCAAGTGTGGATCCAGCGTGTTGGTAAGATTCCAGATTCCATGGCTGTTTAAAACTATCCTACGAAATCCACCGAATTACACTCACACACACCTGAATGTGGCCTTTAAGTAGACATACATACTTTTGTATCGATTAAATTCTCTTTCCTTAATGCTTTTTATTCCAGAAGCAAAGGGTAAATCAAACAGAATAAATTAAAAAAATCCATTTGGACACAGTTTTAGTTCAAATCTTGTTTCTTTCTGGACTTATATTAAAAACCAACAATTCATTTTTACTGGTTGAAATCATTGACATCAGTTTGCTGAAGACCAATCACAATAATGGGGGATTTTATAATTATTATTACTCTGTAAAAGGAACCAATTCATTTTTTTCTTACATTTCTGTAGAATGAAGTGGGAAGATATCTATGAAAATACCGTCTATGGAACCGTACCAGGGACCAGCATTCACCGCATTGAAAACCCTGTGAGCTGCGAAATGGAGAGACGCGAGAATTTAACTCAAATTTCCATCCCAAGGCACAGATGTGGTGTCCCAAGGCCACTATAATGTCACATTGAAATTCTCCCTAGTCAGGTTCTCGGCCATCCCATTACCATGTACCCTTATGAGGTTGATATCGCTGGGAATCTTTATGTGGAGTTCAAAGTGGAATCAAATGATAAAGACCTTCAGATATTGACAGAATCCTGTACATGTTCCCCGACCTTAGAAAAATACTGATGATACCTACAAACTCATTCAACGTGGGTAAGATGTTTTTTAAAATTCCATATTCCTGATTCCTGCATTATTTGTTGGATATCTATAGCTGTTCTATATACATTTAAATACTTTCGCTTGGGATTGGGAGCTTCCTTCTGGCCACACACATTTTCCAATGCTAATTACCTGCTATCAAGAAGAGTGAGAACTATGCTCATATTGCCTCATAAAATGATTGTCCTATCTACTGATGGTTCTGTCTCATGTTTGGCTTTGACAATATTTGTGTCACGTTAGTAACTAATTGGCTGTTTGGGGAAAGATTAAAATTAGGACAATAGATGTCCCAACCAGTAACCGACCAGCCAATCAAAAGCTTGGATTTGTCAATCTGTGTAACTAGTCTGTACTAATCAAATCTAACTAGTCTGTAGCCATAAAACAGTATGTTCTTTTGAACTGTCAATCTTTATTGCCTGGTTAACGTTTGCTGCTTTACCTCTTGGTTTCAGGTGTTCCAAGACTCCATCTCTGCGATCTCATCCAGTTACAGACCAGAGAGAGGAACGTTTTAGTTTTCATGCCTTCAAATTTGACCATTGGAAGAAGTGTATCTGTCCTGTAATGTAATCATTTGCCATAACTCTACTGCCCCCAACCGTTGCACCCAAGGATGTCAGAGCCACAGACACAGACGTGATGCATTCAGATCCAAAAAATTAATGGCTTCAGCAAGGCTGTCCCAAGGGCCTGTGGTATTTAGACACGGTAACTTAGCTTCAGTCTACTTCCACATGCTTGGCACTTGAGTGAATTCCTTATTCCCCTGTTGCAGTCTGGGGGATAAATGAGTTCAGACAAATGCTATTATAGCTTGATGGGGAATTACCCTCCCTGTGCTCCAAGCATTTCTGCACTCGACTTCCCATCACAAATAAATAGGCTGGGACAGGGAACATTGCAGGTGCAGTTTTAAAGTCTGATACATTTTGATAGATCGATGATCGAAGGTCAAGTCAATCAAATATCTAATTAGTGTATGACCAACATGAGTGAATTGCCATGTACCTGAGCCCTTTAAATCACAATCTTTTAATGTCCCTGACCCCTTGCTGTTATATGCTGGTTAGGGTATTCCAGGGTATTTAGTGCCAACTGATTCTTGTACAGAATGAATTGAGAATCCAAACAAGCACAGTGTCCTTCCAGGACCTTTTTACAAATACGGCCAGTAACTCTCGCCCACATATACCGTGTCTGCATGCCCACAAATACTGGCCTTACCATTGCTGCTCACTAACCTGCCTTCCAGACACTCTGCTGCTGTAACTCCAGACTATGTATCCCGGTACTGCCGTTCCAAGTCCTCACATATCTCTGCACACACAGGAAACTGGAATCCTAAGTGCGTTTCCCCCTGACCTTTTCATCAAGACCCTGAACATGTATCTATAGCGCTTATTCTCACCTCCCTGTGAATAATATTACGCTCGGGGAACTAGAACTTACCTTACCTGCCGCTCCACTGCAAGCCGTTCCTTCACTGAAAGCCAATCTGTCCCGACCGCGCCCTATCTTAGGCGCATGCACACTAATACAAAAAATGGGGTGCACAATCGGGAGAGAACACGCTGTTCAGTGAAGGAGCGGCTGCGAGTGGAGCGGCGGTAAGGTAAGTTCCAGGTCCCCCGAGCGTCCTATTATTCACAGGGAGGTGAGAATAAGCGTTCTCACCTCCCTGCGAAGAATAGAAAGGATGGCACATAGTTATTTTTATGGATTTAGTGTTCCTTTAAGTAGCCTGATTGGACAGTTCTGAACATTTCCATTATAAGGGAGAGGGTACTGTTTATGCCTTTTAATCTCAGTATTGATATTTACCCTAGCACCACTGTGTTGAGAACAATAATTATGTGGTTCAGATTTAACCTTTATAATAAAGATGATATTTCAACCCAATGCCCTTATATAATGATATACATGTCCATCTATGTTTTGTCCAAGCTTTATTTATTTGGCCAGAATATCACCCCAGGAAATTGGTTTGATGAAATATCACCCTGTGTACCTATCTGAAAGTAGTGACTAGGAAAGTGCACTGAGCATGTCTGTGCCCACTGGTCAGGGGAGATAGAAGAGGAAGAGATCTGATCCTTTTTCTAGCTGGAGTAAATGAGTTATCTTATTTTCAGAGGGGAAATTAAATAATAGGCCATAATTCCCTGTGGAATGCTGGGATTGTAGTTTCCGAACAACTGGAGGGTTGCAAGTTTGACATCCCTGAAATAGACAATACAGCAATATAGCGAACGCCAATCATTTGATTGAAGTACAAAGGGCTTAAATGTTTTGGGTTCTGAAAATTGTAGAGCTGACAATGGAGAGATTTGGGTCATACTGCACTGGGACATGTGTGTGTGCAATTAGATATAGCATGAGGGAAACTAAAATAAATCTGATGTTCCCGCTAAACGCAATAGGGAAATCCATATGGCAGTTCCTACATACACAGTACAGTGCTCTACACCTACATCTATTGGTCTGAGCCTTTCTCTGTTTGTGGTTAGTGGAATATTTATGCCCTTTGCACTATGGGAAAGACATTGGTAAAAGATACTTGCAGGGGATGGAATGTTTAAGTGCAAGAAACCAACCTGGAGGGTAAACGTATCCATTGTACAAAGAACAGAAATATCTGTCCTTGTGTATCTAGCGTTACGCACACCTTTCACCAGATTTTTGCTACAATTGCCTTATAATGGTAACACCTTATTGCAGTTCACTTTTCTATTTAGAGTGATTGCCTCTAACTCAAACATTGGAGTGAGCAGTGGATGAACAATGATTGATATTATTACATTAGCAGCCAATGTCCAGCTGTCCGTTCCCAATACGTAATATAAATATTATAACAATATTGTCTCACTACTCACCCTCCCTTTACCAACACCCGTGTTTTTTCCATTGCAGAGATGGGAGGAACCAGACTTCTCTCTTATTGGTCTTCGTGGCTGCTCTGTCCATATTGGGGTCACTGTCTGCAGTCGCCTTGATGCTACAGAAACACTATTACCTAAGACAAGGCTATTCCCCAGTACCCATCACAAGTGATAGGAAATGAAATATAATTGAACATTTCATGCTAATTGAGATATTATTTGATTTGTGTGATCATTCATTCCATATTCAACGTTCTGATTCTCATTATGTCCTGTATGGTTAAAGGATAATAGTAAATTCTATTTACCCGAGGGCCTGAATATTTCAATTTTTTCAAATGAGATACTCAATTGAAATTAAAGTCTTATTAATAAGATTAAGTTTGGAATTAGGATAGGAAGTTCTGGGAAAATAAGGGGGAACACCGACTTATATGGAGACAAGGGGCTTTTCCAAAATCCCCCCACCAGCCCTACTGGCAGATTCTATTCAAGGGAAATCTATCATATGAACAGCGTCCGATATGCAGAGAGGAAATATTCTTTGCCTATAATAATATTTCGAACCTGAATAGCAGCTGTGCAAACAGCACTAGGAGAAGGTGATTGGTTATCTCCAGACGTCTTCAAAGAAGAGACTGATCAGTTCCAATGGCTACACCAGAGCTTTATTTCCTTATATGGCGCCCAAGCCTAGAGTAGTAATAGAGAATACAAGACCTGTCTGCTAGCTTAGATACAAGGGGAACTACACAATAAAAAGATCAACGCTTGTAGCCATTTCCCCCAAGGTATTTGGATATTTGTGGTTTTTGTTTATGTAGAAATTAAATATTAATTCAGTTTGACTGCAGATTATATTTTGTTAATAGTTTCAGTGTGACGGGTGGAAAAGTAAATAATTGGGTATCAAAAAAAACAATTACTTGTGGAGGTTTATAGTTTGTTATTATAGGAAGAAAGGGCAAGTAACAAACAAAAAAGCAATTGTTTGAGGATATTGTAATGATGTACCTTGAACTGTAAATTATATGGATATTAAAAGTCCTGAGTTTTTCTGTGACTAAATTACCAGGCCGCAAGCTTTTTTAATAAAGAACACTGAGGTCATGATGTATGGCAACAAGCAAGCTATCTCCTCTGCAGCTGTGTGAGCTCATAACGAGCTTGTTAAGTACCAGGGTAGGCGGAAACCTTTAGAGGAGGAACCGGGGGAATTGGAAGTAAAAATTCTCGGTCCATGAACACCAGGAAGCAAGTTAAATATTGTGATCTTAGGGTTGGTCCTGATTCTGTTATATCAAGTTTTGTAGGGGTGGACAACCCTTTACAGGATTTCCACTGGGGGGTTTCCAGAAAGGGTTTTCATTGTAGACAGATCCACTTTTACAGTCACTCACTATATTATGAAATAACATCCAATGATAAAGGAGAGCACAATCCACTGATGCACATTTTAGAGGTTGTTTCTCTCCGCAGACCACGGGACATTCTATTGGATGTAAGGAGGGGGGCAGATTATAGAGTCCTGTCTGTCCCACACAATCTGATGCCGGGGTGAAAGGCAAAACAGTGTGACCCTACAACAATCACACTTTGTTACCGGAACCTCAGTATAGTAACAATATTGCTCCACACAATTGACAAGTACCTATTTCTGTCACTGTGTTATTGACACAAGCGAGCCTTCAGCATAGTTGCTTGTGAGTTAAATTTATTGGAGAAAGCACAAGATGTTTCCAAGCCTTAGATGGTTCTTAAGGTGAAAATTGTGTGGGTTCTACTGTCTATGTGGATCATTTCCCACCTGTTAACAACTATTAATACTCATTTTAATATCCCCATGTTTAGAAACGTAGCCCGTCTTAAGGGATGTCTGTCCAGCACTCCAAGGGGAGATTCCGTACACAGAGTGTGGAAATTACAGAGGAATGGAATGATTAACAAATTAAAGTTATTTTTACTTGATGGCAAGTTTACATGTTTGTCCATGGCTGTGGTTTACATGTTTGTCCGTGGTGTATTGTTTGCCGGCAAGTTTACATGTTTGTCCATGGCTGTGGTTTACATGTTTTCTGTGGCTGTATTGTTTGACGGCAAGTTTACATGTTTGTCTGTGGCTGTATTGTTTGATGGGCAAAGTTTACATGTTTGTCCGTGGCTGTCTTGTTGGTACGGCAAGTTTACATGTTTGTCCATGGCTGTGGTTTACATGTTGTCGTGGCTGTATTGTTGCCGACAAGTTTACATGTTTGTCCATGGCGTGGGTGGTTATGTTGTCTGTGGCTGTATTGTTTGACGGCAAGTTTACATGTTGTCTGTGGCTGTATTGTTTGATGGCAAGTTTACATGTTGTCCGTGGCTGTTTGTTTGACGGCAAGTTTACATGTTTGTCCATGGCTTGGTTTACATGTTTGTCCGTGCTGTAGTTGTTTGCCGCAAGTTTACATGTTTGTCCATGGTGTGGTTTACATGTTTGTCCGTGCTGTTGTTTGACGGCAAGTTTAACATGTTTGTCTGTGGCTGTATTGTTTGATGCAAGTTTACATGTTTGTCCGTGGCTGTATGTTGACGGCAGTTACATGTTTGTCCGTGGCTGTATTGTTTGACGGCAAGTTTACATGTTTGTCTGTGGCTGTATTGTTGACGGCAAGTTTAATGTTGTCAGTGGCTGTATTGTTTGACGGCAAGTTTACATGTTTGTCCGTGGCTTATTGTTTGATGGCAAGTTTACATGTTTGTCCGTGGCTGTATTGTTTGATGGCAAGTTACATGTTTGTCCGTGGCTGTTGAATTTTATAAAAGTTCCAAATTTTGAAATGCCAAAAACCCACCCTATTACTGTATCAGTAAAACTCAGTAGACCTTTATTTTCTGTCCTATACCCCTTTAATAAACTGCTAGGTCTCTCACCATGGGTTTAGCCTATATAATGCAAATGAACATTAATACTTTCTTTATGTGGCCGCCTAGTCCCATCCTGTATTTGGCCCAGGCTGGATCCCCAATAGGAAGAGCACATCTTCCTATTGGTCAGGCTGGACTGATGGAGGAAATTAATCAAGGAGCACACAAAGGTAGGTATTCAGGATAGTTTGCATATGCAGGCTAAATCCAGGGGCGAGGACCCGCAATTTAGGTTCCTTAAACTGGGTAAGTAGAAGGCTACCTAGTGGCTTTATTCGTTAAAGCTGGTACAAGAGGCGGCTAAAAAGAATGGTATAACCTAAACCCTAATACCCTTAAACTGAGTACAACTGAGTGAGTGTGTATTGTCCTTTAAAGCCCCTTTTCCATACCTAGTCCTATTATCAATGTAAATGATTACAAGTTTTAATAATTTACATTAGCTGTTAACACCAACTGCAATAGTGACCAGAGGCCTTTCAGGGTATCAACGTTGATTGCTGATCATGCATATGCAGTAAAGATATGTGCCCCTAGGAACGTGCCAACTGTGCCTAATGGTAAATCTGTCCCTGACTACTATCTATTATATGGGGGGAGTATGACTCAACTACAATGTACTTTGAGGTTTACAGGTAACAGTTTGTTTTGTGCAGTCCGTCCTTATTGGTGCTGCCATCTTATCGGTCAAAATTCTCTTTACCTACAACCATTTGTAAATGTCTGTGCTTTGGTATTTGACTTCAAGCTCTTGGGACAGGGCCTGATGGGAAAGATTAAACTAATTGTGATCTGCAACACAATAAGTTCATTGCTATATAAGGAAACAGATATGAAAATACTAACTCAGTTATGTTATGACATATCTCTACCCAGCCCTGCCACTTCCATATTGCAGAGCAGTGTGCGTGCCCACATCTAATGCACTGAGCTGAGATCATTTCCGAAGTGCACGCATCAGCATTTGTTTGCAGATTGCTGCAATCTGATTACGGACTATTGTGCTTTTCATGCGTGTTGCCGTGGGATAGTGTGGCCTCAACTGAGGATAAAAAAAAAATGTTTCCTGATTGCTGAAACTACTGATATAATGTGAAGGGTCTCTGTGATTGGCCTGTGTCACAATATGTCTGTGGTTGTCTTTACAACCTGATCAACATCCAACCAATCAGGTTACCACTACTCTGTACTGGCACATAGGACGATGAACGCCTGCAGATCAGAGGCCATTGGAACCAAAGTACTTGCCAAAATGGTGAAATATGGTCATTGTATTGTATTCAACCCAAAACCCTTCTGGGTTAGTGGGAACACTGATAGTCTATGGTTTATTTCTAATTCTCCTTCTGATGGTTAGTGGACATACACTGTGAGCCTATGGTTTAGTGGGTCTTTTCCACCTTCCTGCTATAGGTTAGGGGGGGGGTGGGATTGAGATAATTAGAATCTCGATAACTTCTTCTCTAATCCTTTATGGGATATTATCGAATCTTCGAATCGGTTATGGGATAATTATCGAATCTTCGAATCGTTTATGGGATAATTACGAATCTTCGAATCGTTTATGGGTAATTATCGAATCCAATCGTTTATGGGATAATTATGAATCTTCAAATCATTTATGGGAATAATTATCGAATCTTCGAATCGTGTATGGGATAATTATCGATCTTCGAATCATATAATTATCCCATAAACGATTCGAAGATTCGATAATTATCCCATAAATGATTCGAAGATTCGATAATTATCCCATAAACGATTCGAAGATTCGATAAATCTGCGACAGCGTTAATTTGGATAATTATCAAATCTTCGAATCGTTTATGGGATAATTATCGAATCTTCGAATCGTTTATGGGATAATTATCAAATCTTCGAATCGTTTATGGGATAATTATCGAATCTCTCGAATCGTTTATGGGATAATTATCGAATCTTCGAATCGTTTATGGATAATTATCGAATCTTCGATCGTTTTGGGATAATTATCGAATTCTTCTTCGATCGTTTATGGGCTCTTCAAATCATTTATGGGTAATTATCGAATCTTCGAATCGTTTATGGATAATTATCGAATCTTCGAATTGTTTATGGGATAATTATCGAATCTTCGATCGTTTATGGGATAATTATCAAATCTTCGAATCCTTTATGGGATAATTATCAGAATCTTCGATCGTTTATGGAAATTATCAAATCTTCAAATCATTTATGGGATATTATTGAATCTTCGAACGTTTATGGGAATATTATCGAATCTCTCGAATCGTTTATGGGATAATTATCGAGAGCTCGAAAGTAGTGCACATGAAATAAATTGATTTTTTGAAGTTCTGGATTTTTGAACATGTTCCCCAGACCATTTCCCAGGTCCCCGCCATTTACATTAAGTTACCATTCATATTTTAATTGTATTTCATTAGACTTTTCGAACTATTTGACTCCCATTGACTTTAATGGGTCCGTTTTCTTTCCATATAGTTCGAGTTCGAAAACAGACCAACATTAGGAAGCTCGGCCATCTCTATGCAATACTTACGAAAGCAAGCCACCAATACAATGATTTCTACCTATGATGACCAAAGAACAATTGTATTTGCATTTGTAATCTGAGAAGTTTGGAAACTCCCATCAGGCACCACATGCTAATTATGTGTCCTGGGACCATGTCTTTCCCACAGTAAATTCGATCTGCAGGATATCTACCTGGGTAATGGGCAGGGCCGGATTTATACTTTTTCTCCCCTAGGCCAGTTAACTGGTACTTTTTCCCCTTTCCTTCCTTCGTCTTCTCCCCAGGTGTTTTTTCATTCCATTGGCAAAGATCAATACTTAGGTGATCAGAACTGATCACCTAATATTGATCTGTGCCTTTAAATTCTCTCCAAGTCTTTAACTAGCAAAGCCTTAGAAAAAAATCTCTATTTGTGAATGGATGTCTTTAATCCATTCACAAATACTATAGTAAGTGAGCTCCAAGCACACACAACTGCTTGTTTTTTTAAATGAGTGCTGTGCGGATTTGATGATGCCTGAACGTTTTTTATGCCGCCCCTGGCAACTCAGCCACCCTAGGCCATGGCCTATGTGGGGGGGTTATGGGATAATTATCGAATCTTCGAATCGTTTATGGGATAATTATCAAATCTTCGAATCGTTTATGGGATAATTATCGTGGGATTTGGTTAGATTAGTGTGCTATGTGTTCTCACTGATTTATATGATATAGGTCCAAGAAGGGGACCGAAACATTACCACTTGTGCGCTTGCAGATTGAATAAATGTACTTTTTGTACAAGTCCTGAGAGTCCCTGGAACTTTTACTTTGTTAGATAGATAGATAGATAGATAGATAGATAGATAGATGATAGACGGACGGACGACAACAGACAACAACAGACAGCAGACGACAACAGACACAGATAGATAGATAGATAGATGATAGATAATAGAAGATAGAAGATAGATAGATAGATAGAAATAGATAGATAGAAAGATAGATAGACAGATGGTCGACAGATGGATATATAGATAGATTCAATAGATACAGTAGATAGATTGATAGACAAGACAGCCAGACAGACAGACAGACAGACAACCGACCGACCGACAACAGACAGACAGAAGATAGATAGATAAGATAGATAGATAGATGATAGATAGATAGTATAGTAAGTATAACAGACAGATGGTTGGACAGATGGATATATAGATAAATATGAAGATACAGTAGATATTTGATAGGCAGACAGACAGACAGACAGACAGACAGACAGATAGACAGATAGACAGATAGACAGATAGATAGATAGATGATAGATAGATGATAGATAGATAGATAAGTAGACAGACAGATGGTTGGACAGATGTATATAGATAAATAGATAATGGATAGATACAGTAAGATAGATAGAGTAGATGATGATAGATGTAGATGTATTAGATAGATAGATAGGATAGATAGATATAGATGAGAGAGAGATAGATAGTATCTGTCCCCCAATCATGTTGGGTTCCCCCCTTTCCTTGTTTCTCTTACTTTGTACCATAATGAATGATTTAAACGACCAAACACGATACACTGGGACATTTAAAACTTTAATGAAACTCATCTGTTGTGGATGGTACATAATTTAAACCACACTAATTATTAATGAAGACATCATAGATAATAGATAATCACACATTTATCTGTATATTCATTAGGTTTTATTGCCCCAGTGATTACAAGAAAATAGAACAGCAATTAGTATGGACTGGTTTCTTTTAATCTGACTTTTGTGTGGACGAGGCCAAGTGATGGTTAAACATCATCCTGAGTAGCCTGCAAACTTCCAACTGACTGCTCATTTACGCTTCCTAGTAGCCACTAAGGAGATTAACACAAAACCCTTTCATTTTCAGCAGTGGGTTTAACCCAGACAAAGGTTTTGTAGTTTTTGAAGTTATGGTTAAAAAGCTTCTTACATAATTATTAAGACTTTAAAAAACCCATAACATGTAATTCATCCATAACCAATTGCACACAGCCCCGAACCCATAATCAATACTAGAGAATGGACTAGAACTTATAGAGTTCGAACGGACTCAACTTCTCGAACTATCCCGGACCTGGAATTCTTGGACTTTCCAACTTTCCGGACTTTCGATAATTATCAAATTCGAAAATCGAACGATCTTCGAATCATTTATGGGATAATTATCGAATCTTCAAATCGTTTATATGGGATAATTATCGATCTTCGAATCGTTTATGGGATAATTATCGAATCTTCGAATCGTTTATGGGATAATTATCGAATCTTCGAATCGTTTATGGGATAATTATCAAATGTTCGAATCGTTTATGGGTTAATTATCAAATGTTCGAATCGTTTATGGATAATTATCGATCTTCGAATCGTTTATGGGATAATTATCGAAGGTTTCGAATCGTTTATGGGATAATTATCGAATCTTCATCGTTTATGGGATAATTATCGAATCTTTGAATCTTTATGGGATAATTATCGAATCTTCGAATTGTTTTATGGGATAATACCAAATCTTCTTGATCGTTTATGGATAATATCGAATTTTTCGAATCGTTTATGGGATAATATCGAATCTTCTCGAATCGTTTATGGGATAATTATCGAATCTTTTCTTGATCGTTTATGGATAATTATCGAATGTCGATTTTATGGAATTTCGAATTTTCGAATCGTTTATGGGATAATTATCGAATTATCTCGAATCGTTTAGGGATAATTATCGAATCTTCGACGTTTATGGATAATTATCGAATTTTCGAATTGTTTTAGGGATAAATTATCAAATCTTCGAATCGTTTATGGGATAATTATCGAATGTTCGAATCGTTTATGGGATAATTATCGAATCTTTGAATCGTTTAATGGGATAATTATCGAATCTTTGATCGTTTTATGGGGATAATTATCGAATCTTCGATCGTTTTAGGGAATAATTATTGAATGTTCGAATCGTTTATGGGATAATTATCGAATCTTCGAACGTTCATAGGGATAATTATCGAATCTTGGAATCCTTTATGGGATAATTATCAAATCTTCGAATTGTTTAGGGATAATATACGATCTTCGAATGTTTTATGGGATAATTATCGAATCTTCGATCGTTTATGGGATAATTATCAAATCTTCTAATCCTGTTATGGGATAATTATCGAATCTTCGATCGTTTATGGGATAATTATCGAATCTTTCGAATCGTTTATGGATAATTATCGAATCTTCGAATCGTTTATGGGATAATTATCGAATCTTCAATCGTTTATGGGATAATTATGAATCTTCAAATCATTATGGGGATATTATCGAATCTTCGAATCGTTTATGGGATAATTATCAATCTTCTTAATCATTTATGGGATAATTACGAATCTTCGAATCGTTATGGGATAATTATCAAATCTTCGAATCGTTTATGGGATAATTATCAATCTTCGAATCGTTTATGGGATAATTATCGAATCTTCCGAATCGTTTAAATAATTTTCTGTCCTTTTTAAAAAAAAAACCCAGAGAACATTACTTACCAGCCCATGGCCTCAGCCTCCAATGCAACGTCCCGGAATTTTTAATTTTCCACCGCACGCTCAATACCTTGAAATCTTCAGCTCCCTCACCGCTCTCCTTTATGGCTTTTTTTTATCTCGGTTATCTCACATTAGTAAACATTACACAGATGTCCAAACTCTCATAGATAAATGTCCACTATCTAAGAACCGCCTAGCCCGTTCTTTCATACAATCATTTGAGATCACAAAATGAATGGGTCATAAGGAACACTCAAGATAAAAAGCATGATTGTAAAATTTTGTCTTTAGACATTAACAGATATCTCAAATCTATTTAATATCTGCTAGTGTATGGCCAGCCTTAGGTGAGCTTTCAGCAGACTTCAAGGTAAGAATCCTTCTCTAAGAGTGCTGGAAAGAAAGGTAACTATCCAGTGGCGTAACTACCACCCCCGCCACCCCCGCAGTATAGTGGCCCGCCACAAGCCCAAGATCTCTTCCTCCACCAGCCGTTTTATAAACAGCTGATCATGAGTATTAATAAAACATACGCGGCGATCAGCTGTTTAAATTTAAAATGGCTGATATCGCGGAAGGGAAGATCCGGCCTCCAATCCTACGGGGGGCCCTGCAGGTACATCCCTGTAACTATCATGAAAGTGGTTTGTGCAAAGATTGTCAGTAGCGCAGGTAAATATTTACACCTCTCATTGCATCCACCACGTTGATAGATAATTAGATTACAGGACATTTTAGTGAACGTTGACAATTTCTGCGGATATTTAGGAATCCATAGAAAGTCTAACATGGTGAAAATCTACATCAAGGCATCCAAACACATCAGTGTCAAACCGTAAACTTGCCCTAAAGCGCAGACGGATGTTATGGATTAAACTGTTAATTCTTCGCTGGCAATTAATTAAAAAAAATGTCTTGTTAAATATTTCCCTTTTATGACTTGACTAGAGAACCCATTTGAAGAATTTAGTGTTTATAGTGTGCCGTTGGTCTCAAAGGATACATTAAACATTAGGAGATATTAAAGTGATATTATCCATGGAAATTGTACGTCCCCCAGCGCCACCTGCTGTAGATTTCATTCATTTATCAAGTTTTACTGGTATGTTTTATAGGCAACAAGATATCAACATTCACAACATTCTTTTAAGGGTGGATCAAACTTATATCTAAAGGATTATGGGTGTCATAACGTTTGATTGATCATTGTACACTGGTTCGCATTTCCACCATGAATACAGTTTATTATTCTGGATGAACTATAAAATCTATAAAACTACTTACAGCCCTGGATGGCCCTTATAAAATAAATATTTTAAATACATGTATATAATATAAATAAACATATACAAGTTAATGGAAACGTTGACCAAATGGCCATCCCCAGTTGGGCAACATCTTTGGTAATGAGCCCTATGGTCAAGTTCTATTTGTAGGGTGACAAGCCCAAGGGTCCCGGTTTTCTTGGGTCAGTCTGTTTTTTTGAAGCCATGTCTCATTATGAATTTTCTCAGTATAAACCATCTCGCAACCTGGACAACTCCTGCAACACTTTGTAATCAGTGACTTCTGATGATGGATGGAAATAAAACTTTAGGCCTGTAACCACATCTGACATTAAAATATGTCCCAAACTGCTCTATCCATCGCCATCCAGCACAGCCCATCTGAGGTCCATTGGTACGAGAACATACCAATTACCATGCCGGATTTCCCACTAGGCCACATAGGCCATGGCCTAGGGTGGCTGATTGCCAGGGGCGGCATAAAAACGTTCAGGCATCATCAAATCCGCAGTCAGCACTCATTTAAAAAAACAGCAGTTGTGTGGCTTGGAGCTCACTTACTATAGTATTTGTGAATGGATTAAAGACATCCATTCACAAATAGAGTATTTTTTCAAGGCTTTGCTAGTTAAAACTGGGAGAGAATTTAAAGGCACAGATCAATATTAGGTGATCAGTTCTGATCACCTAAGTATTGATCTTTGCCAATGGAATGAAAAAGACAACCTGGGGAGAAGACGAAGGAAGGAAAGGGGAAAAAAGTACCAGTTAACTGGCCTAGGGGAGAAAAAGTATAATCCGGCCCTGCCCATTACCCAGGTAGATTATCCTGCAGATCCGACATTTACTGTGGGAAAGACATGGTCCAGGACACATAATTAGCATGTGGTGCCTGATGGGAGTTTCCAAACTTCAATTACAAATGCAAATACAATTGGTTCTTTGGTCATCATAGGTAAATATCATTGTATTGGTGGCTTGCTTTCAGTAAGTATTGCATAGAGATGGCCGAGCTTCCTAATGTTCGTCTGTTTTCGAACTTTCGAACTATATGGAAAGAAAACGGACCCATTAAAGTCAATGGGAGTCAAATAGTTCGAAAAGTTCTAATGAAATACAATTAAAAATATGATGGTAACTTAATGTAAATGGCTGTGGGAACCTGGGAAATGGTCTGGGGAACATTTCAAAAATCCAGAACTTTCAAAAAATCAATTTTATTCTCATGTGCACTACTTTCGAGGCTCTCGATAATAATCCCATAACGATTCGAAATTCGATAATTATCCCATAAACGATTCGAAGATTCAATAATTATCCCATAAATGATTTGAAGATTTGATAATTATTCCACATAAACGATCAAAGATTCGATAATTATCCCATAAAGGATTCGAAGATTTGATAATTACCCATAACGATCGAAGATTCGATAATTATCCCATAAACAATTCGAAGATTGCGATAATTATCCCATAAACGATTCGAAGATTCGATAATTATCCCCATAAATGATTTGAAGAGCCCATAAACGATCGAAGATTTCGATAATTATCCCATAAAACGATCGAAGATTCGATAATTACCCATAAACGATCGAAGATTCGATAATTATCCCATAAACGATTCGAAGATTCGATAATTATCCCAAACGATTCGAAGATTATAATTATCCCATAAACGATTCAAAGATTCGATAATTATCCCATAACGATTGAAGATTGATAATTATCCCATAAACGATTCGAAGATTTGATAATTATCCCATAAACGATTCGAAGATTCGATAATTATCCCATAATATTCGAAGATTCGATAATTATCCCCATAAACGATTCGAAGATTCGATAATTATCCCCATAAATGATTTGAAAGATTCATAATTATCCATAAATCGATTGAAAGATTCGATAATTATCCCATAACGATCAAGATTCGAAAATTATCCCATAAAACGATTCGAAGATTCGATATTATCCCATAAAACGTATCGAAGATTTCGATAATTATCCCATAAAGGATTAGAAGATTTGATAATTATCCCATAAAAACGATCGAAGATTGATAATTATCCTACATAAACGATTCGAAGATCGATAATTATCCCATAAACATTCGAAGATTTGATAATTATCCCATAAAGGATTCAAAGATTCGATAATTATCCCATGAACGATTCGAAGATTCGATAATTCCCATAAACGATTCGAACATTCAATAATTATTCCATAACGATCGAAATTCGTAATTATCCCATAAAACGATCAAAGATTCGATAATTATTCCCATAACGATTCAAGATTCGATAATTACCCATAAAAACAACGATTCGAACATTCGATAATTATCCCATAAACGATTCGAAGATTTGATAATTATCCCATAACATTATCGAATCTTCGATCGTTTATGGGATAATTATCGAATGTTCGAATTGTTTATGGGATAATTATCAAATCTTCGAATCGTTTATGGGATAATTATCGAATGTTCGAATCGTTTATGGGATAATTATCGAATCTTTGAATCGTTTATGGGATAATTATCGAATCTTTGATCGTTTATGGGATAATTATCGAATCTTCGATCGTTTATGGAATAATTATTGAATGTTCGAATCGTTTATGGGATAATTATCGAATCTTCGAATCGTTCATGGGATAATTATCGAATCTTTGAATCCTTTATGGGATAATTATCAAATCTTCGAATTGTTTATGGGATAATTATCGATCTTCGAATCGTTTATGGGATAATTATCGAATCTTCGATCGTTTATGGGATAATTATCAAATCTTCTAATCCTTTATGGGATAATTATCGAATCTTCGATCGTTTATGGGATAATTATCGAATCTTCGAATCGTTTATGGGATAATTATCGAATCTTCAAATCGTTTATGGGATAATTATTGAATCTTCAAATCATTTATGGGATAATTATCGAATCTTCGAATCGTTTATGGGATAATTATCGAATCTTCGAATCTAATTATACCACATAAATTGATTTGAAGATTCATAATTATCCCATAAACGATGGATTCGATAATTACCCATAAACGATTCGAAGATTCGATAATTATCCCATAAACGATTCGAAGATTCGATAATTATCCCATACCGATCGAAATTCGATATATCCCATAAAGGATTAGAGAGAAGTTTTATCGAATTACTAATTATCTCAATCCCATTATGGGATAATTATCAAATCTTCGAATCGTTTATGGGATAATTATCGAATCTTCGATCGTTTATGGGATAATCCCTTCTGATATGGTTAGTGGGATACACTGATAGCCTATGATTATTTTCTATTTCCCCTTCTGATATGGTTAGTGGGTACACTGATAGTCTATGGTTTATTTCTATTTCCCCTTCTGATATGTTAGTGGGATACACTGATAGTCTATGGTTTATTTCTATTTCCCCTCTGATATGGTTAGTGGGATACACTGATAGCCTATGGTTTATTTCTATTTCCCCTTCTGATATGTTGTGGGATACACTGATGCCTATGGTTTATTTCTATTTCCCCTTCTGATGGTTAGTGGGATACACTGATAGTCTATGGTTTTATTTCTATTTCCCCTTCTGTATGGTTAGTGGGATACACTGATAGCTTGGTTTATTTCTATTTCCCCTCTGATTGGTTAGTGGGTACACTGATAGCCTATGGTTTATTTCTTTTCCCCTTCTGATGGTTAGTGGGATACACTGATAGTCTATGGTTTTTTCTATTTCCCCTTCTATATGTTAGTGGGATGCACTGATAGCCTATGGTTTATTTCTATTTCCCCTTCTGATATGGTTAGTGGGATACACTGATGTCTATGGTTTATTCTATTTCCCCTTCTAATATGGTTAGTGGATACACTGATAGCCTATGGTTTATTTCTATTTCCCTCTGATATGGTTAGTGGGATACACTGATAGTCTATGGTGTTATTTTCTATTTCCCCTTCTGATATGGTTAGTGGGATACACTGATAGTCTATGGTTATTTCTATTTCCCCTTCTGATATGTTAGTGATCCTTGATAGGCCTATGGTTTATTTCTATTTCCCCTTCAATATTTTGGTGATACACTGATAGCCTATGGTTTATTCTATTTCCCCCCTTCTGATATGGTTAGTGGGATACACTGATAGTCTATGGTTTTTTCTATTTCCCCTTCTAATATGGTTAGTGGGATACACTGATGCCTATGGTTTTATTTCTATTTCCCCTTCTGATATGGTTAGTGGGATACACTGATGCCTATGGTTTTATTCTATTCCCCTTCTGATATGTTAGTGGAACACTGATAGTCTATGGTTTATTTCTATTTCCCCTTCTGATATGGTTAGTGGGATACACTGATAGCCTATGGTTTATTTCTATTTCCCCTTCTTCTATGGTTAGTGGGATAACACTGATAGCCTATGGTTTATTTCTATTTACACTAACCTCCCTACATTCCTATAAACATTGCCCTTATTAAATAACATGTCTGGAAAACCATCTTGGAGAATTTTTACACAATTAAGGAGCCACCGGGCTGGACTGATCCAGGGATTCCCTGGTCTCTTTCCGGTTCTGCGGGTGTTGGAGCTGGATCTAATTGTCAGGGGTCTGACCTACAAGATCTGCCTGATGACCTTGATGATTAACCAACATTCAGCACCTGTAATCCCATCTTGTGATGTCGGTCTGGGTCTCTGCACCAACAAATTCTTGGAAGTTTGAAAAGAAAGAAACAAAGACCAAACAAATGTGATGTGACTGCCATCTGGCTGAAAACCCACAGGCGGTTACACAAAAAAATGGAATTGGATTGATGTGGTTCAGTTTAACCAAAGGCTATGGCTGGTGTTATTTCTAGGTGGTCCTGTGGGTTCTCCATCCCAGACAGCCCCTAGCCAGATAAACACTTTATTAACTGGATATATTTTATTTTATTTTATATTAGGGATATCCTGCCTATCCTGTTCCCATAATTCCCATGTGATGTGACATTAAATAAAACAATACATTCTGCTACTATGATTATTCAACTTCTAACTAGATAGATAAACATCTGGATCACCTCAAACCACCGGTGAGTCTGGCTTAAAATCTTTGACAGTGTCTCATCTCCAATCCTACTCATGGCAGTGAAGTATGGGGCCCTGTCACCTATCCAGACCAATTAAAATGGGAATCTGGTCCCCCAGAAATACTCCATCTGGGATTCTGTAAGCACCTCCTCCAGGTCCACCGCAGTCCATCAAACAGCCTTGTCGGGCCGAGCTTGGCAGATTCCCATTACTGCTTGAGATACAATAAGGGCCCTATCATTCTGGGCTCACCTACAGAACAGTAGCCCCAACTCTTACCATCATAAAGCCTCAATACACAACAAAGACCAAGAAAAGCCATGTCACTGAAACAACTCATCAGCTCCCTACTAACATCAAACCCACATCCACAGAGCCTGTCTAAACCTCAAATCACAGCCGCCATAACCAAGAGCAATTGGATTAAGTGGATGAATGGAAGAAATAAATAAAAAAGTCCCAGAAACTAACTATATACCAGGCACTGGACAGAGACTACAAACTGGCCCCCTACCTGGAGAATCTCACCACCTAAAGAGAGACATGTCCTGAATCTCTACAGACTGAGTGCCCACAGCCAGAAATAGAATCTGCCCGACACAGACAAACATATAAACCCAAGAGAACAGACTGTGCCAGCCACTGTGACCAGGGAACCTTAGAAGATGAGACCCACTTCCTTCTACACTGCCCCCTACTGTGAACCCCTCTATATCCTCCATACTAATGTTTTATATTTTTTTGTTTGCTTTGGCAATGTCAACATGCACATTGATCTTGTCAATAAAGCTATTTTGATTGATTTGAGAGATAGATAGATAGATAGAGAATAGATAGATAATAGATAGAAATATGCTAGATAGATGTATAGTAGATCGATAGATAGATGATAGATGTAGTGATAATAGTAGATAGATAGATGTGTGTAGATAGTAGTTAGATATTGATGTGATAGTGTGTTAGATAGTTTTATCTTCCTGTGATCACATGAAAAAGCCTTCCAAGGCTGAGACAATTTTTTGCTCCACCACTTTCTCCAGTATGGGTCCGGACGTACACAGAGTCTTAAGCAATTGGACATTTTAAATTGAAAAATTAAAACGAATATTACCATCCAAAACTACTATAGGTTATAAACTAGGAAGGAACCTAAAGGGTTTATTAATGAAGGCTGATCCCGTAAACAGTTACAGAAAAGTAACATCTTGGCTGCCTAATAAACCATGGGTTGCATAAATGTAAAAATTGTATAAACGTAAAATAATGTCTCTGGTACTACGTTTCAGCATCCCCATGGAACAGGTACTTCAAATACGGCACTTTATCTCTTGTACTACGACTTGTAATTTTACTCTTACTTGTCCCTGTAAACTCCCCTTTGTGGGTAGACGGATCTTATGTTAAAGACGAGGATGGATGGACTAGGTCTGATATTAATGAGCAATAGGGATGGAAAGTCGATAAAGCCCGTAGCCAAACACTTCTAAGAAAAAGGCCACACTGTCACGGATTTAGAATTTACCGCTATAGACCATGTACCAGTTCCTCACGGGGGGGTGACAGATCAAGCTTCTCCTACAGAGGGAATTCTTCTGGATCACAAAGCTGAATACTGTTAAACCGTTTGGCTTAAATGAACAGTGCCTATTTAAATGCTTCCTCAATGAGAGGTGAGAAACCGGATTAAATATGCTCCATAAGGGTTGCCGCCTTATACCTTGATTTTTAGTTAATAATTCACATTTAAATACTATAAGATAGACTTGATATGAACTGTTTAATCTTTATATTTATTGAGATGAATATGTATTATATAGTTATATTTACTTTGTAATGGTTAATGTATATATGTGTCTTTGCTATTTTGACATTTTTAATAGGCACTATAGACACTTATAGTGTCGCAATATTGGAAAATTGCGCTTTATTGAATTGCACCTTATGTATTGCACTTTATAATCACACTTTATTGGTATTTTTATTAGTGCAACTATTGACACTTTTATAAATGATATGTACTTTAATTGAAGGCAGGTACGATCTTAATTAGGATACACCACTCTGCACTTTGATTGGAGTAATTGATTGATTCATTATGATGTCACTGGAAATGGGTGGGATTTGGTTATATTAGTGTGCTATGTGTTCTCACTGATTTATGACTTGATTAGGTCCAAGAAGGGGGACCGAAACATTACCACTTGTGCGGCTTGCAGATTGAATAATGTACTTTTTGTACAAGTCCTGAGAGTGCCTGGAACTTTTACTTTGTTAGATAGATAGATAGATAGATAGATAGAAGTAGATAGATAGAACGACGGACGGACAGACAGACAGACCAGACAGACAGCAGACAGACAACAGACAACAGACAGATAGATAGTATAGATTAGATAGATAGATAGATAGATAGATAGATAGATAGATAGATAATAGTAGATAGATGAAGATAAACAGATGTCGGACAATGGATATATATAGATAATCAATAGATACAGTAGATAGATTGATAGACAGACAGACAGACAGACAGACAGACAGACAGACCGCACGACCGACAGACAGACAGACAGGAAGATAGATAGATAGATGATGATAGATAGATAGATAGATGATAGATAGGAAGTAGATACAGACAGATGGTTGGACAGATGGATATATAGATAGATAGATAATGGATAGATACAGTAGATAGATTGATGGGCAACAGACAGACAGACAGACAGACAGACAGATAACAGATAGACAGATAGACAGATAGATAGATAGATATAGATAGATAGATAGATAGATAGATAAGTAGACAACAGATGGTTGGACAATGATATATAGATAAATAGATAATGGATAGATCAGTAGATAGATAGATAGATATATAGATAGATAGATAGATAGATAATAGATAGATAGATAGATAGTATAGATAGATGTAGATAGAGATAGAGATAGATAGATACATCTGTCCCCCAATCATGTTGGGTTCCCCCCTTTCCTTGTTTCTCTTACTTTGTACCATAATGAATGATTTAAACGACCAAAACGATACACTGGGACATTTAAAACTTTAATGAAACTCATCTGTTGTGATGGTCATAATTTAAACCACACTAATTATTAATGAGAGACATCATAGATAATAGATAATTCACACATTTATCTGTAGATAATTCATTAGGTTTTATTGCCCCAGTGATTACAAAAAATAGAACAGCAATTAGTAGACTGGTTTCTTTTAATCTGACTTTCTGTGTGGACGAGGCCAAGTGATGGTTAAACATCATCCTGATGAAGCCTGCAAACTTCCAACTGACTGCTCATTTACGCTTCCTAGTAGCCACTAGGAGATTAAACACAAACCCTTTCATTTTCAGCAGTGGGTTTAAACCCAGACAAAGGTTTTGTAGTTTTTGAAGTTATGGTTAAAAAGCTTCTTACATAATTATTAAGACTTTAAAAAACCCATAACATGTAATTACTCCATAACCAATTGCACACACCCGAACCCATAATGCAATCACTAGAGATGGACTAGAACTTATAGAGTTCGAACGGACTCAGACTTCTCGAACTATCCCGGACCTGAATTCTTGGACTTTCCAACTTTCCGGACTTTCGATAATTATCAATTCGAAAATCGAACGATCTTCGAATCATTTATGGTATATTATCGAATCTTCAAATCGTTTATGGGATAATTATCGATCTTCGAATCGTTTATGGGATAATTTCGAATCTTCGAATCGTTTATGGGATAATTATCGAATCTTCGAATCGTTTATGGATAATTATCAAATGTTCGAATCGTTTATGGGTTAATTATCAAATGTTCGAATCGTTTATGGGATATTATCGATCTTCGAATCGTTTATGGGATAATTATCGAATGTTCGAATCGTTTATGGGATAATTTCGATTCAATCGTTTATGGGATAATTATCGAATCTTTGAATCATTTATGGGATAATTATCGAATCTTCGAATTGTTTATGGAATAATTATCAATTCTTCGATCGTTATGGATAATTATCGAATGTTCGAATCGTTTATGGGATAATTATCGAATCTTCTCGAATCTTTTGGGATATTACGAATCTTCTTCGATCGTTATGGATAATTATCGAATGTTCGATCGTTATGGTAATTATCGAATGTTCGAATCGTTTTGGATAATTATCGAATATTCGAATCGTTTTGGGATAATTTCGAATCTTCGATCGTTTATGGGATAATTATCGAATGTTCGAATTGTTTATGGGATAATTATCAAATCTTCGAATCGTTTATGGGATAATTACGATGTTCGAATCGTTTATGGGATAATTATCGAATCTTTGAATCGTTTATGGGATATATCGAATCTTTGTCGTTTATGGGTATTATCGAATCTTCGATCGTTATGGAATTATTGAATGTTCGAATCGTTTATGGGATAATTATCGAATCTCTTCGAATCGTTCGTATAATTATCGAATCTTTGAATCCTTTATGGGATAATTATCAAACTTCGAATTGTTTATGGATAATTATCGATCTTCGAATCGTTTATGGGATAATTATCGAATCTTCGATCGTTTATGGGATAATTATCAAATCTTCTAATCCTTTATGGGATAATTATCGAATCTTCGATCGTTTATGGATAATTATCGAATCTTCGAATCGTTTATGGGATAATTATCGAATCTTCGAATCGTTTATGGGATAATTATCGAATCTTCAAATCGTTTATGGATAATTATGAATCTTCAAATCATTTATGGGATAATTATCGAATCTCGAATCGTTTATGGGATAATTATCGATTCTTCGAATCATTTATGGATATATCGAATCTTCGAATCGTTTATGGATAATTATCAAATCTTCGAATCGTTTATGGGATAATTATCAAATCTTCGAATCGTTTATGGGATAATTATCGAATCTTCGAATCGTTTATGGGATAATTATCAAATCTTCGAATCGTTTATGGGATAATTATCGAATCTTCGATCGTTTATGGGATAATTATCGAATCTTCGATCGTTTATGGGATAATTATCGAATCTTCGATCGTTTATGGGCTCTTCAAATCATTTATGGGATAATTATCGAATCTTCGAATCGTTTATGGGATAATTATCGAATCTTCGAATTGTTTATGGGATAATTATCGAATCTTCGATCGTTTATGGGATAATTATCAAATCTTCGAATCCTTTATGGGATAATTATCGAATCTTCGATCGTTTATGGGATAATTATCAAATCTTCAAATCATTTATGGGATAATTATTGAATCTTCGAATCGTTTATGGGATAATTATCGAATCTTCGAATCGTTTATGGGATAATTATCGAGAGCTCGAAAGTAGTGCACATGAGAATAAAATTGATTTTTTTGAAAGTTCTGGATTTTTGAACATGTTCCCCAGACCATTTCCCAGGTCCCACAGCCATTTACATTAAGTTACCATTCATATTTTAATTGTATTTCATTAGAACTTTTCGAACTATTTGACTCCCATTGACTTTAATGGGTCCGTTTTCTTTCCATATAGTTCGAAAGTTCGAAAACAGACCGAACATTAGGAAGCTCGGCCATCTCTATGCAATACTTACCTGAAAGCAAGCCACCAATACAATGATATTCTACCTATGATGACCAAAGAACCAATTGTATTTGCATTTGTAATCTGAGAAGTTTGGAAACTCCCATCAGGCACCACATGCTAATTATGTGTCCTTGGACCATGTCTTTCCCACAGTAAATGTCGGATCTGCAGGATAATCTACCTGGGTAATGGGCAGGGCCGGATTTATACTTTTTTCTCCCCTAGGCCAGTTAACTGGTACTTTTTTCCCCTTTCCTTCCTTCCGTCTTCTCCCCCAGGTTGTCTTTTTCATTCCATTGGCAAAGATCAATACTTAGGTGATCAGAACTGATCACCTAATATTGATCTGTGCCTTTAAATTCTCTCCAAGTCTTTAACTAGCAAAGCCTTAGAAAAAAATCTCTATTTGTGAATGGATGTCTTTAATCCATTCACAAATACTATAGTAAGTGAGCTCCAAGCACACACAACTGCTTGTTTTTTTAAATGAGTGCTGACTGCGGATTTGATGATGCCTGAACGTTTTTATGCCGCCCCTGGCAACTCAGCCACCCTAGGCCATGGCCTATGTGGCCTAGTGGGAAATCCGGCCATGGTAATTGGTATTGTTCTCTCGTACCAATGGACCTCAGATTGGGCTGTGCTGGATGGCGATGGATAGAGCAGTTTGGGACATTATTTTAATGTCAGCATGTGGTTACAGGCCTAAAGTTTTATTTCCATCCATCCATCAGAAGTCACTGATTACCAAAGTGTTGCAGGAGTTGTCCAGGTTGCGGATGGTTTATACTGAGAAAATTCATATATGAGACATGGCTTCAAAAAAACAGACTGACCCAAGAAAACCGGGACCCTTGGGGCTTGTCACCCTACAAATAGAACTTGACCATAGGGCTCATTACCAAAGATGTTGCCCAACTGGGGATGGCCATTTGGTCACTAGTTTCCATTAACCTTGTATATGTTTATTTATATTATATACATGTATTTAAAATATTTATTTTATAAGGGCCATCCAGGGCTGTAAGTAGTTTTATAGATTTTATAGTTCATCCAGAATAATAAACTGTATTCATGGTGGAAATGCGAACCAGTGTACAATGATCAATCAAACGTTATGACACCCATAATTCCTTTAGATATAGTTTGATCCACCCTTAAAAGAATGTTGTGAATGTTGATATCTTGTTGCCTATAAAACATACCAGTAAAACTTGATAAATGAATGAAATCTACAGCAGGTGGCGCTGGTGGACGTACAATTTCCATGGATAATATCACTTTAATATCCTCCTAATGTTTTAATGTATCCTTTGAGACCAACGGCACACTATAAACACTAAATTCTTCAAATGGGTTCTTCTAGTCAAGTCATAAAAGGGAAATATTTAACAAGACATTTTTTTTAAATTAATTGCCAGCGAATTAACAGTTTAATCCATAACATCCCGTCTGCGCTTTAGGGCAAGTTTACGGTTTGACACTGATGTGTTTGGATGCTCTGATGTAGATTTTCACCATGTTAGACTTTCTATGGATTCCTAAATATCCGCAGAAATTGTCAACGTTCACTAAAATGTCCTGTAAATCTAATTATCTATCAACGTGGTGGATGCAATGAGAGGTGTAAATATTTACCTGCGCTACTGACAAATCTTTGCACAACCACTTTCATGATAGTTACAGGGATGTACCTGCAGGGCCCCCCGTAGGATTGGAGGCCGGATCTTCCCTTCCGCGATATCAGCCATTTTAAATTTTAAACAGCTGATCGCGCGTATGTTTTATTAATACTCATGATCAGCTGTTTAAAACGGCTGGTGGAGGAAGAGATCTTGGGCTTGTGGCGGGCCCTACTACTGCGGGGGTGGCGGGGGTGGTAGTTACGCCACTGGATAGTTACCTTTCTTTCCAGCACTCTTAAGAGAAGGATTCTTACCTTGAAGTCTGCTGAAAGCTCACCTAAAGCTGGCCATACACTAGCAGATATTAAATAGATTTGAGATATCTGTCTAATGTCTAAAGACAAAATTTTACAATCATCGCTTTTTATCTTGAGATGTTCCTCTATGACCCATTCATTTTGTGATCTCAAATTGATTGTATGAAAGAACGGGCTAGGCGGTTCTTAGATAGATTGGACATTTATCTTATGAGAGTTTGGACATCTGTGTAATGTCTTACATAATGTGAGATAACCGAGATAAAAAAAAGCCATAAAGGAGAGCGGTGAGGGAGCTGAAGATTTCAAGGTATTGAGCGTGCGGTGGAAAATTAAAAATTCCGGGACGTTGCATTGGAGGCTGAGGCCATGGGGCTGGTAAGTAATGTTCTCTGGGTTTTTTTTTAAAAATGGACAGAAAATTTATTACAGAAAAATTCAGTTTTCATGGTGGACCTGAATTTGGATATTGTGTTTAATGATATAGTTCCGGTTATGAGAAAAACTTTCCTTTTTGAAAACTTTCCAGTTGCTCAGCTAGGGTCCCTGACTCCCTATCTGTGCTTTATCCACATTGGTTTTCTGGTAGGAGGCTTTATCTGCCATAGGAAAAATTAGGAGATGGAGCCCCCTTGTCTCCTTGGCCCCCCTGCGGTTGCTCCCCCTGCTTCCTGGTAGTTACGCCCCCGTTTTCAAGGAAAGTATTGCAAAAGTGGGGCTTGGGGGTGATTAGTGTGGGGTAAAAAGATTTTATGGGGGTGAACAAGCCCATTAAAGGAATAGTTCACTCAGGAAGTGAACTAGTCCTTTTTTGCATTAATTGAAGAACAGGAGTTAAAAGAGCTGTGTCCAACCTCCTGTTCTTTAATTATATCCTTAAATAGAAACTGCTTCTTTTCTGTAATAAAAGAAATCTTAACACACGGGTAATTAAAAATAGTAGAAGATAATCATTAGCTGAGCGGATGGAACCATTTCCTCTGGATTGAGGCCACATAGTGACCAAGAGAGTGGATAATGTGTATGACGCACGCGCTACATAATATCTGGGCATTCCAAAAGTTTAATGAAGTCAAGTCACGGTTCAGTGCACAATAGGAAACTTTTTACTTTAATTAATTCTAGATCGGTCTCCGCTAGTCTGAATGTGTTTGTTATACTGCTGGAGAACCAAACTCTCAGAAATCACAATACAAAGCATGTTTAAAGGCACAGGCTGCATTTTAATCCTTTATTTACTCCCGTGTTCCAGTTTATTCTGCGTGAGTATCGGAAGAGACTCACAGACATTGCAAGCCTATTTGCCAGCAGTTGTGTGCACGTAAATATTTAAACTCATGTGGCCTATGAGGTAACCCAACCGTGCTGGGGAGGTGCTAGGTGTGGATAGAAAGTCAGAAGCATACATAAATATAGAACCACAGTATCCCTTACATAATCTGCCCATCCACATAGAACTGCATTTCAAAATCCTTTATTGCAAACTGGGATAAATACATACCACACAGTTAAAAAGTCTAGGCCATCGGGCAGGCAGATACAGGTAGGGTTTTAGACTATCTCAGTGAAGCAGAAGACTGGAGACAAATGGTCAGTTTTATTGGTTATAATTAGTAATAACACAGCAACAAATCACAAGGCCCCAAAGCAACATTCGGGTGGCTCCTGTCCTACAAGAAACCAAAACTACCTAACTGGGGCTGATGGACTGGCTGGCCAACTGAGACTGATGGACTGGCTGGCCAACTGACACTTATGGGCTGGCTGGCTGGCCAACTGGTGCTGGTGGATAGGCAGGTAAACTGTAACTGGTGCACTTGATTACAAACAGGAATATATGGACTAGTTGGCAAATTGGGATAGGCTGGAAAATGGATTCTTGTGGATTCAGCAGTGCTTTTTTCTCCACTGCCCCTTCTGTATACCTCTGCTCCATACTAGCTGTAAACATTAACGAATTCTGCTTTCTCACTGAGGGGATTTGAGATTCAAACTACTACTCTCCAATCACAGCTTGGAGCTCTCACACCCTGTAAATGCTAAACATGAAGGCCGGGCAATGGTAACTTACTGTAAATGGCTCAGGGACCTGGGAAATGGTCTGGGAACACGTACTGGAAACGTCATGCGCTTCCTGTTTTGGCATTCCGGGTAGATTTATAGTAATGTTGAAAATTTTAGATTTTGTTAATTCAAAATTTCTAGAAATATCTGCAAGGTCCAAGTTCTGTCGGATCCGTCCATCTCTAGTAACGGTATATATTCCCTTCCCAGCAGCACTTGTAGAGGAATATGTAAATAGGATCTAAGGATGTTACAACTAGTCTAAAATGACCCTTTTTCAGAGAGAACGGTAAATTCTTTGCTCTCTGTGATCTGAAGAGTGATTATATGGCACCTCTCGTCTTAATGGCCCAGTTACTTTTAAAGCAGGAATGCATTGGAAGCGCAAGACTTCTTCTTGGTTGTAATAAATGTGAAGGTCCTAGGATTTCACTCAGTCTCAAAATCTAAAATAAGCCTGATGAGTGTCAGCTGTCGGTCACTGGCACCAATATGTACGGCTGATCGTGCCGTGATTTGCCAACAGGTCCAATCGCCCATTCGCCCTAATCACAACCAACATCGATTGTGGCCAAAACCAGCGCAGAAGTATCGCCCAATTGTAAAGTGTCATTGCGGATCAGAAAATCGAATAGGAACGCACATAGTGGGACCTAGGCCCAAATCAGGCTTGCATCTTTTGCTTGTTATATGGGTCACCTGAATAGAAAATTAGCACTCAGTCTGGTAAAAATAAGATTTATGAAATATAAAATGAAGCCCATTGAATTTTTGCTCATTGAGGATATTAAAGTAGCCAAGACATTCCAGAGAAACATTTCGCTATTGTTCTACTACATACGTACATGTTTCCTGGTATTAACGTTTCATATTAACCTAAAAAAGAACATCTCTTCCTTTTTGTATTAAAGTAACAAATATTTCTCAGAAGTGTACAGGGCACTGATGGGAATTTGGCCCAGGAACAATGTAATATTGAATGTACACCGAGCTTCTGAAATACTTTTCCTCTCTTTTTCCTTTCTTGTTGCATGCCCCGAATTACAAAATCTCTTTGGTACATTTCTGGAATTCTCTTACAGAAGATAAATCTGTCCTTACACATACCGTGTTATGAAAGTAATGCCATGAAATATGCGGTCCGTGTAATTACGTTGGAAGAAGTGATTGAATTGGTAATAAAATCAGAGTAGGAGACAGAGAACAAAGGCCTCTGAGCAATGGATGATAGGTTGGAACCCAAAGGGCATTTCAATGGTTAATTACCGTTATCCAACAAGCCTTCAACCAACCATTGCTAAACTACAACTCACAGTAGAGCCCTGCATCTGATTATTCAGGTTGGGTTCACATGACCCACAATATAGAATTGCAGGTTGGAAGTTGGGTGCACAAAGAATACAATAATTCCAGGTACATATTCTAACTAGTCTTCTCAAATACAACCAGCCTATTAAAGTTTCTGTTGATTTGTGAATAAAATAAGACTGCTATGTCATGTGACATTAGATAATAAGACTGCCATGTCATGTGACATTAGATAATAAGACTGCCATGTCATGTGACATTAGGTAAAAAGACTGCCATGTCATGTGACTTGATATAAAACACATGACCACAGAGCCTTATTAATCTGCTTTTTTTCTTCTATTAATGAAAAAAAATCTTCAAATGAAGGATTTCCCATCTAATTAAGTTTTTTTTTTATTATGCAGCAAACATTTTCTTTGCATAATACAAACCGGGACGCCCTACAAGTTTCGTGGTTAGGCCCCGGTCACACACCCCTCTCCCCTGCTACACGCTTCTGACTGGTTGGCCAGGAGGAAGAACTGTCAGTCGTGGCAAAAGAGAGAGGACCACTTGATTGGCCGTGGTTTTCAGGCGAGTCCAATTCGGATGAATGAATGATCAGCGGTCTGTCGTGGGCGAATGAACGAACTCTCCAATATTTTGGCCCAATTGACCGATACACTGAAATGTCAGCTGGCCGGCCCAAATTATTGGATGGTGTGCACCCAGCTTTATAGTACTTAGTCTGTATTTTCATCATAATGAAGCTATAAAGGACAGTTACATAGTATTATAGTATTGGAGGTTAAATTTAGCAACAAGTCCATCTAGTCCAACCTTTTTATCCTACTCATAAACCCTTCCTAACAGTTGATCCAGAGGAAGGAAGAAAAAAAAACAGCTGGAAAGGGTTGGGGAAATTCCCTCCTGACTCCCAAATCTAACCATAAAGGATCTTTGGATCAATGTGAACTAAATGTATTAATGTCAATAATTACTTATCTAGCCCACTCTTGAAGTTATAACAATGACATAATGTGAGCTCATTGGCCGCTCCACCCAATTAATTCATAGAGCACACCCATTCCCTGGAGTTCCAGCTAAGAAGTTCTATCCTAATGTAACACTGGTTAGTTCATATTTGTGGCAATAAGATTTAAAAGCCTGCTAGGGCATCGATATCCAAACAGCATTTAAAATACATATTTTTCTCATTTTGAATGGAATGATCAGCTAGGGAGACATCTGCCAACAAGCCTGACACCAGAAAATCCTTTATATTCTCTGACAAGGATACAGTGACCATAAAAAATGTTCTGCCTGCAGCCTGCAGCCTTGTGTTTATTCCAGAGTCGTAATGAAACAGATGTGGAAAGGGACATTTAATTCAAGACAGAAAATCGGATTGATCAGATCTGATGCTTTTCAGGATTTATCCAGAGATTGAGAGATACATTTCTAGGAATGTGAGATATTAAAAAATAAATGGACTATCAGCAAGGATGTCACATGAGTAGTTATACAAATCAGTTAGAACAGCTTGGGGCAGTTCGTAGAAATAACCAATCACCTTGTACATTGTATATGCTGTAGTTATTTTTCTTATATAGCATTGAACACATTGCTCAGCACTTGAAATCATCGTAAATGCGCTCCGAAGTCCCAAAATCTGAACAATCCGTGCGTTATTGAACGGAACATTCGGATTTCAGAACCGAGGGGTTCCGTGTCGGATCAGGGTCTGAGTCGAAGCCGATCCCATCTCTGCTGTATCTTTTAATGTTATCAACTTTGCTGATTACATGATTGTGTAAAAAAAAAAAAAACAGTGCAAGCACAAGGAGATTATGTAAACCCCATGTAGGTGTTAGCTACGGACTCTTAAAGGCATCAGTGCTTCCCACTTGTAACCATCATGCCCAGGTCATCACCAATCAAAATGACTTTATGGGTGTCAATAGTTAAAAGGTGTGGTTTGTTTTTCAGT
Source organism: Hymenochirus boettgeri (assembly GCA_019447015.1). Taxonomy (NCBI): domain Eukaryota; kingdom Metazoa; phylum Chordata; class Amphibia; order Anura; family Pipidae; genus Hymenochirus; species Hymenochirus boettgeri. Next base: position 248,925,567 of record CM033472.1, read on the forward strand.
CTGGCACATCCGAACAAAAACATGGTGAATTCACACGGAGTTGGTTGCCGTCCTTTCCCCCCCAATATTTCCTGGTTCTGTGCTGAGACAAGCACAATACCTTGTAGTGATTGGGGGCAGTGATTGATTTGTGGAATCATTTGGCAGATGGATCTGAGGATGGGTGAATTGTGAACATTCTAATGCTATGACTGGTTACAGGTTTGGACTAGTCCTGTACATTGAGTACACACGGACAACACAAAGTATCTCCAGCTGTTTACTTCTGGAAAAAAAAACATTGGTATTTGGAACAGTCCAATGTAGGCTATGTAGGTACTCGGTGCAATATTTTAACGGGATTGACTGCCCAGTGGGTATTTTTGGTTGGTTGGAGACGTCTTAAACCACAGTGAAAAGATCCTGGCATACTGGTTCACTTTGCAGATTTTTTAATTAGAACCACCAGCAATGTAGGAAGGTCGCAGCAAGGTGACCAAACACGTGACAGGGCAGCAGCACCTCTGATAGTTTGCACTTTTACCAATAACCAAGCTGGGTCTTTGCGAATGAGAAAACACAATTGCAGATGCTAATCTCTATGACACCGCTCTAGGTAAATGTGTGGGAAAGCTCAACTTGCAGCTGCATGTCCTAACCACAAGCCTGTTATCCTCTGATCAACGGCAGGACGACAGATGAAAGTGATTCAGCCAAGGTTCAATTAATGGCCACTGCGCCGCCCTCACTTATAAAACAATGCAGCACCAGTCACACCAGCAGGTGTTCCCACACCTGACTGTCTTTCTAATGTTCCAGACTGTCTGTTTCGCTGCCCCACATCTGTCACTCTCACTATCATCACTTTTTTTTTCACTTTAGTCCCCAATGATGTTTTTCTCCAGATTAGCAATTAAGGAGAATGAAAGTCTAATGATTTATCAAGTTCAGGTGATTCTTTATGTAGTGATCCCCCGAACTGCTATTTTAACTACCAGTTGTCAAATAATTGATGTATTTCCCTCTCTTTTTCCCAAGCTCCTCTGCTTTAGGAATTACACTCCTGTAAGACAAATCTTTATTCGGCATCAGCACCATAGACCATCATAGCGGCATTACTCCAACTATATGTCCTTGGTATTTTAAAGGGTATGTCCACCCTTAAATCAAACTTTTAATATAGGCTTCCCCCTGGTCCCCCAGCCCCAACCGCATAGTTTTTATTTTAAGAAAGCCCCCCAAACTCTTACTTACCTCCCCTCTTTCCTCCGCCGCGCTCCCGGCCCTCTGCTTGCGAGAAATGCAAGCAGAGGGCCGGGACCGGCAGCCGCGTCTGTGATTGGCTGAGCTGCAGCCAATCACGGACACGGCTGCCGGCAGCTTACTTCAGCGGAGGAAAGAGGAGAGGTAAGTAAGAGTTGGGGAGCTTTGTTAAAATAAAAATTATGCGGTTGGGCGCTGGGGGACCAGTGGGAAGCCTATACTAAAAGGGTTAAATGCTAGGGGGAGGGAATCAGGAGAGGGAGGGAGAGGGAGGGGGGAGAAGGGCTGCAGTACGCATGGCCAAAATCTACCTGAGGCCAGGTAGGAGGCAGAGTCCTATATGGACCTGCTAGCCTCCTGGTGGGCAGTTTTTGGGACTTGGGGGGGGACTACAGGAGAACCCTATGGAGCTGGGATGTGAGGTAAGGATTAAACTACACTACATTGTGGGGCCAGTAGTTGGGGGAGATTATAGTTTTGGGGGTGGACATGCCCTTTAAATAAAGCCAAAAAGGTTGAATGTAGTGAGAAATAATCCTAATGTTTCATAGAGATCAGCATAACACGAAACATCCCATAAGGGCAATTATACCCTTAAAGGACCCTCCTCCCCAGTTAATAGTACCCAGGGTGAGAACCTAAACCATGAGGTCCTCACCCCTGGGTCTTACCTAATTGCTACAATAAGCCCTGCAAAGGACTATGGCAGGGCTGATCAAAGAGTGCTGCTTCCCATCAGTTGAAGACTCAATAAGGTAAGTCCCAGGGGTGAGGACCTGGTGGTTTATATCCTCACCCTGAGTACTATCAACTTTAAAGTGGGGGGAAGGGACAGGCAGGTGCCATAATTGCCCTTTAATTTGTTTTCTAACTGTAGTAGACCAGTAAAAAGGGATCATCTGCTCGTCAGGTGAAAACAGGCACATTTTTTGTTCCTCCGGGCCTCAGAAAAGTTTGGGCCCCATACAAGAGAACCTCCTGTCCCTCCCATTTCTGATGGGGGCCCTGAGTAAGCAGATAAGTTGGTGATTTTGGTTGTTCGCCTTGTTTTCTCACCTCAACTTACCCTTTAATGGGCATTTCCACCTCCAAAACCATCTCTTCCAGGTAGACCTGTGTTTGACATCACAGCCAATGACTAGTGAGTATACCGGTGGGTGTGTCAATTCAGCGCCGTGACAGCTATGAAATCATGCGCTAAATGGACGCGTCCTTTAAGATTTCTAGCTTCCATCAACGTATGCTGCACCATACAAGATCTACAATTCTGCTTTAAAAGTCTCCCGTAGGGTACAATAGGAATCCCGGGAAATCTAATAATGATTGCCCAATTTACTATTAAAGAACGGTAAAAACATCGAACACATGTTTGCCATATGTGGAGACCTGACAAACAAAGCGTTAAACTAGTAACAGGCTGGAGACACAAATACAATATCAATGGTTCTGTAGACCATATTCTTCATATTGTTCACGGTTTCCAATACAAACATCTACAGTGCACTGGATTGTAACATGTCCAACGCATTGCTAGAAACGTGCCCCACTGGATATTGGGAAATGATGTTAACTGTCCAGGGTTTCACATTGGGCTTGATGTTTTTCTCTGTCACGTGGATGGGGCTTGGTACCCTGGGGAAAGCAGAACATTGCAAACACAGATAAGAGCACATATGGTATTAAAGGGCAACAAACAAGATACATTTTTCTATAACACATACCAGTTTTCTGAATTTTTTCTGAACTTAATTTAAAATTTTCAAAAATCCTCGAACGTTCGAGGATTTCCGAATGTTTGAGTATTTCTGGACATTTGATAATTACCGGAAATGGCCTGTGGAAAACCGGAAGTAGCATGTGTCAAGCGGCCGATTGGAAAAACAGACATTCCGAGTGATCCAATAAATCTGTTCAAATTGCTCGAAATGTCGAGTCTGTGTATGGAAGGGGGAGGGGCTTCTCGCCAAAGTCTGAAATTGGAGGCGGGGACTGGGGGGAAATCAATTGTATATTGTATTGGTGGCTATTGCTTCTATGTAGTCATAGGGACTATACTGGCACAATGTAACCTGGCCTGGTCTATAAGGGTAATCAAGACAGGAAATGTCCAGTGCCCTCCAGCAAAAACATTCTAATTAATCAGAATGAGAACCTTCACAAGCATTCTAATTAATCACTTTCCTTCTCTGACAGACCATTTGTACCTGTCAATTCATTTGTAAAATGTGCTGATTGTGGAACCAGATTTCTATTACCAATGGCAAAGCTAGCCACATGCTTCTATTTAAACAAAAAACAATAAAAACCTACCAATAGCCTGTACTTTTTACCATTAAAACAATGTTGTCCAAGAGGCCCAAGGTACATGAGGCTTTCACTTAGGCTGGGTCCACACAGGGCTATTATTGGTCCCGACCGAGAGTTCGCTGCGAGTCAGCACTTGGCTGGGACAAATCAGTGTCGGCAAAAGAGGCCGCAGCCGACAGTGTGCGTGACCGATCGTGCGCTCCCACCATAGGGAACTGCACGATCGGCCGTGATTTACCAACGGAACCGGTCGCCCTCCACCAGCAGATATTTCCGGCCAATCAATTCACAGCACAATTAGTCGGTCGGCTGGAAATATCTGCTCGTTCGGCGGTCCGCCTGATAGGCCGTTTCAGGCGATAAAGTGCCCATACATGGGCCGATTATCTGCTGAAACGAACGTTCAGACACATCGTGCATTGGGGTCGGGACCCCAACCTTTATACTAACCCGCCTTAGATTTCACAACTGATCTACCCCAAAAGGAAAAAACAGCAACAAACTGAAGCACTCCTAATGCTGTATATTACCAATAAAATATAGATTATTAGTGTGCTGGTTCTGTAGTAAAAATATTTCAGGGTCTTATTTTTCACATTATCTGTTTAATATGTTAACCTGTAAAGCCCAGTCAGCTAGAATTTGGGCAGTACAAACTCTTGGGCAACACGTTTATATTGGCAGCGGTGGAATTAAAAACCTTATATTAATGGCGAGCACAAGTATGACGTCTCATATATTTAGTGTTGCCTTTGTACTTCACAATAGTCACTTTCTTCTGGGGGTGAGAAAAGAATGTGGAATTTCGCTTAAGCCCCTTAGGCTACAGACAATGCTTTGCACCCAGCTGGGTGACTCAATAGACATCTCTGTTTCTGACTCACCTCTTGTCTCAGTCATAGGCTTCTCCATAAATGGCAGATAGAGCGACTTGACAACCCTTTGTAGAGGAACAAAAGGCAAAATGCACAAGTTTGATAGTAAAGATGAGGATATTATCGCTACCCAGAACAGACCTTGGTATGCTAATCCAATAGAACAAATATTAAAATGATAGCCCATTCTAAATACATAATACTTTCTGGAGAAAGGTCAAAAAGCATTTTATTTTTTCAGGTACAGACTAGCTGTGCATGCTGGGAATGTTTTAAGCAAAATAAAATGTGCAGCATAATAGAAACCCGTCCTCCTGCCAATCCAGAATCCAATATAACCTTATTAATAGTCAACATTGATACTTTAAAAGATAACTATACTGTAAACATTTACGTTTTATAAATGGAATGTACCCAGGGCAGGGAGGTAGGGTTGATTATTCCTACTTCCCAATATCTCTTCAGTGAGTTTTCACCTGCCAGGTTAATGTCCTGGACTTTCCTGTATTACAGATAGTCCTGAAGCACTTAAGGAAACCTGGCAAAGGCTTTTTTTTAAGCTGGCGATCCTCACAGAAACAATATTTTTACCAGTCCTACTTCCCTCTCCCAGGTACTTTTCATTTTACTGTCCACTTCAGTTCTCATTTAAGAAGAAGAGGGGACCAATGATAGATGAGATGAGAGTGCTAATTAACATAAAATAAAACGTACTGGTTCGAAATGTAGATAGAAAATGTCCATAAATAGACAGTTACAAGGGAAATAATTCCAATCTAACATCCTGCCTCTTCCCGTGCTTTCTGTTCTTAACTTCCTTCTGTGCATCATCTAGAAAACCCCACATTGTACAAAAGATACACTATTTTTACAAGCAATCTCTTTTGTAGGTGCTTAGAAGGAATCTTTAGGCTAAACTGTTCCTACTTTATATTACAAAATCAAAATAATATCTCTTTTCTTTAAAAGCGATTCCTAATACAAAGATACACTGGTGGTAAATCAGTAAAATCTTTCAGTACAACACGTCCTCCAGTACAAACTAGCTGATTGGAGAATTTTTCTTTATTTTTCTCTCTTCCTGGGTGAATGGGACCGACCCCACTGCTGTTTATTGTCTGGAACAGGAACTACAGATTACAATCACGTAAATCAGTGAACGTTACCACCCTGGGAGATTTCACTGAATATATTATCAGAAAATGTGTGGTGAGTGTATCTTCATCTTGTAAGGGAGCTGCCATACTGCTGGTCTTGGCAAAGGTACTTTTTCTATAGTTTAGGATATCCCGATTTATATATATAACCTTTATATAACCTATGTATGAAATTGTATTTTATTTTTATTTATCTGTATAATTGCTTGCACTTATCCCCTTTTTTGTGTACTTTGTATTTTATGTTCAGTGGCGCTTTATGAATAAACTTATACATACATATATACATACAATGCAAGGGTTACCTTGACGTGGTTGGAAGGCTTTTCATTCATGTGATCACAGTAATGTATACTAAAACCCCTTTGTTTATAAAGTATGCCAGTGTGCAGATAATATGATATTGTATGGGGCCAAGGAATGTGCATTGATTATCATTTCTGTTTGTACATATTTACATACATATGTATCAGTCGGATTGTGTGTGGTAACGTCTCGATTGTTAGCTATCGGGATTGCACAATTGTTATTTGTTTGTTTTTGTGTGGCTTCTTTTAATTACTCAGGTGGATTTATTATGTATTTCTATAAATAATGATGATTATAAAGTCATTTCCAGATACCTGTGAATTAAGATACGTACACACGTGCAATCGCAGGTGCCAACCAGCGACGCACAATATGTACGAACGTCCGTTTCAGCCTATAATCGACCCGTGTATGGGCATTTTATCGGGCGAAACGGACGCTCGTGTTGCCTGGTGACTCGGGCAACAGGGCAGATAATCAGATAATAAATTATTATTATGTATGTATAAAATTATGGGCTAAAAGATGTGCAAAGATTTGTGATGCAGATTGGAAGTGAGTGTCAGAATTAAAGGGAAACGTTGGAATTTCCAAATAGTGAAATCTCCAAACAACTTCATTCCCATGAGGACAGGTAGACGGAGCTGCAAATTAGGATCTGGAAAATTATCAGCCCAACATGGGCACCGCCCACTCCCCAAATTCCCCCCGCCCCCTTGCTAAAAGAACACAAGGCCAGTCCCTAAGCTTTAGAATGCAGAGGAGCAGCTGAGAGCTGACTGCTCTTTAAAGCTGATAGGACAACACATGGCAACATAGTAACTTTTCCATCCAGCCCTTTAACAGCTGCAGTGTGGGAGCTACAGGAGTTGAATAGAGAAAAGTATCCAAGTGACCAGTGGACTGAATGGATCTGCCTGTTTAGTAGTCTGGACCTCATGTCCTGGGAGGTGAGAGGCAAATTCCTTTTATTTATTCATTTCATTCAGAGACACTGGACAAACACTCACCATGTTAAACATACATACGGGCACAACCCATTGGTTATTACTGTGCTGCTGCCATTCCTTACCGTTTAGGGAATAACTTGAGATAAACAAGGTTCTAGTGAGGTCCAGGCTATAGGATCACCCCAGTTATGGAACAGCAGCACCCAGCAACACCCCTGTGCAGGTGGTGGAAGTTGTAGTTGAACTGCTCCTGCATGGCATTAGGTTGGATTATTCTATTGTAATCACTGATTGGAGTTGCATTAGAAGCTGGCGGGACGCAGTTTGGATAGTTGATGTGTCTGTGGGACCCTCAGGTTGGTTGGGATCTTGCAGGAATGTGGTGTCTGCTGTGTTTTAATTCAATGTTTATTCGTTTCCCTGTTTTGTGTCCTAGTGAATAGAATTCTTGGCTGTGCCTGAATGAATTACATTTCCAGCCTTTCACCAGCACAATAGACCGAGACAATGACAGGTGTGACTTGTCCCAGTGAGGAAAATGGCAGCGAGGAGTTAAACAAGGTGCCCAGATGCCACCCGGGGCACAGGAAATGCTTAGGGCACAGCAGAGAGGAGGACCAGGTGTCTACAAGAGACAGATCCGGGTCTCACATCCTGGTAACCCCTGGGATGGGGGTAGTTCCTGTCTCTGTCAAGAAACATCATCACAAACACAGCATCAAGCACAGATATGAATTGCTGGAGACCTTGGGACAAGGCACCTACGGCAAAGTAAAAAGAGCCATGGAGAAGGCTACTGGGAAGATGGTGAGTATTCCACCTTGGAGCTTGGCATCCTAATGAAATTCTATATCTATCACACATAATAAGAAACTAGATGTTAAAATGTTGCAAGTGTGAGAGAAGCATTTCTCCTATGCATTCCTTACTTCCGGTGCTGGCAATCAACAGACAGGAAGTGAAGATTGCAAAGGAAAACTACACTAATAGGCTCCCAAGCTGCAATTTGCAAAAGTCGTTGTTCAAAATACGTATTTCTGCCATATCCTTTGTACAGTTTCATTTGTTCTTAGTTTTAGTTCTCCTTTAAAAAACAAACATAGACCTTGGTAGTCTGTGTGATGTTTTGTAATCCGGGGAATGTCAAACTTGCTGTTTACCTCTAGGTCATCCTTATAGCCTGCCAGAAACTGTTGGCTGAGAATGATGGGAATGAACCTTTTAGACATAATGAGGATAATATCCCAGTTCTTCCCTGATTGCATAACTGGCCCTAAATCCTCAGTAACATTGAGACACAAAGATAGAATTAGGTTACGAACATCAAGTTCCAAACTGCTGCACGTGAGGCTATTCCTCTTCCAACACAAACGTGACTTTACAGACAGACCGATATGTTTACAGGATTCAGGTCACCTCCTAGAAATAAGCCATGGAGGCTTTGACTATTGAAGGGTAATCTGTACCCCCCGTAATGTTGTTTGTCTTTAAATGGAAGGGGAAGCAATCTGTCCATCAATGGTTGATTTATAAATAACCGCATCCACCTCCAGTTCACGCTGACAGCCCCCCTGCTCTCTGACGCCTTCTGCACTTTAATGATCCCCCAGTTGGGAAGAATCTGAACTATGCAGCCTGATTGTTATGTACAATGGGGTATAATTTGGACCCGTCAGCTGCATTCCGTAGAACTGATGTTCCTTGATTTGGATCAGTTGATTCTATTTTCACATCCCATGTTTGGCTCATTGCAGGGAAACAATAGTCTAGGGGGGGGGTCACATTGTGTTCTGATACTTGTCATGTCTCCCACCTTATCACCACATGTGTAACCCAATGACTAATTCATTTCCAGGCAGACCCTGAAATGTATTGTCAGCATTGTGTGTGATAGGGTCTGTGCTCCTGTCTCTGGTCATAGTGTGTGATAACTGGTTATAACAGGGTGGATGAAGATCCTAAAGGACTAGAAAGCAGAGATGAATTAAGACCAACATGGGCCCTGGTCATTGCTGTCTGGGGTCCTAAAGTTTCCTGGGCCCTAGACAGGAGCCTTGGTTGCCTTGTAAATTATCCTGCTCAACTACAATAAAAATATATTAGGTCTTGCCTTAGAGAGGAGACAGTGGTTTCCATAAGCTTGGATAAACATATTTGCATGTATGTATTTATTCATGTATGGTGTCTGTATGTATGTACTGTAGGTATGTATAAATATAAACACATCAGTAGTAAGTCGGAGAACTCTTCGGGATTTTTTAAAGATAACTTTTATCTGAGTTTTATCCAAATCAATGCATTCCATCAGGATATAAAACAATGTCATTACTGCCTCATTATAATATCTAAAACATGACATTGATTTATATCCTGATGGAATGTATTGATTTGGATAAAACTTAGATAAAATTTATCTTTAAAAAATCCCGAAGAGTTCTCCGACTTACTACTGATGTGTTTACTCTCACTACGGGTTATGGTTGGATGCAGACGAGCGTGTGGCTATCCTTTGTGTTATATGTGTGTGTGTTATGTGTGTGTGTGTGTGTGTGTGTATATGGATGTACTGTATGTTTGGATGTAAATATGTGTGTATGGATGTACTGAATGGATATATGTATGTATGTACTGTAATGTACTGGGTGTATGTGTATATGTACTGTATGTATGTGTGTACTGTGTGTATGTATTTACTGTATGTATATGTGTGTGTAATTTACTGTATGTATGTACTGTGTGTATGTATGCACTTTATGTATGTGTGTATGTATATACTGTATGTACTGTTGTGTATGTATGTACTTTATGTATGTGTGTATGTATATACTGTATGTACTGTGTATGTATGTACTTTATGTATGTGTGTATGTATATACTGTATGTACTGTGTATGTATGTACTTTATGTATGGTGTGATGTATATAATGTAAGTACTGTGTAGTGATGTACTTTATGTATGTGTGTATGTATATACTGTATGTACTGTGTATGTAGTACTTTATGGATGTGTGATGATATTACTGGATGTACTGTGGTATGTATGGACTTATGTATGTGTGTATGTATATACTGTAGTACGTGTGTATGTATGTGCGTGTGTATGTACTTTATGTATGTGTGTATGTATATACTGTATGTACTGTGTATGTATGTACTTTATGCATGTGTGTATGTATATACTGTATGTACTGTGTGTATTCTGTGCTGTGTGTATGTATGCACTTTATGTATGTGTGTATGTATATACTGTATGTATGTACTGTGTATGTATATACTGTATGTATGTACTGTGTATGTATGTACTTTATGTATGTGTGTATGTATATACTGTATGTACTGTGTATGTATGTACTTAATGTATGTGTGTATGTATATACTGTATGTACTGTGTGTATGTATGTACGCACTTTATTGAATTGAATTGTTTTTTTGAAACCACATCAATATTTCCTTACTAACCTTTCCACATGTTGTTATTCAAAAACTCCCAGAATCCTTCTACAAGATAAAGCTTCTGAGAATTAAATAAAGATGGTGGGTCATTGGTTGTGAATGGCTGTGTGATGATTGGATGTTTAGTTAAAAGGAAATCGGGAATGTCACAGGTTGGACATTCCCAATTACTTTCTTTTTCTAAAATTTAAAAACCCCAACAGTTCCATAGTAATCCCTCACCCAATGGGATCATTTATGCAGGGACCAAATCCTGCAGTCAGGGCACAAATCCTGTACAAGGAATAGACCTGGCAGACCCTACCCTGGAATGCCCACTTCCCGGCCCGGAATGCCCCTAACCCTAGAATTGCATATATTATAGGTTACGTTTCTCCGGCCTTTCCCATTTTTACTGTATTGAGACTAGAATCAGATATGAGGGTCTCACTGTGCTAGATTTATATTAATTTGACATTGGGAACCTAATGAAGGGGAATGGTGCATTTCAGCCATCTGCAATTAGCAAGTTTGGGGTAGAGCAGCAAATAAAAGTATAAATACGAATACAGGGCTGATTCCCGCCATGTTCGGCAAGGGAATCCAGTTAGATTTGCTTTGCTGAAAGTTTTAACTTTTTTTTCAAACTTCCACTGGCAGCTCCCATGTGACATTTAAGGAGGGCTGTGATTGGCCGATTGCATAAGGCTGTAAGCGATACGTCCTCCTGTACACAGAATGCTTTGTTCCTAAAGGATAGGAAGCATTAGAAAAGAATGTGAGAATGGGCACAAATGTGTTGTTATATCAATGGAAAGGAAACAGACACAATAATCCCGGTGATATAAGATACAGCTGGAAACGGCATCTCACACAGACATTACCAGGCTGCCCCCTTCTCCGGCAAAGGTTACGATATGTCCGGATCAAACTGACAGCAACTGAACACTAACAGGGAGATGCAATATCCCACGCTAAGGGGGAAAATACTGTCAGGGCGATGCACCGAGACCCGCCAACTGGAAGCTTTTCTATTACTGCACTAGCCGGCTATTAGCTGGTGTTTAAAGTGCCGCAATACAATGTCGCTTTCGGCATATAACATTGCTTGTGGCGGCTTTGCAGTTAACTTTCAGTTGACGCATGACGTAAACTCCAGAACAGGAGCGGTGCTGTCCTGTCTAAGTGTAAATTCATGTAACCGATATATTGAGTTAGTGAGGGTTTTGTACTCGTTTTGCATTGTCTCTGCCATTTTCAAACACTTTTTGGAAATAGTAATTTCCCCCTTTTTTTGCGCCAAAATTAAAGCCCATTCAATTGTGGCTTTAAAGCCGTGCAAAATTTGGCAACTTATCGCTCTCATTCACACGATGCAATAACAGTCGCAGGTTTTGGTGCAAATAACGAGTTTGATAAGTTTATTGCATCGCTTGCACTACGTTATTTCCAGAAATCTTTGGAAATGGCACAGGCAATGGAAAATGCGTAGAAAACCCTCGCTAACCTGATATTACGTTCTGCACTTATTTTGTCCCCTTAGCACAGGATATTGCATCTCCTTGTTTCAATCGTGGCTTTAAAGCTGTGCAAAAGATCGCAATTTACCGCTCGCATTGGATGTGGCATCTCCCTGTAGTTCTCTCAACCTTACTGGCTGATGCAGGAAGAGGTGTAATTGCGTGCCCATGCAATTAATCTGCATCAACCAATCAGATGTTATTTAACTGAAGTAACCCAGTAAAGGTGGCCATACACTATTACGATCTTAAACCGACCGATCCTTTGATAGACAGATGTACAATGTTAATTGTACTAAGATGTACCATATATATTGTTCCACATTCAATTTGTTTTGTGATTAATGTCGAATGTCGTCTATCGTGAGGTTACATTACATTTACATTTAATTGGAACTTCAATAAACACTACAATCATTTTACCAATCGACTTTAAAAACGACTTTCCCGATCATAATTACAATAGATTTTACGATCTCGTCGCATAACAAGATCGGGAAAATGTAAAAGTTTTTTCGGCCAATCAATGGAAATGTCGGATTGTATGTCGGATTGTACATAAAATCGGCCTAATGTATGGTCACCTTAAAAAGCCAACATGATTGGCAGATGCAAATCAATACTGAGGGTAATCTTTTGCACCTTTTATTGCATCAACCCCATAATATGGGTGGTGTCGGGTGGGGGGGGATTAATTAATTAGACTAGGGTAAGGGTGTAGCTAGCAGGGGGGGTCTGGGAGCCATAGGGGCCCCCATCTTATTTTTCATATGACAGCTATAGCCTCCTCCGAGAAAACCACTGTAGATGAAGCACGGATAGGGGCCCCATCATAGTTTTGTTGGGGGCCCCAGTGATTCCTAGTTACACCACTGGTAGGGGTCCCTATAGAAAGCAGTATTAGGCCAGCGCAGTCTGCTATATGTCTCCTTTATTAGCATCTATCCAGGTTGGGCGGTGACCATTTTGCAGTAAGTACGCTCACACTGGACAGCAGAAAGTTGGTACAACATAAGAGTTGTCATAGTGTCAGCACCTTGGTAGTCACGAAAAGTCGTTTAATTGTCTTTAGTAATGAGAAGGAAATCATTAACACGAATGGAGACCCTGTGATGCTCTAAGAGATTGTGCGATGTGTATGAACCTTTAGATGGAAAAACTCCTGAGTAGTATTGCTGACCTTTCCTCTATTACGCTGACAAATCATTACACAAGGTTTAATATGCTAAATGTGGCCACGGTTTCCTGTCGCGGCCTTGTTTATTTCTTCACATCCTTCTGTACATTAAGCAATATTTTGTGTAGGTTTGGATACGATGATTAAACCTTCACATCTGGTGATATCTGGGTTTGCGTGATGATGTCGGCTACATTCCCAAAGTTAGATTTACGCCTGCTCAAGCAGGAATTTGTTCCTGTAAAATATCCCCATAAACTATATTAATAATCTGATGGTATTTAAGTTTACTGGTTCTCATTGGACAAGCCTAAAAATTGTTCTTTGCCTATTATCAACGCTAATCCCTATTTGGAATTCAAGGCTAATGTCAATCTGGACAACTTCCAAACTGGATTAACAGTGGAAGAGAAGCAATCCTATTAGGGTCAATACATCGCTTGTGCAGCAAGACACGTGGTAAAATGGTGCCTAATGGTGAAATATAACTGGTCATTCAATAGATTGTAAGATACCTCGTCATATTGAGGAACTAATCACTCTACAAAGCAACCCATTAGGAAATATCCGTTCATTCCTTGATTGGTTAACATGGAGGCACATTCAGTCAAATGACCAAGTCAAACAATACACCATTGGTTTGAAAGTTAAGGATTGGGGCTGGAAAGTTTAAAGACACCAGACTACCACAAATGAGTTTCTATGACCAAACATGGGACTGCAGGCCAAGTACTTTTATACAGGACATAGATTAATAACAGACATAGCACTGATGACATAGCACTGATGACATAGCTAAGCAACATTTATAAGGATACGATCTGCATCTTGCATTAAAGTTAAACTGTAAATAAAATCTGTATAATCTGTGCAACTACATATTAAATTCTATAGGGCCCCTTTAGCTGGTTACCCCAATGCCCCCATAATTGCAGCATAAACCTGCAGAACCCCCCCCCCCGAATGGAATGTCACTCATACAAACCATAATAGAAAACCCATAGAAAACCCATAGACAACCTGGGACTTAAAATGTGTAGAATAAAAGAGATAATGTACTATAAATGATATGTAAATTAGAAGTCAATAATATAATTTACAGTAGGGGGTACATTATCCACTATACAGTAGGGGGTACATTATCCACTATACAGTAGGGGGTACATTATCCACTATACAGTAGGGGGTACATTATCCACTATACAGATAGGGGGTCACATTAATCCACACTATACAGTAGGGGTTCACATTATCCACTATATAATTTACAGTAGGGGGTGCATTATGCACTATATAATTTACTGTAGGGGGTACATTATACACTATATAATTTATAGTAGGCGGTACATTATGCACTATTGTGATTTGTGTTTAATAAAGGGAGGATTTTTAACTCAATGGTTATAACCTGTATTTCTTTTTCAGTGTAAACTCTCTGGTTCTTAAACGGGTTGTTTTTTTGTTAGTTTGCCGTAAAATCCATTCAGAAAGATAAGATTACGGACGAACGGGACCGAGTTCATCTCCAAAGAGAGATTGAGTTAACGGCGCTACTGGAACATGAACATATTATACAGGTCTTCGAAGGTCAGTTAATATCCTGGAGCAAATGTTATATAGAAAGTCATACAGAAAATATTTCCTGGACAAAACATGTTTATCGTTGGGCTATATCCACCCAGCACCCCGAGCAAAACAGGAGACGTAGTCTCACTCCCTATCCCGAGGGCAGTCTTTGATGATGTAATCAGACAGGGCCAAATTGCTGCCTCCCTCCAGTGTCCATAGATAAGTCTATCTATGGTATGTAAGCCTGGACTTCCCTTTGCTTGCAGTAATGAGAAGTCCTAATGAGGTTGTCCTATAGAGTGTATAGGATTGGTTTTCAAAAAGGGCTTGTTTGTAGAATTTTAATTGTGTTTATGTATTACGAGTGACATTTCTTATAGTCCACTATGTAGTCCACTAAAAGAACATTAGTTCTCTCAATAGTCAAGGTGAGTGGGCCCTCCATACCTCCACCCTCTACTAAAGTAATACACGGGAGACTCCAATACAATCACATAATACTGGAACACAGACACAGGTCAACTCTCCTACCAGTGTCACACTTTACACCCACACTCTACACCCACACTCTACACCCACACTCTACACTCACACTCTACACCCACACTCTATACCCACACTCTACACCCACACTCTACACCCACACTCTACACCCATACTCTAAACTCACACTCTATACCCACACTCTACACTCACACTCTACACCCACATTCTACACCCACACTCTACACCCACACTCTAAACTCACACTCTACACCCACATTCAACACCCACACTCTACACTCACACTCTATTTTTGATTTATATCGAAAATAGACGATTATTGAAAATCGAAAATAGACAATTATCGAAATTGCTCGATTTCGGTAACTCTCAAAAAAATTTTCTAACATCTCTAACCCACACTCTAACCTCACACTCTATACCCACATTCTACACCCACACTCTACACTCACGCTCTATACCCACACTTTACACTCACACTCTACACCCACACTCTAACCTCACACTCTATACCCACACTCTACACCCACACTCTACACTCACACTCTATACCCACACTTTAAACTCACACATTACACCCACACTCTATATCCACACTCTACACTCACAGTCAACACCCACACTCTATACCCACACTCTAACCTCACACTCTACCCACATTCTACACCCACACTCTACACCCACACTCTACACTCACACATACACTGGTAGTAGAGTCAACCCATCTTCATGTTCCAACAGTGGTTCTCTGCCTGATATCCATATAGGGTATGTAATGGAAGGGCCAATAAAGTTATGACATAAAGAATGTATACAGGTTAAGATTCCCACACACACAGGCCAGTAATGTTTCCTGACATACAGACAGCACAATACCACGTTATCCAAGAGTCATCCCTATCTGCAGGGAATTGTCCATAATTTCCAAAGCCTGTTACAGGCGTTAGATGCGGCTGGTGAACATTCAAAGCTGACAGTCTTCCGTGTGTGGTGTCTGAAAGCTGCAGCCGATAATTTAATGTGTGAGGTGACTTATGCGAGGGTCGTTCATTGATCAAGCAGAACTCACCACAAATAAAGCCACATTCATTGTCTGCTCCTGGTGACATTAAAGGTTATCTCCACCATCGCAACAAAAATTGGTATACAGGTTAAGAACTTAGGGGGAGATGCAATAAATTTCAGTATCGCAACTAAACCTGCGATGTAGCACTTTGCGACGGTTATTGCATCGGGTGAATGCGAGAGGTAAGTTGCAACCTTTGCTTTAAAGCCACAATTGAAAAGGCTTTAATTTTGGTGCAAGTGATGAAAAGGGTGCAAGTGATGCAAAATAAGTAAAAAAAACCTCATTAGCCCTATACTACATCACTTAGCATGGGTTTTGCACTTATTATTCCCCTTAGCACAGGATATTGCATCTCCGTTAGTTTTCATTCATTTTCCAAAGATTTTTGTAAAGTTTCTTACAGAACCCGATCCCTTGCCACAACTCTCTCCTCTACAGCTTCCAGTAGTGGCCACCAGTCAGGCCGTACGCTGATGTCACAGCCAATTGCTGACAGCTGGAACCAAAACTGCCTCCTCTGCTGCTGTGCGTACACATTGACCCTTCAGACTACAATGAATTTCAAATGTCATTCTCTAGATTGTTTAACCAAACTAACAGGGTTATTCAATAAAAGTTCTTATCGTTTAAAATGGTGCTAATTTTGCCCCAACCAATCAGATGTTAGCTTTCAAATGTTAAATAACTTAAATAACATCTGATTGGTTGGGGCAAAATTAGCACCATTTTAAACGATAAGAAATTTTATTGAATCTCCCTGTAGATCTATTTGCCAAGATCCCCACTGTGTATCTAATTATGTCAAAATAAAATTTTAAACACAAGGTCGACTGTTGTTACTCTCTCCCAGCATCCTCTAGCCTTCCCATAATCCAATTAGTAGATTCAGGTGGCAGGTTACAATGTTTCTGCTTTTAGCACGTAAATTATTGCAGGAATTCTAGGCTATGACGTAATGACTGGATAACATTCCCTTTCATTCCTTTCACTATAAATGTCAGGCTGGTGGCCTGTACAGCAATATATATATATATATTCCCCCACAGTGCGGGGTGATTGCCAGATACTCCGTTGTTAGCGATGTTACTGTAAACAAATGGACGTGGTGAGAGATTGGAGACGTAAAGCTAGATTAAAGAAGGAAGGAAATGTGCCAAGGAATGTCACTGTCTGCCAGAGATAAACACAAATGTGCCTGCTGGGTGTTTACCGACTGCTACACATTATCCGTTATGTTAAATTCCTGCCATTTCCTTTACATTCGACTTATAACGAAAACACTTAAATAAAAAGTCCATGAATCTCTGTCCTCGGCCCTAGTCCTCCAACAGACCATGAATTGCATTACAGGAATCTGCTGTGAATTAGTGATGAATTGATTACCTACTTCCCAATACTCTATATAGGGAGGGATTATTCAGTTTGCCACCCACGGTGCAATCGAGAGCCAATAGTTTTAGAAACTTATCTAGGCCACTTTTAAAGCTATTTCAATGAACCTGCCATTACCACATCTGCTGGAAGACAGTTCCACAGTTTCACCGTTCTCACTGTAAAGAAACCTTTCCTAACCTGAAGATGAAACTTCTTTTCTTCCAACCTTAAAGGGTGAGTTCATTGTATGGCCCATTAATATATTTGTATAAGGTTATCATATCCCCACGCAAACGTCGCTTCTCCAATGTAAACAGCCCTAACTTGTCTAATCTGCCTGCATATTCAAGCCCCTCCATTCCCCTTTTTAATTTAATTGCCCTTCTCTGAACTCCTTCCATTTCCAAGATGTCCCTTTTGTATATGGGATTTCAAAACTGCACTGCATATTCTGAATGAGGCCTTACCAGTGCCTTGTAAAGTAAAAATCTTATTTTCCTTCCTTGAATCTATTTATGATCATTAAAATGATAAACCATCCAAATCAATATAACCCTCGTATGGAAGATCCTAACACTGTATTACATAATAATAGATTTATATTTAAAACTCCTTTTTGCACTACTGTGCATTGCCATAGGATGTAGATAACACAATTCAAGTTCCTTTTCTTAATTATAAAGATGTTGCCCCCCTGCACAGTTAAAAATCTCAGTAAAGCTCTTTTGCAACTTTATTATAGTCCTGATACCAACCTGTTTAAAGAGATTCTATTGTTTTGCAAATCCTGTAATGTAATTGGTAGATTATTTGTGTCCATATAAATGATCCCCAATCGATGGTTTATTTTACTTTGTAACATGTCCCTATTTATTTATGTTCGACAGTGTTTGAGAGCAGAGAGAAAATAATTATAGTGATGGAGTACGCCAGCAATGGAGAACTGTATGATTTCATAAATAACAAGCACCAAATCCCAGAGAATGAAGCACGGAGGTTCTTCAGACAAATCGTTTCTGCTGTCCACTATTGTCATAAGGTGAATGTATTTTCTGTAACAAGTGACTCATTGGAGTATTTTAAAAGCGATTTAGCCAGTCCCACCTATAGCCAGGAGGATGACCTGCGCAGTCATTTTAGCTTCCAGCATCCAGTGAGTCTAATGGCATATGATGTGAAAGTTTCATTTGACCTTCAACGTGTAGGAAGGTCATTGGTTGCCTGAAAGTCCATCCTGATGCATTTTTATCCAGAGATATTTATTTAGTCCAGTGGTTAAAAAAACTAAAAAGAGAATGGCAAAACCACAATGTTCCTTAAAGGAATTGTTCACTGAGAAAGCGAACCTATCCTTTATTGCATTTATTGAAGAACGGAAGGTAAAGGAGCTATGTCTTACCTACCGTTCTTCAATTAATCTAACAGGATCCAGGAGCAAAGTTACAGATATTTACCTCTTGCGCGATCTACTGCCAGGTCCCGACTAATAGCTCCTGTCCTTCAATTAATGCAATAAATGAATAGTTCACTTTCTCCTTTAAATGTTGTTCTGTTTCTGCCTCCTGCACCTCTTCTTCACCATAATGTTTACAAGCGTGCCAGCCTTTCCATGGCTCTGCCACACAAAAGGAATTGTTAAAGGGGCATCTATACTGAAAAAAATGTTTTTTTTATTGCCTTTTACTGAAAACTATAATTCTTCCCTATTTCTTTAGATGTCTTTAGAAATATTTTACATTTCATCTGTCAATCAAGCGCCTTACTTTCATAAACTCTTCTGTTGTATGCAGTTCTGCTGTAACTGAACTAGTGGCAGGTGGAATTTGTGAATTGCATGATGGTAAATGCCCTCTTCCAATGCTGACACATAGTGCTTACTGAGCATGCTTGACTTCTCAGAAAGTCATGTCAGATTGAATGAGGATTTGGTGAAGTGTGGGAGAGGAATATTTAGGCTGAGATTAAATTGTATTGAAGGTATGCAGCAAGACACACCTCTGAGTCTATATTTATTTATAGATTAAGATGAGGCAAAGTCATTTTACTGTATAATTAACTAGATTGTAAGCTCTACGGGACAGGGACCTCCTTTCCTCTTGTGGCATAGCTCTAGCACTCATAGCATTTTTATGTGGAGGGCTTTTTGCTCCTTTTGGCCCCCCTCTCCCTAAGCTTTCTAGCTGCATTTTCTTAAAACTATACATGCATATATATATACATACATACATACATACATACATACATACATACATACATAGTTTCCCTTTAAAGACACAAAGAGGGTTATGGTCCCAAAAAGGCCCATGAAAAGGCACAGGAAGGCAGTTATTCTTAATTTACATCCACCAGAAATGTTAATAAATATATTTTGCTCCAGGGTATCCCCTGCTTCTATAAAACATCTTTTAAGTTGTGGTATTATGGGGAACCCAGCCTGAAAGCACAGTGGAAGCAGTCAGCTGAGTGTATTAAAGGCTTTAGAGCAGGGGAGAGGGACAACAATAGACACCTTGACAAAAAACATTGAATACATGCTAGAGAATATTTCACTGATGTCATCGTCTTCCCCACAAATTATTCCCAACATAAAACACAGAAACTGACAATAAAATAATGTATCACATATCTGTTTTGCCTAAATAAACATATCCCTGTTTGAATTTAATAAAACCTTTCATTACAGGAAGATACAATGTGGGTGATTGGAAAATTCCTTTCTCTCCCTGGGTGAATTGTACTGAGCATGTCTGAGCTCAACAAGCTAGCGGAAGGGCATTAACTGCAGAGCTCTTTAAACTGTAATATTTTAATGGGTATCTGATTAGGGATTGCATAGAAAGATTATACATACAGAAGTGTCTACACTTTATGTAAGGGGTAGTATGTTTAGGGTTAAAGGGCATGTCCAGACAAAAAATAACTATAGCTATAAATGATCTCCAAACCCCACTAACAATATTCTCCTAATATGCCCCTGAAGTTCCTTGACCTGACCTGATCCCTCGCAGCTCATCCTCTGCTCTGCGGCTGACAGTCGCTCCACTTCCTGACAGTAAGCCTGACAGCCATGATCAGGAATAGAGCGCCTGTCAGCGCAGAAACCCTCTGCTCCTGTTTTTGCTTGAAACAGGAGCAGGGGGCGGTGCCTTCGCGGCGAGTGACCAAATCACTTAAGTCCCTTCAGGGGGGACATTTGTAAATTATTGTTAATGTGAAAGTAGGGTTGGGGGTGGTGGTGTAGATCATTTATAGCTAAAGTTATTTTTTGCCTGGACATGCCCTTTACCTTATCCTTTAAGTAATCCTTTAAGATAAAAAGCATAGTTCCTCCCCATCATTAAAGGGACACTAAACTCCAAAAATCCCTAAAGCTGGGTACACACGATTAGATATTTCGGTCCGATCGACAGATAGTTCAGTGTATCGGTCGATCGGACCGAAATTATCGAATCCGAATGTGCCCATGTCCGATCGACCATTCGTCCGAATCGGACGAAAGGACGATCGGACAGGGTGGAAAACCTCGTCCGATCGTGCGGTCCTCTATGGACCGCACGATCGGTCGCGGTGACTATCGGACGCAGCTGCTTTTGCCGCGACCGACAGTCCTCCTCCTGGCCGACCGTTCGAAAGTATCGAACGGTCGGTCAGGAGGAAAAATCGCTAGGTGTGTACCTAGCTTAAAAACAACAATTTGCCATTCGTTTGTATTATTCACAGGGAGGTGAGAACGCTTATTCTCACCTCCCTGTGAATAATATAACGCCGGGGAACACAGGAACTTACCTTACCGCCGCTCCACTCGCAGCCGCTCCTTCACTGACAGCCGCTCTGTCCGACGGGCTCCCTCTTAGGCGCATGCGCGCCAATACAAAAGATAGGGTGCGCGATCGGGAGAGAACAGTGTTCAGTGAAGGACGGCTGCGAGTGGAGCGGCGGTAAGGTAAGTTCCAGGTCCCCGAGCGTAATATTATTCACAGGGAGGTGAGAATAAGCGTTCTCACCTCCCTGTGAATAATAGAAACAAATGGCAAATTGTTGTTTTTATGGGTTTAGTGTTCCTTTAACATTAAGCACATCTAAAAAAAGGAATCAGGTGTACATACGTATTTGCCATCCCCATTAATATACAAATACTCAGTGATAAACTCCACCTAATGGTGACATTAAGGTAGTATCCAATCCCATACTCCAGGCAGTCTAATTAAAAGAGTATCCAATCCCGTACTTCAGGCAGTCTAATTAAAAGAGTATCCAATCCCGTACTCCAGGCAGTCTAATTAAAAGAGTATTCAATCCCGTACTCCAGGCAGTCTAATTGAAAGAGTATCCAATCCCGTACTCCAGGCAGTCTAATTGAAAGAGTATCCAATCCCGTACTCCAGGCAGTCTAATTAAAAGAGTATCCAATCCCGTACTCCAGGCAGTCTATGAAAGAGTATCCATCCGTACTCCAGGCAGTCAAATGAAAGAGTATCCAATCCGTATCCAGGCAGTTAATTGAAAGAGTATCCAATCCCGTACTCCAGGCAGTCAAATTGAAAGAGTATCCAATCCCGTACTCCAGGCAGTCTAATTCAAGATTATCCAATCCCGTACTCCAGGCAGTCAAAAGAAGAGTATCCAATCCCGTACTCCCGGCAGTCTAATTACAAGATTATCCAATCCGTTTCTCAGGCAGTCTAATTACAAGATTATCCAACCCGTACTCCAGGCAGTCAAATTGAAAGGTATCCAACCCGTACTCCAGGCAGTCTAATTACAAGATTATCCAATCCCGTACTCCAGGCAGTCAAATTGAAGAGTATCCAATCCGTACTCCAGGCAGTCTAATTACAAGATTATCCAATCCCGTACTCCAGGCAGTCTAATTACAAGAGTATCCAATCCCGTACTCCAGGCAGTCAAATTGAAAGAGTATCCAATCCCGTACTCCAGGCAGTCTAATTACAAGATATCCAATCCCATACTCCAGGCAGTCAAATTGAAAGAGTATCCAATCCCGTACTCCAGGCAGTCTAATTACAAGATTATCCAATCCCATACTCCAGGCAGTCTAATTACAAGATTATCCAATCCCGTACTCCAGGCAGTCTATTAAAAGAGTATCCAATCCCGTACTCCAGGCAGTCTAATTAAAAGATTATCCAATCCGTACTCAGGCAGTCTAATACAAGATTATCCAATCCCATACTCCAGGCAGTCTAATTACAAGATTATCCAATCCCGTACTCCAGCAGTCTAATACAAGATTATCCAACCGTACTCAGGCAGTCTAATTAAAGATTCAATCCCGCTACTCAGGCAGTCTAATTAAAGAGTATCCAATCCCGTACTCCAGGCAGTCAATTGAAAGGTATCCAATCCGTACTCCATGCAGTCTAATTACAAGATATCCAATCCCATACTCCAGGCAGTCCAATTAAAAGAGTATCCATCCGTACTCCAGGCAGTTAATTACAAAGATTTATCCAATCCCGTACTCCAAGGCAGTCTAATTACAAGATTATCCAATCCCGTACTCCAGGCAGTCTAATTACAAGATTATCCAATCCCGTACTCCAGGCAGTCTAATTACAAGATTATCCAATCCCGTACTCCAGGCAGTCTAATTACAAGATTATCCAATCCCGTACTCCAGGCAGTCTAATTAAAAGAGTATCCAATCCCGTACTCCAGGCAGTCTAATTAAAAGAGTATCCAATCCTGCATACTCCAGACAGTCTAATTCATTGCGATACAGTTTATTTTCATAGTGTACATCCTTTTTTCTCTTTTCATTACCCACAATGCAACATACATATTTAAATGGATGTATCCCCTTTGCTTTTATATAGTGGGAACAGAGCCCGGGCTATTTTTACTAGACAGCATTACTGTTCAATGGCTAATCTTAGTTTATATCCGCAGGGGCATTTCCCTGGGGGGTTTATTACATGGAATCCACCAGGTTCAGCCTCCTGAACAAATTCTACAATAGTCTTTGTTTGTATTGGAATTTAGAATGTTTTGTTTCCATTGGGAATCCTCCCTATAAATCTGTACTTGATGTTTTATGTAGAATGTTCTCATTATTCCTTTACAGAAAGGCATTGTACACCGGGATATTAAACTGGAAAACATTCTATTGGATGATAATTTAAATGTAAAGGTGAGTGTCATGTAAATTGTATAGACCAGTGATGTCAAACCTTGGCACGCCAGATGTTTAGAAACTACAACTCCCAGCATGCCTTCGTCGCATATAAACTACCAGTTTTCTTTCTGCTCGTGGGTTCACGTAGCGGAAATAACGTGGTTTCCACCTTCAAAACTTCATCAGTTTCATGTTGAAATTTCATTGGTAGTTTTGTGTTGAAGTTTGATGAAAATACGGGACTTCCAGAAGCGCAACTGCAGGGACCCGGGTCCCCCTGCATGATTGGAGGTCGGGCCCCTGACCCACCCCCCTCCACAATCAGCTGTTAAATAGCCAATCGCGTGTATGAATGAAACATACGTGTGAACAGCTGTTTAAAAGATCGGACCCGAACGTCCAGTTTAGTCACGGAAGTTTGGGTCCGTTTTTTTTAAGAGCTGATTGCGCGTATGTTTCATTCAAACACGCAATCAGATCGTCTGTTTTTAAGCAAGGGCTTGTGGTGGGCCCTCTTACCGTCCATGCCCCCCACCACGTGGGGGCATTATTATACCGCTGACCTCACCGTTATGGTCCTACTAGCCTTATATATAGAGAGAGCAGAAACGTCCAACCTGCAGGCGTCCAGATGTTTCAAACTATAACTCCCATCATTCCCCTACAAGCACTCTACAACTACACAAGGCATATGCACGCCCTCAGGTTGGACATTGCTACCTATGTACATAATACAGCACAGGATAAATATTACACACTGCAGAAAGAAATGGAGGAACAGAGAAGTCCATTACATTTCACTGAAGGGCAAACTGCGGCTCTCCAGATGTTTGAAAACTACAACTCCCAGCATTCCTATGCTTCCCTCTGTAGTTGAAGAATGCTGGGAGTTGTAGTTTTCAAACATCTGGAGAGCCGCAGTTTGAGGATCACCGCATTAGTTCAAACCAGCCAACGCACACACACACACGTTTTGTTGTTGATTGCCTGAAAGGGATCATTGTAGGAATATATGGGGTCATTCAATAAAAGTTCTTATTGTTTAAAATGGTGCTAATTTTGCCCTAACCAATCAGATATTAACTTTCAAATGCTAAATAGTATCTCCCTGATAGTTGCTAGAACCAGTAGACATTGTAGACCAGTGCAAACAAACTACAACATTGCACCGGTCTGTAATAGGCTCCATATTTCTGAATTAAGCTCATGGAATGCTGTTTAAACCTCTTAATATTATCGCATTTCCTTTCATTGCTACAATGGTAACATGGAAACTACCCAGAGCTCTACTCTCCCTATTTTACACCATTCCTTAAGCTAGCCATACACAGACTGATGGTCCAATTGGCTGAAACAATCGGAAATTTGATCTGAACAACTGTCTGAAATTTCCATCTTGCCCTATCTGTGTTTTTTTCGATAAACCGATCGATATTGTTGATTCTCCTATTGGAAAAACATTAAATTGGGGGCGATTCAATCAAATTTGCTGAATCGATCGAAGCCTTGTATAAGGGGTTTTATTAGAGGCAGTAAAGGGGCCCATTGATCTGTCATTGGGTATATGGAGAATGCAGATGGCTCTCTAGAGAGACCCCTTCCTGCTGTATGGTAACATGTGCACAGCTACTGATAATCTGTGGGAACAGCTAAACCAAGCCAGAGCCAACAGCTAGCGTCATTTCACGCATCCGCCAGGCAAAGTGCAGCAAGGCAGAAATAGCTCAAAGATTCATGGGACTAAAAATAACACCAGTCATTGACTGATCGGTATCCTGCTGTTCCCTATGCCTTTTAAGGAGGGCACCCTAGGTTTGGCATTATTCAGAGGAATGACAGGAATGTCTGTGTTTTGGTATCACCCAGAAAAAAAACAACAGGAAAAAAAATCCCAAGCACATTTTTCTCTGGATTTTTCTTTTCTTGTAATGCTCTGAATTCCCAGCATTCATCAAGACTTATTAACATTCCCCAAATATTTCCTTTAAAGAGACAATCCCCTTGTGTTTGTGTACTTGTGTTCTTCTCTGTTTATTATTCTAAGAGGTTAAGGTAAATGTTTAATGTCAGACAAGAAGGCGCTGCCTTAAGGGACAGTAAGGGCAACTAAAAAAAACATGTTAAAATCCTGTTCGGGTTTTAAAATCTATTTCCCAAGGAGGTAGGAAATCCTATTCCTACCTCCCTGGCTGGCCACATGCACAGGTCGCAAGCTGCCAAATGCAGGTTAATAGATTTAACGGTTAGAATGTGTTGAAATTCCGTGGAACCAAAATTTCAAATTTTTTCAAATTTCAAAATTTCATCAGTAATTTTCACCTTTTCTATGTGTATTTTAGACTTTTTAACAGCAAATGTTGCCAAAATTTACCCTTTGAAATTCCTAAAGTTCCACCAGATCAGCAAATTTTTGAAACCCGCAGTTCACTATGGCTGGGTTTTGGGTTCGTTTTAAACTCAGTTCCGTTCTGAAACTGGTATTTTCCTTTTGAAACCTAAAGTTTTCGAGGACTTTGAATATTTAATAGCGATTATCTAATATTCGATATCGATTGCCGAATATTCGATACTGATTATTCGATGTCTAACTGTAATAACAATTATCGAATGTTCAATACAGATTATCAAATATCCAATACCGATTGCCGATTATATAGTATCGAATAATAGATAATTGGTATAGAATATTCCATAATCGTATTGAATATCTGGCTCCCATTGACTTCTATTGGGGTTTCAAACGTTTTAATCCGAATCGAACGTCTCTACAGTTCAGCCTGGAGACTTGGTTCGGTCACAGACCGACGGTCATTACTACTGTCAATGTTCCTCTTATACAGCAGCTGACAGTTCACTGCTCCTTATCTAATGTAAGATATAGGGAAGATAGTCACACTGTGAGTGCGGTCAGCTGATAGCCGGTCGTTGCCAGCTTGAGATGCTTTCTGTCATTCTGAAAATGACAGGAAACTAGAACATCTTCAGGTCACTAAGTACACAGTGGAATTTAAAAAAGGAAGAAATAAACAAATTATAACATGCAGTGAAATTACAGGGCTGTAAAACATGTTTGCAACTTGTGTTTTGAATTCTCTTCCAAAACTTTTTTTTGTTTGATTGATCCTGAGGCGATTTTCATCTGGCATTGAAGGAAAAGAGGAGTCATAGATATGCCCTAAAGAATGTCAATAGGCACAAATCATTGACTTAGTAGATGTAGGCACACGCTTTAAATGCACATATACATCTGCTGTCAGAGATGACAAACTGCTTTCATGGCTGCACTCACAGTAGGCAGAGGTGAATCAATAGGCTTCCAAGTACTTGAAAAAACCCTGAGATAAAAGCCTGCATTTTCTGCACATAACAAGATATTAAAGACATGTAATACAAGATTTGTTAAAGAAAACATTCTGGGTAAAATTAACTATTTCCTGACTCATAGCCCAGAATTTGCTGATAAAAAACCCACAATGTGCTTATCATTAAAAAGGCAAACTTTACGAAATAGAAAGCCCTGAAGTTCCTTTTACTGTCACTCCATTTTCCCTTAGTACCATTAGCTTCTCCCCTGTTCACTGGGTGAGCACACTGAGCATGTCCAAGCCAGCGACCTAAGCAGGAAGGAGGTTAAAGGTATTGCAGAAATGTTGGAGAAATGCAGAAGGAACAAATGATCTATGCAGTTTTCTATTTATATATATATATATATATATATATATATATATATATATATATAATAGGCTATGCACGGTGTTTGTGGATATATTTGGTATTTGATATATTAATCAATGTATTTTTATTAAGCTTGCAGATTTTGGCCTATCAAATCTTTTCAATAAGGACCAAGTGTTACAAACCTACTGTGGAAGTCCGCTCTATGCTTCTCCGGAGATTGTAAAGGGTTTGCCCTATCACGGCCCAGAAGTAAGTGTTCCCTTCCTGTTTACTGTAATAGAACCTTAATTGCCTCCGGATTAAATCTGTGGATTGGAATATAAGGAGTTTTTATTTCCTAGCTGTTTAGAACTTGTCGAGGGGCCATTTCTAAGTAGGACACACTTTTTGGAGATTAATATGTTTCGACAATTTATAAATATTCCATTGAGATTTATTTTGTTTTTGGATGTTTCAATAAGAAAAGTAGAAGGAAAGTCGCTAGTTCGTTATTCACCCCCCTAACCACGTGGATTATTAATAACTGAATTTCAAGCTCTGCAATAAAGTCAGCATTGCGGAAGATTCTAAGACAGGAGCCCAACATTCTACGTAATAGTTTGTTTTTCTTTTTAACTTATTAACAATAAGGGGGAAATGGTTTATTTAAAACTTGCTTGTGATGATTCTCATTCATCCAGGTCAAGGTATATCTGTTGTATTCAATTAGATCAACTGGACTTGAAGTTTAGTTCTTGAAGACGTTTCGCTAGTCATCCGACTGGCTTTCTCAATTCAGAATGACTTGTACAAGAATCTGTGGCAATTATGTACAATGCTGTCTTGACATCGTACTCTGGGCGTTCCTATAACACCTCATAGCCACTATGCAATCAAGCCCTTAAAGGAGAACTAAACCCAAAATACAAAGGCAGCTCCACAGACTCTATAACTGTCACTTAGTTAAACCATTGGTTTCTCACCTCTGAATTCAGCCTCTTAGTGTAGAAATCATTTATAGAACATTTCTGAGTACTGGCAATCTATGATGTCACCGCTGGCTTCTAGTGTTGCCTCTTCCTGGTTGTCCAGGACCCAAAACTCCTTCTGCACATGCTCACTAGCTACCTTGTGTTTGTTTCCCACTCCCCTTAAGCTAAGCTGCATGTAACAGTTGAACTCTGAGTCCCCACCTGCCAGTGTCTCCCAGCCAATCATCAGAGATAGCAGTGATTATTATTAGCTGATTTTCCTGCTCAGAGTGGGGGAAGGTGTTAACCCTTTTCATATGTATTTAGGAAGCAACTTGTTAACCCTTTATATTTGGGAGCATTTCTGCAAGAGACTGTCAGACTCATTTACCCAGACTCGCTGGGCAGATATGTGGAGTTAAAGTCGTGCTAGCCGGTTCGCTACCGGTTATCGTGACTTTAACTCCATTTTAGCGTTGGATGCGGGGGTTATGCAAAAATCACCTGCACATCTGACGCTCGCTTTTTAATATTGCGTTTGTGCTAGTTTTAGTGCAGGATGTTAACGCCATCAAATAGCTGGCGTTACAATCCCGCAGTGGGTAAATCCCTGACCGGGATTCGCAAACGTGATATTGAATCGCGAACAGGACATTTACCCACAGCGATAGGGAGGACGCACGTTTGCAATAATGAACGATCATGCTCGCTTCCGAGCATGGGTGTTGCACTTCCACAATTGAACCCTAGCAGAGCACATGCAATACGGACCAAAAATGATGATCCCATGCACTCCAATAGCACACTGAAACGCATTGCATGTAGTGGGGCCGGTCCCATAGGCTATTACATGCCTACACGCTCCACTAGCAAAATCGGGTCTCAAACCGCAATCCAAAACGCGCTAGTGGGAGTAACCCTAAGAGTTTGAGTCTTAAAGGGAAAGGTGGCAACCCCAGTAGAATTGAACTGACCACTTTACAAGGTACAATTATAAAAAACAAAATAGCTCAGCGCTGCAGGTGCAGCATATTGATGTGAACACGGTCTCAGCACAGTTCTGTGCAATGCATTTTACAGGCCACCTTTGGCTTTAAGACCCAAACACGTATTAAATCTACATGTTGTATTTAACATTGCATTAAATACAATCTGTATCAGCCTGCATCATGCTTCTAGAAAAAATACTTACAACCTTTTTATTATTAGACCTATGTCATATAAGTTCTTAAAATCTGATTGGTTGGGGCAAAATTTGCACCATTTTTAATACATAGGCCTGTATATGTGTTCGGGTCTTAAAGGCAAGGTGGCAACCCTAGTTGGAAGAGGGTTTTTGTTTATACAAAACTTCCCACAGGCAGCCCACCTGCTGCATTAATTTTATAGAACATGTTTGCATCCCTCTAATGTACATTTATAGAAACAACATGGTGCAGAGCTGCAAATGGCATACCCTCCAACACTCCCCTTTAATATGTACACTTATAGAACATGGTGCAGAGCTGCAAGTGGTATACTCTTTCAACACTCCCCTTTAATATGTACACTTATAGAACATGGTGCAGAGCTGCAAATGGCATACCCTCCAACACTCCCCTTTAATACGTACACTTATAGAACATGGTGCAGAGCTGCAAATGGCATACCCTCCAACACTCCCCTTTAATACGTACACTTGGAACATGGTGCAGTGCTGCAGGTGAAGGATAATATAATGACCTTGATCTTAGCACAGCTCTGTGCAATGCATTTCTCTGTGTAATGCATTTCTTAGCTTAGCTCTGTACTACAGTTTGTTGTTTTTATACAGACGGTTGAATTAAAAAAAACACACTCTTCCTACCCTCCAACATTCCCTTTAATAAGGTACACTGGTGAGAAATGTATTGCACAGAGCTGTGCTAAGATCAGGTTCACTTCACTATTGTCCCCCAGTTCTGACACATGTGGTTTCTATAAAACACACTCTTCCTACCCTCCAACATTCCCTTTAATAAGGTACACGGGTGAGAAATGTATTGCACAGAGCTGTGCTAAGATCAGGTTCACTTCACTATTGTCCCCCTACAGTTCTGCACCATGGTGGTTTCTATAAAACACACTCTTCCTACCCTCCAACATTCCCTTTAATAAGGTACACTGATAAGAAATGCATTGCACAGAGCTGTGCTAAGATCAGGTTCACTTCACTATTGTCCCCCTACAGTTCTGCACCATGTGGTTTCCATAAAAACACACTCTTCCTACCCTCCAACATTCCCCTTTAAGAAGGTACCCTTTCCACTTATATTGCTGCAGATGACAGGGAGAGCTAGAGACCTTCACACTATGGGCCATATTTATAAAGGTGTGGTATCGCCTTCTTTTGCAATTGTTATAGTGATCGTTAATTTATGATCGATATCGGAAATCTTGTAAATGTATGATAGCGAATGTAAATCTACGACCGCCCGTAGAATATCATTACGGTAGTTTACAGCATGGTATACTACTGCCACGGTCGTACAGTAACGAAAACCCGCGGTATGGCCCTCCAACACTTAAACAATACATTGCAGGGGAAACATATAAAGACACAGGTCTGTAACTGTGAATAGTGCAGGTTTATTGCTAAAGATGCATGCTACATGTTTGAGACCTACTTGTCCTTCCTCAAGTGCTCGAGTGCATCTGAAACATTGTTTCAGATCCGGACACACTAGATACCCAGACCTATATACAACACTGCTACTAGGAAAGGGTTAATCAGCTGCACCACCAATTTGAATATTGATGATTTAATATATTCCTACATCATAGGGGTTAAGAGGTGGAAGTGGAAATCACACAGGGGCTGAGAATGTAATCAAGGTAAAAGTACTGGCAGGCAGGGGGAAATGGCAGCTTCAGAGTTGGGGAACAAACAGAACCTAAAATGAGCTCATAGAGGTAAAGAAAAGGCCCCTGAGTGGAATCTTACATGCTGAGAAGGATGTTGAGGCAAGTACTTTCTAACTTAAACTTTGATTTTTGGGGTTTAGTTCTCCTTTAACACTTGGCTGTGATATGCTAATTGGGACTATCCAGGGTACATAATTGCCACAGATTCTTGTACAAGTCATTCTGAATTGAGAAAGCCAGTCAGATGACTAGCGAAACGTCTTCAAGAACTAAACTTCAAGTCCAGTTGATCTAATTGAATACAACAGATATTTATTTAAAACAAACATATATTGGGTGATATAGTGGGTGATACATTTGTTTAGAATGTTTGCAGGGACGGCTACGCAACACATCAGTGATTTTAGAAAATGGATAATCACTGCCAGTTGTCCTCACATCTTAGGGGATGGTTTCTGGACCAACTCAAGGGATTCTGGGAAATCTGTCTGTATTCCAAAGCCAATTCCACTGCCCCCACAATGACCAATTTATGTGTTTTCTCAGAAATACTGATTGTATTGTTATTTTCCTTGGCAGGTTGATTGCTGGGCCCTGGGTGTGCTGCTTTATGCCCTTGTTTATGGACTTATGCCGTTTGAAAACAGCCATTATAAAGCCCTCGCTGAACAGATTAGTAGCGGCCATTACAGGGAGCCTCCTCATCTCTCAGGTTTGTTTTCTGACCTTTTGCTTTGTTAGATGTATTATAGTTGCTATATAGGTGCTAAAGTAAAGACAATTGTATTCTCAATGAAATGCCACCATTAGGGCTTTATAGTCAGTGCTGTGGGAATACCACTCTGCAATGGTTCACTTAGCACACAAAAAATGAGAAAGTAAAGTATGTGATACTCTCTTTATTATTACTAACAATACTTACCTTTGGGAAATTCCTCCCTTCTTAGCTCCTGGAAGCTTATCTATTAAGAAAACTATTGTTAGTGCAAATAAAAAGAGTGTCACTCACTTTCTCCTTTATTTGTATGCTACAAGTGTACTAATACTATCAATTTATAGGTATAGGATTGGTCCTTGTACTGACCATAGATTGTAACAATACTGTTATCCGTATTTTCTGACCGCAATGTAAAATATAGCCTGGGGTCGCAAAGAGGTGATACCTCGCTATTGAAAATTAAGACATCGGTTTAACTAAATAACAATAGTATTTTCCAACCGATCCTTTACAATTACCGTCCTCTGTTACCTTTGTTGTCCCAGTGTAAATAATTTCACATTTCTAATGTATTGTTGGTGCTGTTTTCTCCGTCTTGTGTTTGTGTGTGCTTGTGGGCACCAACGTAGACCATTTCCCCAGTGGGTTTTTGGACATGTGCACACGTCTTTGTGTTTATATAAGTGTGTGTGTTTGTGTCGTACGATGGTTTGTGCCTTTCAAAGATAATTAACATATTAATAATGTATTTGTTTAGGTGCATGCGGGCTAATTGACTGGATGCTCACAGTAAATTTGGCAAGAAGAGCAACAATAGAAGATATTGCTAACCATTGGTGGGTCAACTGGGGATACGATACTGTGGTGTGTGACTGTGAACCGACAACTGATTGCCATTCCCCACTGTTGGCCCGATACATCGAGTGCCAGAACACACCTGGATTCAAAATGACGAAAAAGGAAAATAATAATGTTGATCCACGGAAAGAAGATGAACACGAAGTTTGTCTTCGAAAATCTAAAAAGGAAAATGACATAAATCAGTCCCAACAACAAAGAGACTTAAACGCCCATCAAAAACCAAAGGGAATCCTCAAGAAAAGGAGCAGTTTCGACGCTGCGTTTTTTAACGAATCGCATCTTTCCGAGGTGCTACCGCAGAACTGCTTGAAGGAAGACCAAGAAACAAAAAGCCAACCGGGCAAGACCGTTAATGCTGAGAGTAGTTTTAAGTTCCCTGTGAAAGGAATACTCAAAAAAACAATGTATGAGCGAGAATCTGGCTACTCGTCCTCTCCGGAAAGACTCCTTCTAACAGAATGCCAGAAACCTTCCCACCTGGTCCAAGAAGGAAAACAGAGTTTGGACAAGGAGTTAAAGACAAGGAAAGGTATCCTTAAAACAAACGGACGGTTTTCAAACAGTTTAGACGTGACGGGTAATAGTTCAGTTACCAGCCTTTCTGGTTCCCTTGAAGATGTTCTTCTCTCCTGTGGAAGACTGGCCAAGGCCCGAGGTCGGCCTTCAAGTGTTATTAGTGATGACAGTTTTCTCTCAAGTGATTCATTTGACTTAGTTGACATGACCACGGAGACTAAAAGTCAACTATTTTCATACAGTCCCCAGAACCACTTTTACAGTTCCGAAGAAGATGATGGATTATCGAGCAAGTTCAGCGGACATCTTTCAGACTGTGACAACTAAATATGCCCTTTGTCTGCTCAGTTATAATGGTCCGTATTTATAAAAGCGATATAGCGGGTTAGTTAATTTACGGTTATGGTCGTAAATTTATGACCGAACATTTGGTAATTAACGAACGTTTGGTCGTAGAATATCGTGTGGTAGTAAACTACCGCAATGGTATTCTATGGGGATTATAAATCTACAATTACATTATTGTAGACTTACGTTCCGTACCGTTATATTACGATCGGAGATTACGATCGGAAATTAACGATCGTTAAACCGTTTGGAAATTAACAATCAGTTTGAAATATTCCTACATCATCATAAAGACAAAAAAACCTTAATGATTTCCTTTTGTCATTTTACAGGGGAACTAAAATGAAAAGACAGCCCTCATCCTATCGTATATACCAAGAGTGAGGACCTAAAACTCTGGGTGCTCAATCTTGGGCAATCAGCTGTGTGCAAATTATACTTAGCTGATTTCTTGTTCCCCTGTCTGCTTTGGCATGCACTGCACAATCCATGTCCTTCTTTAGCCAGTGCATCCCTTGGGCTTGCTGATCCTGTGGTCAGGATAGAACAGACCTGGACAGGACAATGAGTAAGTTACATTTGCAAACAGCTTCTTTGTGGTTAAAGGGTTACTGTGGTCTCCAAGTCTTCCAAACTAGTAAGAATTATATAAAAAACCTAAATCACCTCTCTAGATAAAATGTGTGAGAAGTTATTGCTGGAAAGGTTCAGCAATGTAACTTCCTGCTTGAACACTTCCTGTTTTCAGCCATGTGAGCAGCTTGTAGTCATGTGACCAGTCTCAGCCTGCATTAATAGTCTTTACTGAGCATGCTTCTCCCACGGAGCGAAGGGGCGTGCAGAGTTAAGGTGATGTCACTCAACCTGCTGGAAGCAGGAAGTTTGAACATTCACCTCAATGCCATTTCTCACAGGCTGAAGGCAGAGATGTGATTGTCAGCTCATTATAAAAGAAATACTGCAGGCTTTCATTTAACCCTAACTTGTTTGGAGACCACAGTTGTCCTTTAATCTAGTTCTAGTGTTTAAGATCCTCACCTTAGTTTCCCTTTAAAAAATGTCAATTACTGGCTTTAGTCTGTCGCTGTTAGAGAGGGGAAATATTATAACTGTACATACCATCCTCATTAAAAGAGCCTTGGGCTCCCAGAACTGTTATGGGGCTACTGGCAGATGTTCAAAAGGAAATGAAGTGTCTGGGTAGCATGGAGGTAGTAGGGATCGTTATTTTACCCTTAATTTTTTTTTTTTTTGATTCTTTGCATGCCTGAAAGTTTATGTCTGATCAACCATCCCTCTTCCTTCCCAAAGCTGAACTGTTTACATTATAACATTTAAGTCTTCAAGGGCAAGTTCTTCACCCACAAATACAATGTGTTTTTAGCAGTGATCGGAAAAAAACACATGCGCAAACGCAAGAAAATCGCGACAGTGTGGCCTAGCCCTTAATCTATTTTTACTGATACTTTAGTGTTGCAGAGCACAGAGAGACTGTATGTATTTTAGAGGGGATCATTTGTGGGATCAATGGATATGTATTACATTTAGATATCACCTAAGCATAATTTATTGTACTTAACTTACCCTTTACTTATTTGGTAGGGTTTGCATGTCTTAAAAGCATTGTATTGACTGATACAGCGAAGTTTATAATCTCCCCGCGTGAAATGAGCTTAACAAACAAGTGTCCTGGATAAAATGTGATTTTCCCTAATCTCTCCATGTATTCTATAATTATAAAGGAGATATGGACTGCTCCTCCTACCTCCTGTTCTGCTTTCTTTCTGAAGATTAGACTTGTCAAAGTTTGGCTTAGTACTTGGCAGTCACTTTCTCTGTGCACCAGTGCAAACAAATGTATTCAGACTCCATGGAATTTGTTTTGTGCACACGTTCCCATATTTCGGCTCCATCAACCCCCCATCACAACATTTCAGTTGATGGGGTCCAGTTGATGACTAATTAGGGGAAACTTTGATTAGACATGTAAATTCTGCTGATTGTTCGGCCTTCAATGGTCGTAACTCTTTTCTATAGGCATCAATGTAATGTATGTTTATTTATCTTTTGTTTTTAACATGGACTGAAGTGGTGTCTGGGGACCATTCTAATTAGGTTTTAGTGCTTTTAGAGCCAATGTGGTCCTAGCCTACACCTCTCCAACACTGGTAAAGAGCGACATTGTTATTTTTATTTAAGTACGACCCTAAGTGAAAACTATTTGATTTGTGCACAGCAATTCCTTTCCAAACATTTTAAATGATTTTAATCGGATTTTTAATGTGGATTCTTCACCCCAGTAAGTGAACGTAAAATTGTCTTTAAATGACGTATTCACACTTACGAAGATTTTCCATAGTGAATATTCTTTTTATAAAGTTCAGTGGGGAGATTGGAGTATGCAGCTGAGATACTGTTTTGGTGGCATGTAAACTGGGTAAACTAAAGATTATTTTATTAAACACTATGAGGGAGATGCAATAAATGTCCCTATCCCAACTTACCTGAACTCATTCCCATCATGAAGTCATCACTTTGTGACCACGGATCGATCACGTGTGATTATTAAGTTGCAATCTTTTACAGGGTTTAAAACGCAATTGAAAAGGCTTACATTTTTGTGCAAAAAAACAAACAAATGCGCAACAATCATCGCAGAAGTTGCACTGCCCTAATTCAAAAAATTTAGGAAAATCAGTGCAATTGGTTAGCATGGATTTTGCACTTTTTTCATGGTTAGCACATGATATTGCATTTCCCTGTACATCTACCTTCTGTTATAGCTGGGAGCTGACAAATATGCAGGGAGATGCAATAAAAGTTCTTATCGTTTAAAATGGTGCTAATTTACCCCAACCAATCAGATCTTATTTAACATTTGAAAGCTAATATCTGATTGGTTGGGGCAAAATTAGCACCATTTTAAATGATGAGAACTTTTATTGAATAACCCTGATAGTGTGTATGCAACCACAGACAGCTGCCCATATTCTTCCCATACACCCCATTACATTGGTGCCTGCAATACAGTTGGGCAGTCTATTCGGAGGGGAAAACATTGAGTCATATGGTGAGCATTCATAAATCTACAAACGTTCATTCATGGAATACCAAGCGGTAGTAAAATACCACCATGGTATTCTATGGCCAATCGTAAAAATATGATCGCGGTTGTAGATATCCGATTGCTAACGTACATTTCCGATTGCTGGCGTACATTTACGATAGTGGTCATAAATTAACAATCGCCATTACGATAGTTAAAGGCACAGTATCGCTAAAAAGGAATACCACACATTTAGAAATATGGTCCATTGATAAGAGTTGCTGTTAGCCCCTGCAGAAGCACTATTTATAATTTAGATTTAATAGTAACAAAAGGAGGTAGGAATACTTTCTCCTAAATCCTAAAGAAACCTAACTAGCAATCAGCTGTTTGGTGCAAGTGACTGATCAACTGATCAATGGCCCCTCCCTACGGTTGCGGGGTGTATATGTTATACCCCTGCAAAGGCTCCTGATGTAATAACAGGTGCAAAGGTTAGCCTGTGATATTAATCTGAATCGACCAATTAGATATTATCTAACTGCAGTGGACGAGTAAAAAGCATACAACTGATTGGCTGCTGCACAATCAACACTGCAGGCAAACTTTAGCACCTCTTATAGCAACAACCCCATAGTTTTAATAAAAAAAAATTTAGTGACCCTTTAACAAGAAAAAGTGTTTCAATATAATTCACAATAAGAATTTCATTCAAATTCGTGTCCTGTAAGCAACAATTTTTAGCCATAAAAAGTCAATGCCGAAAATCTGACCCGAGACACAAATAAAATGCTTGGTTGTGTCATTTTAATCTGTGAAATCCAGCGAACATTTCATGTTTTGCTGCTAGAATATTTATTGCCATTTTATTTTTGTTTACTACAGTAACGAAAGATAAAACATTGAATTCATAATGCGGAAACACTGTATGTAAATGTTTATCTGCTGTGAAATTGTATTTCTTTCCAAAAATGCTGTATGCGTCTATTTTATAAATGATATTAGCAAGGCCATTAAATTGTTTGCATGTTTCTACAACTGATGAATAAATTAGCTCTATGTGCCGTGTGGGTAACGTTACGTTAATACGGACAAGATTAGGTTTGAATGTGGTTTAAGCTTTATACTGCACCTGAGCTTTCCCGAGTCCAGAGAATGTTACTAGATAAAGGAAAACGACAATAGATGCTGACCACCGGCAGTTATAGTTCTGTGTTTGCTGAATCTTCTTTTTTGACATATCTGTGGGAGAGAACCTTATCCCCCGTGCATCACAGTGTAGCTAAAATTACTAGTGCAATTAGTCAGATGAACGTGGATGCTTAGGAAACATGCAAATCTCAGCACCACTGGCCCAATAATAAGAACAGCAAACCAGTGCTCATTTTGCTCTACTGTACTGCATAATTAAAGGAGAACTATAGTACATATAGTTTTAAAAAAAAAAAGTTTAAAAGCAGTTAAATTGAAAATAACCTGGGGTGGAGAGGTAGGAATGGTAATTCCTACCTCCCAATATTGTTTCTGCGAGGAGCACCAACACAAAAAAAACCTGCTTCTGCCAGGCCTATTCAGTGCTTCAGTACTATGTTTAATACAGAAAAGCACAGGACACTAACCTGGCAGATGAAATCTGTATGTGTTGGTGCTCCTTAAAGAAATTATATTGGCAGGTAGGAATAAGATTTTTCATTTTTAAAAAGTAAATTGTTTTGAACATGTGTCCATTCACATAACTAGGGTATACAATGGCTATATAAGAAAATGTATTGTGGATAAACCATAAATGCAAAAACTATGATGAATGAATTGGGATATTGCAAGCTGGGTCTTATTCTCACCTGTTCCTTTATTATTATTTCAATTGCTATCATGGCAATTTTAACACAAACTGACCATATAATGTTTAACTAGCAAGCCATGTCTTATGTTTGGGTTCTCAAACTCTGCAAAGATATGTACCTGAGTGCAGTGAACTTGTGATTAAATCTGTCCATCTTGATACTCGCTGCTATTATTTCATTTAAGATTTATGTCTCCCCACTAGTAAAAAAGTAATTTTTTCTTAAAGCAGAGACTCAGACTTCATTTGATCAAATAAAACAGGGCGATGAAATAACTTTCTGGAAAGTACATTAAAGGAGAACTGAAATTTTTATACTCCATTAACTGAAAGCACCCCCCCCCCCCATAACATAAATAAACTGTAAATTACTACCAATCAAATGGCATTAAAGTAAATGCAATCCCCTGAATAATAACTGTTTATTTGCCACACATCCTGACTTCAGTCACATTGCCCCTGCATACTATGGACTGTAATAGGATTGGCTAGAGATTACTAGTAGGTGTGACCTGCTGTAACAACTTCCTGCAGTAGCTTAGAACTGGGCATGTGTAAAGAACAGAATGGTCAGTGACCACACTGAAATAATGAAATAACTGTACTGCACCTCCCTACTTATCTTCTCTCTTGGTCTCTTATGTTTCTGGATGTGCCCTGCACTCCTCCCAAGGAAATCTTCTCCACAAACCCCCTACGAACACTGCTTCCTCCCTTCTTAAACCAATCTCACTTGCTGCTTCCTACCTTTGGAACTCTCTCCCTCTCTCACTTCGCCTGGTGACATCCTTTAGCTCTTTTATATCTAAACTGTTATTCTACATTTCTAAAAAAAACAGAACTATTAATGATTGTTAGCTGTCTGAGCATTTTATCCCTCCCCCCACTTGTATCTGTATGTTGTCCCTCCCACTTAGATTGTAAGCTCTTCGGGGCAGGGATCTCTTTCCTATTTTGTCAAGGCACACCTCACTTATTATACATATATACATGTCCACCCAAAAAATAAGAAAAGCTTTTTAGCTTAATTACCCCCCAAAACTGGACTTGCCAAAGCTTACCTTGATCCACTGCTCCCACTCTTAGCTATACCTACTTTAACATCAGTTGATTCCCTTACTGAAAGTCCTGCCTCCTACCTTCTGTTTCGAGCTGGTTACAGATTTGTTTTAAACAACTTTAAAACAAATTCCCCAGAAGGCCAATGCAGGTGCCACTGGCACTGATTTAATAACTGATTTAACAACTGGCGGTGCTCAAATCGGTTAATTTGCATTTGGCCTAATCAGCAACTCTACCTCTGACTTCCACCCGGATTTCTTTCAATGCCATTAGCACTTTGGTAAGTTATCCTTTATTTAGGTACAGCATGTGATGCTATGTGTTGTAAGGAATGAGTTTATAACTGCAACTACAATCCACTCATCGTGTTGTGCTGTTCTTTGTGTGTTTACTCCACATTATACACATACAGGAAATACCAGAGCTAGTTTGCATGTCTAAATGCCCCAGAGTATAGAGTTGTATTACCATAATGTACAATCATGATATCATAAATGTTCTATATTAACCACACATGGACAGTAATCTAAGATTTCTCTTTAAAGCAAAACACACGAAAAATCTATTTCAAACTACAAAATGCATTTTTGCAGCATTTATAAATAAAGTTACTATATTTTAAATAAAATTGAGTGAATTGGATAAGGGGGTTGAAAATAAAGTGCTGTATTTTAAAGTGCAATGAAATTAAATCCTGCTTTAGTATTGCTGCATATGAATAAAGTTTGACAAAGTTAAGGTATGTGAAAAAATATGATGCTGCATTTTATATAAAGTTGCATGAAATGGAAGACTTTATAAAAGGGCTAATAGACCAACGAGATTACTGCCTGATAAAGCAAGTGATCTTGCAAAACGCCAAACAGAGGATAGTGGGTAATCACAAAAGGAGGCCTTAGGGTATTGCCAAAATAACGCTAACACATGCGGAGGAACGGCTGTTACAGGTTAACTGCAAGTAAAGACCACAGTATTTATATGCGGCTTAAAGGATAACTATCATGTGTATATTTTTTTTAAAAATACCATTAAAATAAAAATTACTTGGGACAGGGATATAGGACTGGAAATTCCTACCTTCTAATATTGTCTGTGAGGAGCACCAGCCCAAAGAAAACTGATTCTGCCAGTCTTTCTCCTGGCTTCAGCACTATCTTTAATACAAGAATAGTCCAGGAATAACCTGGAAAATGAAAACTGTACATGTTGTAGCTCCTCATTAAAACGATATTGTGTGGTAGAAAAAATCAATCCGACCTCCCTGCCCCAGGTACTTTCCAGTTTTAAACAGTTAAATTTTAGAGTATAGAAATCCTTTAAGTAGAAATGAATGTAACTGGGCCACTAGAACCCATCTTAGATAATGAACTGGGAGATGGACTGTGGCCTTGACGGGCACTGGGACTGATTTGCTTAATACCAGAGGATAAAGTCGAAGAATACACATTTGCGTATTATATGTAATCGCCAGCTAAGTACTTTTTACTGCATTACTATACTGGATAACCGAGCACATTCGGATTAAGTGTTCAATGCAATATACAGATTACCAGTTTCTTAAAAGTTGATCTTTTTCTGTTCATATGTGTATGGTTTAAGAGATTGTTTTTTATATATATAATAAATGTACATGGCTATGAACGGAGAGCTGGTATCACCGGGTATCTTAAAGAGCCATTATCGGCTCGGTACATAGCTTGCGGCAGTTGCGCAACACAGTTTTAGCCGTTATGTCTTAAAGTCACACTAACCCTTTGTACATGGGTTAACAGGACTTTTAGATGAAAAAAGGCTGTTTGTGGCTTTTGGTATATAGCCCTGTTAGTATTTTCTTGGTCCATACTATTGCTATTTATTAGTCTATCCTTCCCTGGAAGGTGTTTTCCCCCCTAGAGGCAGGGGGGTTGTAGA
Source organism: Hymenochirus boettgeri (assembly GCA_019447015.1). Lineage (NCBI taxonomy): Eukaryota > Metazoa > Chordata > Amphibia > Anura > Pipidae > Hymenochirus > Hymenochirus boettgeri. The sequence continues at coordinate 248,967,004 of CM033472.1, forward strand.
GCAAAGGTGATCTAATCTTGACAATTCTATATATTTTTTGCATTTTACATTAGGGCATCAATTAAACATTAAGAGAAAAACACATTATGATGTAACTAATGAAAAACTAATCTATAGGAATATCTAGAGATAAACTTAGACCCTGAACTAAATTTGCAGGGTGACCTTTAGACCTCAGCCAAACTTATTTCCAAATCAGACAAAATTTTCAATGGGCCACGCCAAAATGTTGCCTTCTTTTTACAATTGGCTATAAAGATTTATAATATGGTATGTCTGTCCCAAAGATAGTCCAAAATTGAACTGTGTACTTGGCCTAATGCTAGCCATACACGGGCAGATGTTCGTCTGATCAGATTTCCAATCGAGGGCAACGGTCAGAAATTTAATTGGAAGAAACTTCGAACTTCCTGCAGATTTCAGCTTGAAAGATGGAAGATGGGGTCGTAGGAAAATTTTTCACCTGGCCCGATCATTGTTTTTCTGATCAACCGCTCAACATTGTCCAATGGTCAATTGGATAAACGGGAAATGGGTTTGAACTTTTCAAAGCAATCCAATCAAAATTCCCCAAAATGTCGATCCCTTGTATTGGGTGCTTAAGAGTTTCTCTTATTTTATTAAAGCAATTCTAGATGCATTTCATTTTAAACAATGTTAACAGTGCAGCATCTTCAAAGTAACGCACTTAATAAAACTCCTTAGATTGTTTATGTGTAGTTCTCAGAATAACAGTATTTATTTTAAATTCAGATCCGTCTTATTACCTAAAAGGAATGGAAACCTTTAGCAACTCCAGATTTTTAGATTTTATCTCACAAAATATTAACTAAATTGCCTGGTCTTGTACCAACAATTGCCCATTTTTACTTTATAAGAAAAAAAACATGTTGAATGCATATACCGTATATACTCGAGTATAAGTCGATCCGAGTATAAGTCGAGGAACCTATTTTTACCTGAAAAATTTGTAAAAACTGATTGACTCGAGTATAAGTCGAGGGTAGAAATTATCACCACTACTGCCTTCTGATTCTGTGTTGTTTTTAGGCTTTAGTTGCCTTTAAATGGACAGCAGAATTCCCATACATGAATCCCATACAGTAATAGCCAAATCCAATACCAGTAACCTCCAATTCTTTTGCACTCCAGATGTTTGGAAACTACAACTCCCAGCATGCTTTGTTGCTGGGAGTTTCAATTTCTAAACATGTGGAGTGGCAAGGTTCAGTAAACTTTTAATTAAGCTTACCATCATTTACAATTCTCCTGACCCCCATATAGTAAAGGGCCCTCTCACCCCATATAGTAAAGGGCACTCTGACCCCCATATAGTAAATGATTCTCTGACCCCAATAGTTAAAAATGTCACCTGAGAGTTGTAGTTTCAAGCTGTCATTTGCACTGAACTAGCAGCTGTTTTTTGCCCCAAACTGAGGAGACCCATCAGATTTACAGCATCCAGGGACAGTGCTGAGTGAGTCCAGCAGCCAGAATACAGGAAGCAGGAAGTGTAAAGGCAGATCAGCTCCTGTAACTTTCTATGCAGGTTAACACAGCGCCACCTACTTGTTACTATCTGTAATTGCAGAATTTGGATCTAAATTAGGACTTGACTCGAGTATAAGTCGAGGTTAGGTTTTCAGGCTAATTTTAAAGCCTGAAAAATTCGACTGATACTCGAGTATATACGGTACAATAAAACAGGCTTTTTAATTAAAAAATTAAGTTCAGGTGTGTAATGAGAACCATAACAGCTTCATTTTTGAAAGCTTTAAGGGCATGTCCTCCCAAAAATTAAGTAAATCTTTTTAGCTTAATTACCCCCAAAACTGGACTTTCATTTAAAGCTTTCCTTGATCCGACGCTCCCACTCTGAGCTATACATACTTTAACACCAGCTATCCCATGACGTTGATGTCACCACCAATGGCTTACACTCCATACCTGGAAGAACCGGTTACGAGCATGCTCTGCTCCTGCATGCTGTAACCGGCTCAAAACAGAAGGCAGGACTTCCTGTGACAGAATAACTGTGGAAGCATCGGATCAAGGTAAGGTTTATAAAAAAGTCCAGTTTGGGGGTAATTGAGCTAAAATGATTTCCTTGTTTTTGGGTGGATTCCCTTTAACAAATACCTTATACTGTAAATATTCTAATTATTATTGCTTCCTTCTCACATTTCTTATGGTGTTCTGCTACTGGAGATGTAAGCCTAATTCAAGTCTAGGGAGCTGGTACCAAATAATAATTTGCCTTACATGGGGGTGCTACCAGAAGAAGAGGAGCTTGGGAAAAAGGGGAGGAGCAGTATCAAAAGTTGTGTTATTTTTAAGGTGGTTTTGGGTCCTTATTTGACAATGAATTTTCAGAACTAAATTTATAATTTAATTATTCTTTAAAAATATACATGGGGCTTCATAGTAAATATGAATGAGGTCACATAAATACTATAAACACCACATTATGGTGTTCTCCCTTCTTTACTCATTTGTGCCCATTTTCAGTGCTTACAAATGAATTAAATTCCAGAGTTGTGGAAACTGACCTGGCATCAGGTTAGAAAGAAGACCGATCTGCTTAGAAAGAAGAATGGGAGAAATATTTGCCCCTACCTCCCAAACATTAATACTTCTCAAGTAGAATTAGTTGCAAAAATTGATATAGATATCCTTAAATACAGCACATTGCAAGCAATTATCATTCTTTGTTAACTCAAGAATGAGTTTGAATCTAAATAACATTTAGTCTTTCTTACAGCAAACATCCCTGGTGTATAAATGTCTATCATGCTGTATACGGCTACCTTCCCCCTATTGACTCTCTGTTGAGCTACCCAGATACATGTGCATTTCCCTGCAAACGTCTATCAAATGCACTCATTTCCCCTGAGAAAGAAAAGCCATATTAATGAAGAACCATTGTCAATGGAAGAGAAATACTGAGCAAAAACTGATCATTCTGTTTTGCTAAAACCTGATCTGGAACTTAGGTCCAATATTTACATTCTTACTGCAAATAGCAATACTCATGGGTATCACGGATATTTACATTTAGCTTCTCATTCAGGAAAAAGTTGTAAGAATGTTTCACAGGCCCTTAAAGTGTCTGGTTTTATTTTATTCTCCCTTCATCTTAATAGTTTTTCTGCACAATGTGTAATGTGGAAATGAGAATTTTGCCACTGAAGGGAAAATACCCCACTTAGGGGGTCGACAATGGTATTTTTCATTTCCACCCACAGTGTAAAATAAGGGTGCTGTGCAATATCAGCCACAGATGGTCACTATGTTTTATACTGCGACTGTATTTTACAGGCATTTTCTGCATTGTAAACTCCTACTGTCATTTTCGACTGCATCCTAAATTTCTGATGTAGCCCATACAGACCTGCGCCATCAGTAAATGCAGACACTGTGGTGTTAGAAATAGGCCTTTCTGTTAAACATTGGCTTTATAATATCCTTTATAATATCCTTATATTTTTACCATTGCTCCATAGTGCATTCATTCTGTGTACAATCATTTATTTATTTTTCTAAGTATTGTTACAATATGTTGTGTTATAATAGTGCCTATTCTTCACTTTATGAGATAAAAAAATTGTGCAGTGTGACATTCGATGCTTATTGCTAAGAGGAGTTGCAATTAATATATAATATACAATTATGACTGTCACATTCTGTAGCTTGGACTATTTTAGCTACACATTTAGGGCTGTTTTGTAATAGATGCATGGCAAAATGTAGCATCTAAACCTCAGTAGGAAGGATTGCATAGTGTGTACCAGTCTGTAGGGTGAACCGTATACTGTGTGGGCCTGATGTGGTACTTCCACCCCAGGAAGTAGAAAGGATGCAGGATGCCAGAACTTGAGATACTCAACCTCCCCTAACGGGGCCCTTCAGTGATGGACAAAAAATTCACATGTGAAAGGTCAGTGGCTCTTTATTGCCTAAAGTTTTGATAACATAAATACAAATCCTCACTTTTTCATGCAGTTGTTAAATTTCTATCTCCAAATGTGCCTATAATTCCACTAATTACACATTTTGCATTTAACTTCCAAACATCCAAAGATATTGCTCTAGTTTCACTATATTATAAAGCCCAAAGTAAATATTAAGTAAAATAATTGAAATAAAATACAAGTCGATTGTGTTGACAAAACGCTGCCTGAATTGTAGACAAGAAAGTGCTGAATAAAGTCTGGTACACATGAGCAGACTCATATTTCGGTCGGTAAGGTATTTTTACGGCTTCCCCGACCAATGTTCGTTCGTCATGATCGAGGATATTTGAGCCAGGCAGACCAGTTGATAGCAGTGAACTGCTGGCCTGGCTGAAAAATCTGACCATGTGTACCTAGCTTAAAACAATTCATATATTAGCATTCTATGTGATCCCTAAACCACAATATACCCGTGTGTAATGGGCAAAATCTTTCACTTCATCAGTTGCTAATTGGAGAAATCTCTCCAAGGGCGAAGGACACGGAGCATGCTCGTCCCACTGAGACAGAAGATGAGGAAGTAAAGAATTTACTAGTTTTACACAGGTGTATCGTTGGTTACAATATCTATAAGCGAACAGAATAAGTTTTAAACTATCGTTTTCCTTTAATGCGCTGCCCTTTTAGTCAGTATCCTCACTGCTATCAAAGAACACAGAGAGGAAAGTCTTTTGCTCTGTTTTTAAAATAGAATGAATTAACCTTTTACTAGGCGATGGTCTTGAGGGGGAAGCACAGGCCACACTGTTTTCCCCTTTTCTGCTATAATATAACTGGCTGCCATCTTCCAAAGCATAATCCCAACAGTCAAGTTTTTCTTCTGTGGTAGAGAATCCAACCTCCTCACCTACACAGAATTCTTTCTTTACAGATGACGGTTGTTGGTCCTTAAATGTAGAGCGAAAACGGGAACATTTCGTGATATTTCTTTTCTGAGTCTTTCTTATCGGGGAATATGCGACAGGTAACAAAGGCAAACAAAGGCTTTCTGAATAAGGAAAGAAACAGTCCTCAGTGGATTCTTTGACAGAGTTAACCAATTCCCAGGAGATTGTTTCTGATTTACTCTGTGAATCTTCAGCCATGGTTCTAGAAATGTTATCTTTATTATTTTTCAAAGAACAACGGGCTTTCTTTTTCTTTCTTGTTTTTTTACTCTTATTGGCTCTCTTTCCTTTCACATTCTGACCTTTTCTTTCAGGCACTTTATCTAAAGCATTTTCATCTTCATGAGAGGACTCTACACCTGGTGGACGATATCTGTTCCAGCCATTATTTCCCATCCTGCTGTATTCTGTACATTTTATTGATGAATTCTCTAAGAGGGATGTTTTGGCTACAGGCAGAATCTGATCAAAAGTGTGAGAACCTGACTGCTCAGAGACATTTTCAAATATCTGTGAACACTCAAACCCATTTGACCGTACATGGAAACAATGCGTGCAGGATGCATCAGAATTCACCAAGTGTCTGCTTTCTTTGTTATGCCCATTTACTGGGATCTCCGTTGCTAATCTGTGATTGGTTAAATTACAACTGACCTGTCCATTTGTTTGTTGTTCAGATGAATAATCCTGTGTTCCACAAGACTTATTCTGAATACCTGTTGGAGAAGTCTGTATGGTTTTGTCTTTTAAGTGCAGCTTCGTGTTGGGAAACGAGCTGATTTTCTGGATTTCACACAGAACGCTATTTTCAAACAATTTCACATAATCTGACAACCACGTTAATTTTTCTGACATTTTTAAGTGATGCTCTTCCTGCTGCAACTTTGATGACTCTGTACATGTCAGAAGCAGTTGTACTTTTGATTTAACCTCTGCCACCTCGTCAGTGTTCTGTGGGGAAACAATTTTACAAGAATAGAACCTTATACTGCTGTACTTGCATTCAGCCAAATTTACCAACGGGCAAGAATACAATAATAAAGTATATTTAAAAATAAGAGTACAAGCTTTTGAGAGCTATACCCTCTTCATCAGATCATAGAGTACTGCTCTGTCCTGATGAAGAAAGCATCACCCTCGAAAGCTTGTCAACTAAATAAACTGTTAGTTCTTAGAAAAAGTATCACAGTACTTTTTAAATATCTATATATTGGATTAATACGGCACTACAATAATTTTCTGTACAATAATAAAGTATAGTCTTATATGCAAGTAGAGACAACAGGCAGCCTTTTAGATTCTATAAGATAACAACTACCACCACCCTGTGGCAGCCTTATGGTTGAAGTAGAATTCTCGGATTGTGCGGACCTAGAGGGCCCTTTTCTAGGCGCATAATAAAAGGGAAAAACAGCAACAAACAATCTACGGCCAAAAAATCCAATTTCTACCTCCCTCATGGTCACATCTATGAGCAGTGAGATGTCAAAGTGTCACTAATAAATGCCACTAATAGATGTCAAAGTGTCACTGACAGCTCACCGCTCCATTTACTGCGCCTGACTGAAAAGATAAGGGAGATAGTAGGAAGCTGTCAGTTGCTGTACGAGCAGCACATCTTACCACTCATAGATGGAGCCACTCAAGGACATAGGAATGAATTTTCCTACCTCCCTGGGTTAAGGACTATATATGCCAACTTTTTGGGGGGCATAGTTGCCCTTTGACAGTGCAATGAAAATGTACTAAGTAATCCTTATAAAATTGACAGTAATTACAGCTGGATTTGGTTTAATGCTTTCAATGTATGCTAAAAATTGTGCTAACACATTGGTCCTGGCAAGTAGTGAAACTGCAAGGGCTGGTCCCCCCTATAACAGCTAATTGCGGGCCCAGGGACTAAGTGGGCCCTGATCTCACTGTGATCAGCTGTTTTTAAACAGCTGATCATGCGTTTGCAGTAAAGGTACACACAGTCAGCTTTTTAAAACACTGACAGCGAACCGGCGGCAGTTTATAACAGCTGATCAGGTATATCTTTGCTGCATACGGGGGATTAGCTTTTAAAAAAACGCTGATCACGGTGAGATCATGGACTTTCTTAGTCCACGCTAATTCCCCCCACACTGTCATGGTCCCTGCAGGTCCAGTAGTTATGCCACTGCAATTTCAGGATAATCATGCAATGCCTTGGATGTTCCTAACATCCTAACAGTAATTGTTACTAATTGGCTGTTAGATGGGTCAAACATGCTCAGATCTCTACTGAGCAACTAAATCAACCCAGTGACTGAGTCAAGGCTCACAACATATACTGTTAAGGTTCATGCAAACAAGAAGTCAGCATTTATTTATACACAGAGGAATCGTTGGATAATCAGAATAAGGTTATGTGTTTGCACTGATCTTGCAATTTCAAATTCCATACACAGAAATCATTCAAATGGTTTAAAGTTTTTTCTTCTTTATGATCCTATATATGTAAATATAAAATGTGCCTTAAGAGATTATCAGGCACTTCTGTAATATTTAATTTTATAACATTTGCTCCCACAGTCCCATAACTTTCCTTGCAGTATTTAAGCACTTGTTGAGTCTGCCAACAATGTCACAATATGCATTACATTTTTTAGAAACATTTTTGCACTTACTATATTTATCTTTTTCTCTAGCTCCAAAATAGTCTGTTCCACATTACTTTTTGCATTCAATATTGATTCCTGTTGTAATGTAGCCTTGCCCTTCACTAAGGTAAAACAAAACAGTCAACATTTTCTTCTATATGTAGAAAAACATAAAGAGGAATTTAAAAAAAGGAAAATAATCCCACCTTCCATAAGAAACTCTATGTCCTCGCCCCAGGGAGTACAGCTGGTAGTTTGCCAACTTCCGATCCAGTTGCCCTCGTCGGCCTATCACCCCGTCCTCGCTACGAGGGGGGGCGAGGGCGGGTGGTTCCACCCCGCCGCACCCCTCTGAGGAATGCGACCACCCGCTACGATCCTTTCCCGGCATTCCAGCCCCCAGTAATCTCGGCCGATATTAGCGTGGCGCTTCAGTTACCGTTGTTTTATATATAGAAACGGCGGTAACTGTTGTGATAGGCGCGAAAAGTTAACGAGGCTTTAACTTTTCGTGGCGGCTTTCCGCCCATTTATAAATCGTGCTAATTTTTGTGAAAATGGCGGGAAAAGCGGCCGCGAAAAGATAACGCTCATTTATAAATATGCCCTTATGTTACTATGTTACTGTTATACAGGCAGTATTAGTTGGGTATAAAAGTTGGACTAGATGGACTTATCTCTTTATACAACCTCCAATACTATGTTACTATGTAACTGTTAGACAGACATTATGGGTAGAGTATAAAGGTTGGACTAGATGGACGTATGTCTTTATTCAACCTCCAATACTATGTAACTATGTAACTGTTATACAGACATTATGGGTGGGGTATAAAGGTTGGACTAGATGGATGTATGTCTTTATACAACCTCCAATACTATGTTACTATGTAACTGTTAGACAGACATTATGGGTAGGGTATAAAGGTTGGACTAGATGGATGTATGTCTTTATACAACCTCCAATACTATGTTACTATGTAACTGTTATACAGACATTATGGGTAGGTCTAAAGGTTGACTAGATTGGCGTATGTCTTTCTACAACCGTCCAATACTATGTTACTATGTAACTGTTATACAGACATTATGGGTAGGGTATAAAGGTTGGACTAGATGGAAGTATGTCTTTATACAACCTCCAATACTATGTTACTATGTAACTGTTAGACAGACATTATGGGTAGGGTATAAAGGTTGGACTAGATAGATGCATGTCTTTATACAACCTCCAATACTATGTTACCTAGGATGGTAAATCTGAATCAGATTAACTTTAGGTTAGATAAAGTTTACTATGTAGAAAAATATAATGTTCTCCATAAGAATGCATGATATCTTTCCTCATTCCCCATTAAAACAATAGAAGCAGCGATGTTCCCTTTTATTTAAAGGACATGTCCACTCTCACCACTTAAAGGGCAACTAAAGCCACAGAACAACACTTAACCAGAATGTAGAACACCTTGATATAAAACCAGTAATCTGTGTCTTACCTCTCATTTTGATATGGGCACTGGGAAATTTACCTAAATAACATATGGTTTGTGCTTTACTTCTCAGCATTCTAGTATCACACAGTTTGGTCAACGACTATTATGTTCTGCTCATGCCCGGTGTACAGTGTGTTCTCTTAAATAAATGTAAAAGCCAAGTGATGCATTGTTTAATCAACATTTGTGCTTTGTGAATCAGAAAAAAAATATTTTGCTGCAGCCTTGGGTTTTCCCTTAGGGCAGAAAATACAAAACCTGTCATTCTGTATGTAAAGATATCTGGATGCGTGCCATTTAGAATAGAAGTGCAAGAACTGGGATCATGCCAATGTATATTCAAATAGTGTATATGAATTTAGAATAATATATTATTTTGGTATATATGTGAATATAAACCGACCCGAGTATAAACCGAGGTACTTACTTTTACCTGAAAAACAAGAAAAACTGATTGACTTGAGTAAAAGCCGAGGGTAGAAATTATGAACATTATTGATTTGGATTCTGTTTTTATGCTTTCAGTTGCCCTTTAAATTGACCCGTGTATAATATACAGCAGAATTCCCATACAGTAGTAGAAGAATTTATTGGTGCAAATATAATAAACAAGATACACTAACTCCCAATTCCTTGGCACTCCAAAAGTATGGAAACTACAACTCCCAGCATGCTGTTGTAGTTTCTAAACAGCTAATAAACATCTGGAGTTGCAAGGTTTAACAAACTGACCACCTCTAAACCCCCCATAGAAGAAGAGGCACTTTATCTTACCTGCTCCACTGGCATGTAGGTAATGCTCCTCCATTTCTTCCTAAGCTCAACTGGGTCAGGTCACATTACCAGTAGAAATAATATCAGCAAATCTTACAGGCATGTCTGGTGAGGGCCGAGAGGAGGCATAACTTACGTTCCAACATTCCCACGACTTTGTGGACGCTCGCTCCTACGTGCACACTCACACTCCTCCTGACTGCTTCGGTTTGTCACACGTAAGGTAAGTAATGCCTGTGACCCAGGTATAAGTTGAGGTTAGCTTTAATGGGTCATTTTAAAATATAAAAACCTTGGCTTATGGTCAAGTATATATAAGGTACATCAGACAAGCATATTATCTGGCTCAGGCACTACCTTTTCCATTGGTCCAAACCGCTACTTACAGCCAACCAAAAAACTTTACCTTATGTCTCATCCCCATTTGCTCTAGACTGTGAGCTTACTTGGGCAAGTATTGCACAATTTGTATGTATTCCTCGTATGCATTTCAAAGTGTCATGTAAAATGTTGACACTATATCAATCCATATTAACAATTACTATAAATATATATATATATATATATATATATATATAATATTGCTTTTGACATATTGATGCCGATGGCCGGCTTCAGCTTGTGTTCTTCCTTCGATTGAGATTTGCAAAGTCATTTTTGCACAGAATATTTTAAAGCAGAAAGTAGTTTTCATGTGCCCCCTTCTGGCAAACATACATGCAACCTTTTTCTTTTTGCAGAAACGATATTTTACTCACATGTATTAGATGCAGTTTCCACGGAATCCAGTATAGATTTGTAACTTGAAGTTGAAGTTTCCTCAATTTGACACAGAGTCCTTTTTACCTGCAAAATAATACTATTTTATTTGCAAATCAATCGAAACAGGACGGAGGCTATAGGAGTGTGTAAGAGGATGTTAAAGTTCATGTGAAACAAATCCTATAAAACAGAAAATTAATAATTACTTGTCAACTGAATTGAGAAAACAAGAATAAAGTCTTGACCTTCGTTCTGGGTTATTCAATAAATGTTATGGTTAAAAATGGTGCAAATTTTGCCCCAACCAATCAGATATTATTTAGCATTTGAAAGCTAACATCTGATTGTTTGGGACAGAATTAGCGCCATTTTTAACGATTATCAGGGAGATTCAATAAAATTTCTTATCGTTAAAAATGGTGCTAATTTTGCCCCAACCAATCAGAACTTATTTAACATTTGAAAGCTAAAATCTGATTGGTTGAGGCAAAATTAGCCCCATTTTAAATGATAAACTTTTATTGAATCTCCCTGAAGGTGACCGTACTCATGTGCCTCAAATTCACAATCAAATTCTATGAGAATCATTTTGCATTTAGATTGTAAGCGCACTTTGTTGGACCATTTTTCGGTATTTCTTGCCAATTTGGCAATTGGCTGCTGCTTTACCCATATTAGCTACATTAGATACAGGACACAATAACATTTCTTACCGCTTCAAGGGTAACTTGAATGTTGGAAATCAAACTGTTCAACTGATCACTAAATAAAAGAAATAAAGAAGGAGCTACTGAAATCATTAACTGTATTAGCACCTGTTTAAGGTGGTAGAAATAATCTTTATTTCATCAGCCCAGCGTTACTTCTTACAATAATATTTGCCATACATAGGTACTAGGCAGTAATTCCAGTTAATCCTAATGCAGTTTTCCTGATAACATTAATAATGTTTAGAGAGTTTATTATGACACCTCCTTTGAATGTAGTGGCACCTAAACAATCATTGTGGTAACGATATTGTGTGCTTTAACAAGTGTTATTGTTATTTTACAATGCAAATGTTCCATAATGCCAATTATCATTATTGTATGATACGGATGTAAAATAAAGAATACCATTAATGCAGGGATGCCCAACTAGGCATCCTGGGCAGACACTTGGCTGCTCGATTTGTTTTCACCCCTGGCCCACCAAGGACACCCCCCCCCCTAGCCCAGTTGGAACATGCCCACGAGCCACCCATAACCATGCCCACCCACAGGGTCCCGCATGCAACCTGTGGGTCTTGAGTTAGACATCTATGAATTAAGGGGTTATTCTGTAAACACAATCTCTATTTTCTTTACACCTCTCTCTAAGCCGTGATCTATACAGCTGAAGTTGCCCATGTATGGCCAGATTAACACGCAAGGCAGGGTACAGGGAAACATTGTAATGGCTACTGGTAAATAGAGAACATTGCTGATACTGTCATACAGGCACTGGATGCATTTACCATACTTTGCCATGTAAAAGCACTGTCAGAAACCACACACAATTTAATAAAATATTTTGAGTCCTTATTTTATCAGCAGAAAACCTCTTCTAGCATCCCCTGTTTGTAATGTTGTTTGCTTGGATGTCTCCATTCAATACCTGCCTGCGCTGTCATGGCAGATCCATCCATGGAGTTATCTATTGTTCTCAAGCAAGAAATTTCCAGTAAACTGACCTTCTAAATATCACGTTGTTCCATAATTTATGGGTTTACCAATAAAATCATTACACAAGGCCAACAGAAACAAACAGCATTGCATTGCTCCTTCAGATGTCCCACAAATCAAAGACTACTATTAGTGTATGCGGCTTTTCGGAGGTTAACCATTTACCATACAGGCTAAACCTGGACCAAAGTGATGATTTTTTCTTTTGGAATACAAATTCTCTAGCAGGCAGTAAAAGGTTGGCTGGTGAACCTAGATAAACACTTTCATTCCAAATTGATTTAATAATTGGAGGTTTAAAGGGCTCCCATCACAACAAAAACTGGTCAGTTGTCATGTATTTGTACCTAACCCCAACTGCTATACAGTATTTAGCACTTTATTATATGCATTTCACCTCTTTCCCTCTGCTCAATAAGCTTTTAGGAACTTAAGCATGTGCAGCGGAAGCAGCAGGGGAAACAGTAGTCAATCATTGGTTGTGATGTCAGCAATCATAGCCTTGACTGACTGCATGGAGGGAGGAGCCAGATTAATCTGCCACTAATAATTATACTTAAATATCTGCTTTGTAATAGATTTAATAATGTGCTGAATATATAGTAATTGGGGGCACCGGGGCAGGTAACTGACATGTGAGCAATTTTTTATTTTAAAGGGCATGTCCACCCCCAAAACTATAATCCCCCCCACTACTGGCCCCATTGTGTAGTGTAGTTTAATCCTTACCTCACATCCCAGCTCCATAAGGTTCTCCTGTAGTCCCCCCCAAAGTCCCAAAAACTGCCCACCAGGAGGATAGCAGAGTCCATATAAGACTCTGCCTCCTACCTGGCCTCCGGGAGAAGTTTGGCATGCGTACTGCAGCCCTTCTCCCCCTCCCTCCCCCTACCTCTCTCTGGAGTGGCCCCCCCCCCCCTTGTAAGCTTTTTTTGATATATGATTCCCCCTGTCCCCCCAGCCCCAACCGCTCCATTTTTATTCTTAGAAAGTGCCCCACACTTTACTTACCTTCCCTCTTTCCCCCGCCGCAATGAACTCCCGGCAGCTGCGTCCATGATTGGCTGCTGCTCAGCCAATCACAGACGCGACTGCCGGTCCCGCCCCTCTGCTTGCATTTTCTCGCAAGCAGAGGGCCGGCAGCGCGGCGAAAGAAAGAGGGGAGGTAAGTAAAGTTTGGGGCACTTTCTAAGAATATAAATAGAGCGGTTGGGGCTGGGGGGACAGGGGGAATCATATATTAAAAAACGGTTTTAAGGGTGGATAAACCCTTTAAAGGGAAGAAATACCCTTTAAAGTCAAGGGGGATAACATTAAACATAACTATGTGATTCTGACTATTATTTTTATTTATACACAGGCAGATACACTACTAAACCATCACTGTTCTATCTGTTTACAGTCTTATACTGCCCTATCCAGCCCAGGGGAGGTGACCCAATAAATTGTGATTTCAGTATCCAATACACTCTGGGCTGGATAGGGCAGTATAAGACTGTAAACAGATAGAACAGTAATGGTTTTAATAACAATCTAATAACAATATCATAATAAGTATAACAAGAGTAACATTTTATGGTTATAATAAGTTTTAATTATGCATACTTATCAGCTTTTTCTTTTGCTTTTTTCTTGCTCTCTTCAAATTGCTCTAACATTCCTCTCGGTTTCCCTACGGCATACGGCTGAAGTGAGCACCCCTCACTGTTATATAAAGGGGGTTTAGTCTGGTATTTCATGAATAAACTAGGGTTGCTCTGTGTTTACGTTTAGAGAGGATAAAAAGTGAAGAAGTTGAAATGATTAACTCAAGTTCGATTTAATAACTTTTTACTGTAAATAATGTAAATAATCTAACAAACATCGGTAAACGGAAAATAGAGCTAAAAAAAGAATCATTCGCTTTAGTATTTGCTACAATTGAAATGTTAAATGTTCTTGTAATAGCACAATCACACAAACTAAAATCTATATGAAAATAGATTGATGACATAAATAGCAACATAAAAATAAAGCCGGGTACACACAGGAAAGATGTTTGAAAGATGACAGACAGAATGGGCAAGGCCCTGTCTGTTATTTTTTAAAGATCAGGGAACACACAGTCCCGAGCATTCTCCCTATACACAGCATATACACATTATATGCACAACATATACACAGCATATACACATCATATACACATTATATACACAGCATATACACATTATATACACAGCATATACACAGCGTAGGGAGAACACTTGGGACTGTGTGTTTCCCTCAACCGCGGTAGACTCCCCATATAGGGAGACTAACGCAGCCGAGGGAAAGACGCTAACCACACCGGTGATAATACGTTGATTTTGTTGGATCCGTCGGTATCTGTGTTTTATCGCTATCGCTAGTGTGTGTACCTAGCTTAAGGCATTGATTATATATTATATAATATAATATAAACATAGAAAAGATAATCAATGCACATTCCTAGGCCCCTTACAATATCATATTATCTGCACACTGGAATACTTTATAAACAAAGGGGTTTTAGTATACATTACTGCGATCACATGAATGAAAAGCCTTCCAACCACGTATGGGGCCTAGGAATGTGCATTGATTATCTTTTCTATGTTTGTATAACTGTTTGACCAGATCAGTAGCAAAATGTAGCTGTACTTTAGCCTAAGGAGTGCTTGCACAATTTTTCTATTGTATATAATATATTTTATTAACACTAGCACAATATTTTATTTTGTGCAGTTTAAAAATAAAATAGCTTGAATACTGCACAGTGATCATTAGAAGGCAGACATAGATTTACCATAATTGACACTCAATACTGTTAGAGAATAAAAAGGAAAAAGCAGAGATCGGTCTTTCAAATAAAATTGCGTATCTAGGATTGGCAGATTAAACAAGTGTGCGAGCTGTGTGAGATGGCAATCTGTTTTAAGGGGATCCTATAAGGGCATTAAAAAGCAAAAGGTGTTTAAAGCAAGAAAGGCTTTAAAACAGGATGGCTGTTTGTGTTTGTTTGTGTATTAATGTTCACGATGCTGCAGCTGAACAAGGAGCACTTCCATTGTCGGTAAGTGAGTACAGCTCTAATAAGTTACAGTTTAGAGTTTACAGTGAGTGCTACCGACAGGAAGCCCCTTAGCCCTTACAACCCTCCTATTTATGCCCAAGACTAAATTAATTCTAGGTATCTGTTACAAGCCACCAAATGCTAGTGAAGAGGATATTAACCTCCATATTCAGTTGGCAAAGTTTGGGGCATGTTTTAGTCATGGGAGATTTCAATTACTTACATTTTGGAGTATGGGAACTGCCAACAACACTTCAAAAGGTATCAAGTTCTTAAATTTGCTATATGAGCATTTTATGTCACAAATTGTTGAAGAAAATGTGCTTTGTTGCTTTTTCCAACCTCCCTATAAATTATTGTTTCCCCTGACACTGACTAACAAACATTGTTTTATTGTCCCTTTTAGGAAGATCTTTAGATATAGAGGCCATTAAATGTTGGGGGTCCCTCAACAGGAAAAACAAATAGGTGTTGGGTTAATAGTTGAAAAACACTTTCATATTAGTCTACAGCTGTCTTAAGTCGAAAAACACATCTCTGGAAACACAGTCCTCTGGAGAAACCAGTGTGCTCATGCAAGAAAGATGGTGGTAGGTCAGTTAAAGACATTGTTGCCATACTACATAATGAAAAGCAGTGTAGTAATACATCAGATTTGGGAATACCATCAAGCAGAAAACAACAAATCTCCCACCAAGCATACTACCTTTAGAACACACTGAGGACACGGCCACACTGCGCCACACACGCAATCGCCACACAATCTCATGTGTTTTTTCATTAGATAGAAAACCGCATGGGATTGAGTCAAAAAGGCAGAACACAAATCACAAACACATGTGCAATCGCATCGCACATGAAAACGCACGTTTTCGGTGTGTTGCCACGATTGCAATGTTCGAAAAAAATCGCAATTACATGCACAAACGCATCAAAATCACGCTAGTGTGGCCTAACCCTTAGATCTCTTATACTTAAGACTACTAAGATCCTACATAGCTTACATCTTGGGAATACTGTGAATTTTTCTTCTGTTTTGGTGTGGCATATTCCACGGATGCTGGTTGTGATACGTCTGGGCAAAATTGTGAACTGAACAAAAATTGTGAATCTGTAAGACTTGAGTGGTCACTTGAATGAGTATTTTTGCTTGTTGTCTTATTTGCCCTGCAAAATATTGAAAAATTATGAAATGAATTCTAAGTTTTCAAGCTGTATAAAGTAAAAAAAATGTGGTGGGTAATAGGCAGTTTGCAAGAATGTACAGGGTAAATTAGAGTTCAGTCCATTGCAAATCTGTACCTTTAAATCACACACTATGCTACTCTTATTTCTCTAAGCCATTGGCAAAGCTTACCTTCAATCCACTACCCCTGTGAGACTTGCTGGAGGTGAGTCTCACCCAGTCAGTCAGGCAGGACTGCCCTGCTTGCTGTATATTACACTTAAGTAAAACGTGGACAGGATTAACCTGCTTCTATGTATATAATGCAATGATATTTAAAGGGCTAACACTGTGGCAAGTAAATGTTTGGGACATTGAATACCCTAAAAAACAATTTAACGTGATAAGATGCTATACCCCATTGTTATATGGGAAGTTCAAGTGTATCATATTAAATTCCCCTTTAAGGTGTATTAAGTTACCTTTCTCTTCAAAGTGTATCATATTAACTTCCCCTTCAAGGTGTATCATATTAACTTCCCCTTTAAAGTGTATTATAATAACTTTCCATTGAAAGTGTATCATATTAACTTCCCCTTCAAAGTGTATCATATTAACTTCCCCTTTAAAGTGTATCATATTAACTTACACTTTAAAGTGTATCATATTAACTTACACTTTAAAGTGTATCATATTACATATTATCCTCTATTAACAATTGGCAACATCTCACATGAAATATTTATTTACTAACATAATTAGTAACTATGTTGCACAACAATAACCCCTATATTCAAAAGTTTTGCAATCAACCAAAATAAATTATTGATACACAATGTCCCCCAGAAAACACAATTCAGATGCCACACTCACATAACATTTATGCTTGCAAAAAAAATGACACGTGGAAAAGAAAAACACTTAATTTGAAGTGTGCAAGAAGTTTAAAAGATTAGCCACATTTAGTATATAATAACACATGTCACATTGATAGACAGTGATAGCCCTTTAAACATCATTGCATTATGTACACAGAAGCGGCACTCTACAACTAGCAGGGTAGTCCTGACTAAGGGCTAGGCTACACTAGCGCGTTTTTCGCTTGTTTGCGCATGCGTTTTGTGCATTTTAAAATAGAAATAGCGGGAATGCAAAAGTTCCAGCGATTTCCGATGCGCTTGCGCATACGTTTCCGTTTTGGTATTCACCATTTTTGGTGCATTAACGCATGCGTTTCCATACAAAAAAACGTCAAAATCGCATTCGCGCAAAACACAAGCGCAAAATGCACAAGAATCGCGCACACAATTGCATGAGATTAACATCCAGCAAGTCTTGAAGGAGGGGTGGATTAAACAAGATACAGCAGGTGTCAATAGATGTATATCCAGCATTAGCTGCAAACAATAAAAAAAAAAACTTACCTTGCCCCTGGAGGAATGCTAAACATATCCTTAATATTCCAAACATTGACATTCATGTTTAAACCTAAGTGGAACAAAAATTAATACCTTTATTACCCCAGAACTATTACCAACATAAACATTATATTACATGTTGCATTACACATGTCCACTAAAAAAAAAAAACCTCTCTAAACTGTATATTACCCCCCCAAAACCCACTTTTGCGTTATTCCCAACTCCTGAACTTGCTTACCTGACCCGTTCCCTCACCGCTCCTACAATGCCTCTGCTGACAGCCACTCCACTTCCTGGTTGTGATTGTCACACCCAATCACCTGACAGCCACAACCAGGAAGGAAGATGGCTGTCTGTGCAGAAGTCCCCTACTATTCCTTTAAATTTAATAATCCGTATTTCTAGCATTGTTTAGAAATTCCATAAAATAAACTCCCAATTCTCTTACAAAACTTACAAAAATCTCAAACTCTCTTAATTTTAGAACATCTCCCGGCTATTCCAACTAGGCTCACTATACAGCACCCAAGTAATCCCATTCACCTCCTGCCTGACCTATAGCTCTCAAGCTAACAATGCTCCAGATGGTATGAACGGAATGTTGAGAATAGCGCCGGGTTTGCCTGACAATGTTTTCCAGTCAAATCAAGGTCTCAGCTCGTTATTACGATTAATATTGTCTATAAAATGATTGGCAGGTGTTTTTAAACATGGGAAAGACAGACAGGTAGGGGGAGGAGCTTTGGAAATTTTTGACCATGCCCATTTTTCTTAGACCCCCCACCTACGTTGCTTAGGTTTCGACCAATTAAAAAAGACTCTTTGAATGTTACTTTTTACCCAAGTATATGATATAGATGGAAGTCATATATATATTGCAGTATCCGTAGTTGGCATTCATACACTTTCGCATACACACATATACATGCATGCTCTTCAGGGTTGGTAGATCTTGGCCGCCCCTGAGCAGGAAGGAGCAGGGTTGCGACATCACGGTGGGCAGGCGTGGCGGGGCTAGGGGTGGGGTCATGATCAGGGGCGGGGTTGGGGCATAACTGGGCAGGGCTGCCAGGGACGGTCTCTGGACTGGATTTCAGCCCTGTGGGACTCTGGATTTTGTCCAAGTAGTCGGGCAATCCCATCCAAATAGAGACGCCTGGCAGCCCTGATGCTCTTACACTTACACACACATGATCTTAATGCCGCCCAAGTTTCTGAAGACGGGGGCCTAACAATGCTGTAATAGCCCCGTCCCCAAATTGTCCCTGTCACACACCCACACATCACAGCCACACACCAGGAATGCCCCCGCCCATCGTGGGACTTTACAGGGATTACCAAGACTCGGTGGCAGGCACTTTAAACTAGTAAAAGCGGTACAGTTTGGGAGTATGAATCTTATACACACCTAGCAGGGGCCCCAGCAGTGGGTAAGTCAGTATATGTCGTTACCTGTCCTGCAGCAGCGAGACAGAGGGTGAAACATCCCCCTCCTCTCACAGCCATCACAGTAATGAATGTTGGTTTGTTTACCTTACGTTCCCTGCTCTGCTGTGGAGAATCTAACAGGACCTCAGTGACCGACACAGGAAGTGCTGTAGAGTAAGGGGTCTAGGTGTGGGCGGAGCTGTGCACACTGATTGGCTGGCACATTCAGAAGCTTTACTGAGGGCTTGTTCACACTATATCAGTCTGTATCTGGTTTTCGAACGCAGGCGCGTTTTAAAAAATTGAAAAATGGAGACAGTAAAACCCCATAGGATTTCACAATATCATTCAAACTTGCTGCATTGTATTCCATTCCATTTTAAAAACGCACTGCTGCACACATTTCCGTATAAAATGCATGAAAATGCGGGATAACAAAGCACGCGGTTTGCGTTTCTGTCCATTTTTACGCACAGGATCATTGGGAGTTCCTGTGATGTAATTTCCGGTCGGCGGGCTATAGGAAACACGCTGAAGAAAAAATCACCAGAAAATCGCAAGATCTCTCTCCACAACACTTTCTGCTAATTCTCTCTCCAACGCTCCCAAAACTCCCACGCTCCCAGGAAGTGACAAGTGTTCTTTGGTCCTGCCCCTTTAAATTTGAAAAATGCAATCAGAAACGTGTTAAAACGCAACGGACAGAAACGCAGATAAAATGGATAACAACGCACACGCAAGCGGTTAGCAACATATACAAAAACACGTTAAAACGTCACTAAATGCATTTTTACCGTAAGTTGTTTTTGTCTGTTCCTAGTGTGAAGGAGCCTTGAGGCAGTAACTTCCAAATAGTTCCTTGCACGCTTTGTGCTTTGATTTTCCTATAATATTTATTCATGCAATCTGCCCAAAAATGGAAATCGCAGAGCAAACAGCGTGGCCTGCAACTTTGCGATACAATTCTCATGTGCTGACGGATTGCGATAACACAATAGGATGTGAGTATTGCGACTGTGGGGCCTAGCCTTAAAGATCCTGAGCATATTCTTTAATCTGCCTGTATGAACAATCCCAACACCAACACTCGCATCTATTGCAGGATTGAATTATTATGGTTTTTATTATAACATTATTATGGTTTCACTTATCTCCATTATCCCTTCCCTCAATCCTGTCAAACCTGGTCTGTACCTTCCACTCACCACCGTCCAAGCACCGGGCTGCAAAGACTAGACTGTAGGCAGAAAAAGAACATGCCCTTTGGTAAATGCAGACAAGGCGCGTAGGTGACGTCAGCACGGAGCACATATCTGTCTAGGTAATTGGCCCCGTTGCTCTCCTCCTCTTTATTAATTTAATTTCCCTGATCACTCATTAACACTGTCACTGTGTATTTATTTGTAACTGTGTATACGGGGCAGTGATAGACTAGCATGCGTTGGTTTCATTCCCGAGCTACAGGGGTATACACACAATCAGTGTTGGGTAATTCTTGCTGCTGAACACTAAGTAGTTGATTGCATTTTTTGGTAAGATTTGGTAAAGTCTTGCACCACTTACTTGTAATCTCCCTCGTCGCTCTGATCGGATCCTCCCCACTGGCACTGTCAGTAACAGTCCGGGAGGCAGCCAATGAGAAGACACGCCTCCTTGCAGAGTGCGTCTTCCCATTGGATGCCTCGTGACCTGTCAGTCAAAGTGCCAGTGGGGAGGATCAGACCGCAGCGCAGAGGGAAATTACAAGCAATAGTGCAGGACTTTTGTAAAGTACCCAGAAGTGAGGACTTGTCGTTTTAGGTCCTAACCCTGGGTACTTTGCAGGAATGGGGGGAAAGGAACGAGGGGGAAGTGAGTATAATTGTCCTTTAATACATATACTGTAGTTCTGGTTGGTACAGGGATACTATATAATATTGAGAATTACTGGTATTATACATACTGTAGTTCTGGTTGGTACAGGGATACTAATAATATTGAGAATAACTGGTATTAATATATATATATATACTGTAGTTTTGGTTGGTACAGGGATAACTATATAATATTGAGAATTACTGGTATTAATACATATACCAGTATCATGCCTGAGGAAGAAGCCTAGTGCTTTGAAAGCTTGCATTTTCAATCATTTGTTAGTTCAATAAAAGGTATTATTTTATATCCAAGATGTCTTCACTTTTATCTATGGCTAACATGGTACAATTCTCTACTACTACTGGTATTAATAAATATACTGTAATTCTTGTTGGTACAGGGATACTATATAATATTGAGAATAATGGTATTAAATATAACTTTAGTCTGGTTGGTACAGGGATACTATATAATATTGAGAATTACTGGTATAATACATATACTGTAGTTCTGGTTGGTACAGGGATAGATAGTATAGTATTTGAGGTTGAATAAAGACATACGTCCATCTAGTCCAACCCATCTAGCAATATCCTCATTTCCTGCCTAACTGTGATCCAGAGGAAGGCGAAAAAAAACCACCAAATTATTGAAGGGGGAAAAAATTCCTTCCTGACTCCAAGTGGCAATCGGAAATTTCCCTGGATCAACTCTACTTTATGTATCAATATCAGTAACTTGCACATTCCTTGTTTGCAGAAAACTCATCCAGCTTTTTTTTGAAACTGACCAATGAACCTGCCATTACAACGTCCACTGGAAGACAGTTCCATAGCCTTACCGTTCTCACAGTGAAAAACCCTTTCCGAGCTTGAAGCCTAAACCTTTTTTCTTCAGTCTTAAGGGATGTCCTCGTGTCCTTTGACATGTTCTATTGGTGAACAACAAGAGAGTCCCTATAAATTGTAAAAAAGCCTATCCTAGCAAGTCTTTGTAAACAAACAACAAAAAGAGGTATAGAGGATATCTATGGCTAAAATACGGTTCCATGTCAAGAAGTCCTAGGTATCGAGGCTACAAAATATCAGGTATCGTATCAGTCTGTGGGAGCAAGACAAAGTGGGGTGCTAGTCACCCCACTTTGTCTTGCTCCCACAGACTGATACGATACTTGATATTTTGTAGCCTCGATACCTAGGACTTCTTGACATGGAACCGTTCCTTACCCAAAATAGTCGTGGAGGCTGACACTACAATGCAACTGCTTAATAGACCACAGACTTCAGTATCAGTACTCAACAATACACAGTTCCACCACCACCCGGCATTAGAAACCAACACGAACTGCTCCACCGAGAATTCCTCCTCATATAGTTGCCCATTAAAGGTGTAAGAGATGTAAGAAACATTAAGACACAAACTTCTGATAGACGTTTAGCATGTCAATCCATGTGATGTATTTTGATAAAGGGGACAGAGACACTTGGTGATTCACCCCCAAAGTGTTTTTTTCATTGGAGTTTCCTACAGGAGTGGAAACTTTAAATTGTGGTAAGAAGGAATTAATCGATTCAGCCTGTTATCTCTATGTGTCTAACATAGCACAAATCAGAAGGGCTTGTGGCATTTCACTGCTAGATTTACATGCAATAATAATTGTCACATGTGTCCTTCCCCTAAGCCAATACCAATATATTAAAGGGGAAGTTCAGTGGAAATACATATGCTTTTCAGAAAAAAAAGCAGTATTTTTCCATCCCAATGACCTTAACCTGCCCATTCAGCATTTTGTCTGTGTATAAATAAATGCTTCCGAAAACTAACTTCCTGTTTGCAGGAACCCTAATAGAGACTGTTATGGTCTTGCCCTTGACCCAGTGCCTGGGTGGATTCTGCTCAGTAGAGATCTGAGCATCTTTGACCCATCCAACAGCCAATCAGTAGAAATTACTGTAGGGAACATTCCAGAGTGGTGTGCATCCTGGGAAGAAGAAGGACTGTTAGAACTTGAAATGTCAGCTCACTAATGTCAACAGCAGGGAACAGCAAAGGGTATGAAATAAACTGATTTTTCAATGGGAGAGAATATCTAGAATAACTAGGTATGTATAATATAAACCAATACTTTTTAAAATATTGATATTTTCCACTGAACCTTCCTTTAAGTAAAGGTATTTTTTTTTTCTTTTGGTTTTGTTATACACACATCTACCCAATTTTTAAATTACTTTTTTAAAATGTTTGATTTCGTTAAGATCGAAATGCAGTAACCATTGCAAGGAGGTTTGATGCGGGTTGATTCCAAAGTGGAGTAGTATCTTTACAGCAGGATCTAAGTGCCTGGAATTGAGATAGGCGCGTTGTGCAGTTCCTGAGTCGATGAGTATCTGATCCCGCTGGTCTGGACCGGTAAAGTATAGTGGTTGATTGATGTACTTTATCAGCTTGCTTGGAACTTGGATCTGTTAAAATAAGCTATGGAGTCTGTGTACTTTCACTAGTGTCTGGATATATCTAACGGAGGCTCAGAACTTGGAGAGGTTGGGACATGACGGTATTACTTACCTATTACAGAGGGGATTCATCCAGTGTACATCTTGTGACCCTGTGATATATATTTGCTACGTGAACTGCTGCTATTACCTACTCGGATGTGCACACAATTGTCTTTATGTTTTTAAAGGGTCACTATACTCACTCAAACAACTTTAAATTTTCTGAAACTACAATTTGAGAGAAATAAAATGGTGATACTCACATATTTATCTGTGCTTGGTTTGTCATTTAATTATTAATGTTAGTGAGTGCTCCTAATTCCCCCACCATCCCTGGCGTGATAGTGCCAGTTAGCACCGAGGTGCTATCCAACATTTTACCTTATATAACGACAGACACTAAGTTTTTGAACAAAAGGCCACAGCGTTTTATTAACTTGTTATCCATATTTTAATTGCATAAATATCACAAACATTTCTTTGTATCATAACATGTAAAACATTAAATGTAACCATTATAACACCAACTTTGTACCTGTCCATGAGGCCTGTTAACCTGCTTAACCACCAACAACAGTATCCGTGCAGCCATCAGCCGTGCCAACACCGGCTCATGGGTGCCTAACATATCCCCATTCTCCAATCGCCTCTGGTAACACAAGGTCCTACTTTTCACCTCCATGCCACTTTTTCCTCTATGGACCACCGCCACCACAGGTGAGTTGTAAACCTTCAGCTCTCCTGTTCCCAACAGCTCCCATGCTGCGTGGGCTACCTCGTGAAAATCAGCGTTTAGAATATCAGATCCAATTCCATCAGATGGACACCGTCCCTACCATATAGGGCCCCACAAAACTTCTCCAACTCTGCATGTCTGCACACTAGTCCTTATTACGCCTTACAAATTTTCCTATGGCCCGTTTGACCTTGATCCTGACTTTATCAAGGGCCTTCCATTCCGACCTCCTCTCCAGACTCGTCTTGGAACTGTATCAGACCAAGCCACTAGCAAAGTGGGAAAAAATGACCATAATCTCAGCAAGTCACATTTAATATCCTTTATCAATGTTTTCATTGGCACTGACCCCACATCATTACCACCCAAGTGGACCAGCAATACCGCTGGCGGACCGTGCACTTTTGCAAACTCCAAGACTGTGTTCAAAAAACGTTGCCACCGTAAACCACGTAAACCCAACCACCGCACTGTAACTTCGCTTCTGTTAAATCCCAGCTGTTTTCATCTTTCCCCAGTGCTGCCCTCCTTGCAGCATAATACACATAGGAGTGCCCGAAAATCCATAACTTAACGTGCCTAAATTGCAATGAAAGGAAATTTTTTAACTGATGGCCCTTTACTCTCCCATTTACACCTCTACTTGACCCACCCTTATGTAACTGCGGAAACGGGTTGATTCCCATCTGCCTATCCCTTTATGATGTCATCCTTTAACCCCCATCTGGCAGCCTCAGTGGCCGCCCCTATACGGAATGAGTGGGCCCCGTACTCTCTCTCTTCTGCACCCGCCGCCTGTAAACAGCCTGAAATACGGATCTAAATTGATATTGCGATAGAAAGGTCCCATCCCGATGCACTAATAAAGGGCCACCCATTCCCGGCCGAATGTTTATATACTTCTGAAGCAAGATACTGGGCAAACTGAACAATTACTTAAAGGCCATGAAGATTTGGGACCCTTTACCTTCTTGGTCTGTTTTTGATTTTTTGATGTGGACCCATAACCTTCCGTTCCTTACCCCCACGTCACCGTATTGAATGACGCCCGATACTGACTTGCTGGGGAAACTAGCTCGCTGATTCTAAAAGCGCCAAAGAATGCCATTGAAAAGGCCAAACCAAACAGAACTACTTCAAACTGTGAATTACAAACGTGACCTAGCACCTCGTTTAGTGAAAGTAGCAAATTGAAGGAAACCGGCCTGCGCTGATCTGGGATTTCCCTTTTCTTCCGGTAGCCTTTCAAGGCTTGCCGCACTATCACATCCTTAGTTAATCTGGCAAGCTTGACATACGGTAAACAAACGACAGCCCGCCACCCTACCATTAAGAACAGGCTTTGAAGTCCTGTCAGAATACATAGTAGCAATCCAGTACAATCTCCCTGTCCTCTGCTCTCACACCACTTTCCTGGACCTGTCCTCTAAACCTCACCCACTCTTCCCAGGCTTTGTTGTACTTCTTCCAGGTTGTAGGGGCCAGACCTGTTTACCAGCTCTGCCACTTGCCTTCCCCCAAATCCCACAGCCAGTCGGGGCATGGAAGACCTTCCCGTTGCTGCCGTAGGAGCCACAAGCCAGAAACGGTCCCACTGTAAACGAGACAGGGAATCAGCCACATTGTTCATCAAACCAGAATGTCTGGCCCTAAACCACAAGTTGAGGTTCAAACATCTGAGTACTAAATGCCTGAGCAGCCTGAGTACTGGCGGAGAAGATCCTGTTAAATTATTTATTGCTTGAACGACTCCCATATATATCAGAGCAAAATACAATGTGTCTATTGGCAAGATTAGAACCCCACAATTCCACTGCTACTAGGATGGGGAAAAGCTCCAAAAAGTTAGGTTCCTGGTCAGCCCTAACCCCTGCCAAGCCATGGCCAGACTGCGCACTCCACTTACCCTGGATGTATGCACCAAGCCACTACCCCCAGCTGCATCTTTGTACATTGCAGGAAGCTATTATCGATCTCCCGTTCTTGCCACAGAGACCTGCCATTTAATGGTCCAGGGAGGATACCCACATCGCCAGGTCCTCCCTGACCGAGCTCCCCAGACGAACATAATGGTGAGACTCTGAACACCCGCTGTTTTTTGTGCCAGTCGCCTGCAGAAAACTCTACCGATGGGTAAAATTCTCAGGCAAAACTAAGCTTTCCTAGGAGGGATTGTACCTGTCGCAGTGTCATTTTTTTTCTGGATTTGGCTTGTGTGACTAAGTCACGCAGCTCTAATAGCTTTTCTGTGGGTAACCTGCACTCCATAGCAACCGAGTCTCGAGACCCAAAAATTTTTTGTCGTTACCGGGCCTTCAGTTTTTTCGTGTGCTAGTGGCACGCCGAACTTCTTGCACACCGCTTTCATGGTCTGCAATAAATCCAGCACTCCTCCCTGTTGCCTGCGCCTAGGAAAAGGAAGTCGTCAAGATAATGGAAATATAATTAGTACTCTAAATGTACTAAAGGTTTTGAAATAGGCGCATGAAATGGAGCACCTCATGGGTAGACAACGATCAACGAAGTATTGCCCCTCCCAACTACATCCCAGCAAGTGAAAGCAACTGGGGTGTACTGGTAGCAACGGAAGGCCGCCTTACGTCCGTTTTTGCCATCAGCGCTCCGGGACCTAAATCCCGAAGTACTTTCACCGCCGTGTCAATGAAGCGTAAGACCCTACACGTCTTTTCCAATACCATCGTTGACCGAAGTGCCCCTGGGGTAAGACAGGTGATGGATCATCCTAAATTTGCCAGATTCCTTTTGGGCACAACACCTAATGGAGACACTCTAAAAATTTTAATGGGGGATTCAAAAGGGGCCTGCCATCCTCCCTAGTTCTACCTCTTTTTGATTTTTGTCTAATAATGTGTGGGTAGCTCTAAGCGGATTTAAGTTTTTACAACTGGCATCAGCTACTATCCCCTCTGACGGAATCGGGAAACCGTTGGTAAACCCATTGCGCAGTAGCGCTGCTGCCTCCTGGTTGGGGTACATATTAAGATAGGGGAACATCGCGGTCACGCTCACCGGGGATGTTCCCTTACTGAAAGATTCCGGTGCCCGAGGAAGAAGCCTTCCCCGCCGGAAACATTTACTCCCGGGTGTGACCCTCCGCATCCTGTGCATTCATGACGGAACCTGCAAGTTGACCGAACCTACATGACCCTCGTTGAATGACCAGCATACTCCTTTTTTGTTGCCTGGGAGTCCAGCCGGCGAAAGGCCCTGTTGTGTTCCGCCGACTCCCCCTTGAAAGGGTGACTGGGTGGGCCTGCTCGGGCACATTAACTTGAGCCATAGCCCCATGTCCCTGTGATCCCAACCTATAGATGCCTCTCTGCTTTCCGCTGCCGAATTGTTCATCGTAGCGTAGCCACGCTGAACCCCCATAGTCCTATATGCTTCAAAGACGGTGGTCTAGGTAACAGAACACGCCGCCAACTGTGTGGTTCCTTCTCCCCTACTATACTAGCATAAATCCAAAAGCCTGTAACCAATTGTGGAAAGTACGGGGAATCAGTCTGTACCTTCTCCTCTCTTCATCCTCCTTTTTGCATTCCTCTAATTTTGAAAAATTTTCCAACAGGAACCGCTCCAACGGCAATAACGTAAACATTTCAACAAATTCTCCCCTCACGATATTCTCCTTGTCTCCACTTTTACATGATTGCCTAATGGACCTCCAAAACATAGGTAAGTCGCCCCTTTTGAAAAGTCTGACACTCTAGTATCTACGCTTATACCTCCTGCTGTGGAAACCTTAGTTTGTTTCGACGCTACCCTCGCTACCCTCTCTGTAGCTGCTGCTCTGACTAGCCTCTGTGGACAACGTATGTTGTTGTTCAACTAATGGGGAACTCTGGTCGGTACTAGCCGGTCTTACTTCCCTCTGTTACCCTTGCCCCTTCTGCCGTAACTTGTGCCTGCCCACCCATACCGTGTTGGGCGGCCGTGACTTGTGCTCCCTTCCAGCCTTGCCATAATGGCCCTCATGCCCCCAATAACTCCCCTAATACATCTGCCTGCCTGTTTTTCCTAGCTATCCCTTTTATTGGACCTTTGCTGATCTGACTAGGAACCTTTTCCAAGCTGTAAGACCCGTATGGGAACTCACCAACTGGCTGATCTCAGGCTCCCCGCCAGTCTCTGACTCCCGTCCTGGAATGTTGTCTCTTGGTACCACTACCGAACGTAGGCTGATGATGTCCCTTCTCTGCTGATTCCGAATCGCTGGAAGAAAGCTGCAGTTGTAAATCCATGCTGCTGTTGCTGTCTACTTCATCTCTTGAACACTGTCCTTGTAATCCTTGGTGATTTTGCCAGGGGGGGCAGCAGTGGTGTTGGTGTCACAGGAGCCTGGGTAGTCCATTAGAGGTGAATGAGCAGGATCACCAGTGCGCCCCCTAGCCTGAGCCAGTGGGTCACTGTGAGTGGCTGTTCTTTCAGTGCCAATGAGATGTCCGCTGTTCTGGCTGGTCCTGTTAAGGGGGGAGAGTCCTCTCCCTTCCCCGCTCCCCTTCCGGACGCCACTTCCGGGTCGCCGTATCCGGTAGCCGAGCGCGCTGCTTTGTGGGAGCGGCGCGCCGTGACTGACGACTTCCTGTGCGTCTCCTGAGTTCCCGCAGCCGAGCGCGCCCTGGCTCGGGGGCGCGTCGCGATTGTACCTGGGAGTCTCCGGCCGGCGTTGCTCCTTGGTGCGCCGTGCACCGGAAGAGGAGGGTCCTGGTTCCCTTCTGGGTGCTGCCTTCCGCCGCTTCCTGGATCCTTCCTGTCCCGGCGCTCTCCCCGCAGGCCCTGGTGATGAAGACTCTCCTTCCCGCCGTTGGCCTGCAGGCCTTGCAGCCTCAGGGCTAAGCCTCTCTGGTGTCGGTCCTCCTTCGGCTGGTACGCTGGTTCCCTGGCGACTCTCCCGCGATGATCCGGTCCAGCTGCTGCCTCAGCCAGTCTCCTCCTCTTGCTGCAGCCGTCTCCCTCAACAGTGCAAGCAGTGTTTCCTCTGATGCCATGGTGAGTGTCACTGCTGTCTGTCTCTTTCTTACCTACTGGCCCCCATTTCCCGCAGTAGCCTTATAAAACTTTAGCCTGCTCCCCTCCCCTACCTGAACTCTTGACCCCTAAACCTCCAATGCTTTAGCTGCATCTTTTCCCACCTGCTGACTAATCCACACCCTCTAAGCTCTCCCCATCCCTGCAATGGCCCTGTTCCCCAAGAGTCACTGCAGATCTTTACTCCCTGCCTTCTTGTAGTGTCTGCGACACTTATTAGTTCTGCACAGCCTCACCATGGACACTGCTCTGCTTACACATCTATCCCTCCCTCCCCCTGCTGTCTTCTCTGCTGATTCTCTTAAATGTTGCAGAAAGTGTGCTGGCAGGCAGGCAAATATTTCTGCTTCTGGAGTCACAGGTCTTTCCCTGTAAATGCTGTGTTCAAATCATGATTTCTCAGGATCTACAGCTCAGATTAAAACCTGAAAAAAGTTTTGGAGAAGTGGAATATTGTACACGCCTAATCATACACCTAGGCTTTAGTGCATGGCAATACTGCTGTATTCCCTCTGTCTCCCTCCTCCATGGCCCAGCTCTGTCTTATGATCTGTCCCTGATTCACTCCCAATACAACTGTAATTAACAACGAATATCTGTTTAAAAGAATAGCAGAATGTGATCTTACCAGCTGTCTCTAGAGTGAACATAGACTGCAGTGCAGGAGCCTTATGGCAGGGCCAGTGACAATCTTATCTTGGTCTAATCAATGTTGGTTATAGCAATGGAGTAATAAGCAGCAAAGTGGTCAGATGTTTCTGGTGACTGCAGGCAGTTCTAACTGTCCTACTAGGAGGTGGAGGGGCCGTGGGACTCTGTCTCAGGGCTGTCACTCTGCTCAGTGCTCACGAGAAGTTTGCAACAAGTTTCAAACACACCCAAGAAGGGGGGGGGGGGTGGCATCTCAGTGATTTGCAGCTGTCGCAGTTTTAAATGGACAGCTTTACATTTTCACAGACTGTCAAACCCTGGCCCGTACATTACAAAGAAAATGGGGCATATTGGACAGTACAGTACTTATAAAAAGGTACTGTTACTGACCAAATCAGTACAGTTGGAGGGTATGCCCTAGTTTGTATATTGTATTTTATCATGTTCAGCGATGCGTACCCTAATGGCGCTTTTATAAATAAAATTATTCATACATATGTCCATCTAGTCCAACCTTTACACCCTATTCTTTAAACCTACTGAACAGTTGATCTAGAGGAAGGCAAAAAAAAAAACAGCTAAAAAGGCATAAAAACTGCTTCCTGACTCCAAATGGCAATCAGAAAGTATCCCAAGAACGACAATATATATATATATATATATATATATATATATTAATACCAGTAATTCTCAATATTATATAGTATCCCTGTACCAACCAGAACTACAGTATATGTATTAATACCAGTAATTCTTAATATTATATAGTATCCCTGTACCAACCAGAACTACAGTATATGTATAATACCAGTAATTCTCAATATTATATAGTATCCCTGTACCAACCAGAACTACAGTATATGTATTAATACCAGTAATTCTCAATATTATATAGTATCCCTGTACCAACCAGAACTACAGTATATGTATTAATACCAGTAATCTCAATATTATGTATCCCTGTACCAACCAGAACTACAGTATATGTATTAATACCAGTAATTCTCAATATTATATAGTATCCCTGTACTAACCAGAACTACAGTATATGTCTTAATACCTGTAATTCTCAATATTACATAGTATCACTGTACCATCCAGAACTACAGTATATATATTAATACCAGTAATTCTCAATATATATAGTATCCCTGTACCAACCAGAACTACAGTATATGTATTAATACCAGTAATTCTCAATATTTATAGTATAGTATAGCAAATGTCTTGAATAATTTTTTTCCTCTGTATACACTATAGAAGATCCAAGTACAGATATCATAGAGTATAGTAGCAATAAGGTATACAAGATTCAAGTTCACTTTGGTTAACCGAGGATATGGTACAGAAAGAACTAAATAAGGTTAATATTAGTAAATCCCTGGACCGATAAAATACATCCTCGGGTACTTAAGGAGCTAAGTTCAGTTTTATCTAGGCCATTGTTTCTTATTTTGCTGATTCCCTCATGTCCGGTGGTGTGCCTCTGGATTGGAAAAAGGCTGATGTTATTCCAATATTCAAAAAGGGTAGTCGTTCACAGCCGGTTAATTACAGGCCTGTAAGTTTACTTCAGTGGTGGGGAAGATCCTGGAAAGTTTAATAGGGAACATGTTCTAGAGTATGTTTCAAGGACTGACATTATAAGTAGTAACCAGCATGGATTTAGGAGGAATAGATCTTGTCAAACTAACTTGCTTGGCTTTTATGAGGAAGTAAGTAGAAATTTAGACTCTGGTATAGCAGTAGATGTAGTTTACTTGGATTTTGCAAAGGCTTTTGATACAGTCCCCCATAGGCGACTAATGATAAGCTAAGGTCTGTTGGTCTGGGGAGTCACATTTGTACATGGATAGAAAATTGGTTAGAAAGGATGCAGAGAGTAGTTGTTAATGGGGCTTCATCATTATGGACTAAAGTGCTAAGTGGGGTGCCACAGGGTTCTGTGTTGGGGCCGCTTCTATTTAATCTATTTATTAATGATTTGGAAGTGGGTATGTCAGCAAGGTTTCTGTGTTTGCTGACGACACAAAACTTTGTCGACCATTAAAAACTTCAGAGGATGTGCAGTCGTTGCAAGGGATCTAGATAGATTATCACATTGGGCTGCTAAGTGGCAGATGAAATTCAATGTTGATAAATGTAAGTGATGCATTTTGGACTTAAAAATACTTGTGCTACTTATACTATAAATGGCTCTGTGTTAAGTGAATCCCTGTTGGAAAGGGATCTTGGTTTTGGTGGATACAAACTTAAAGGTAGCAAGCAGTGCCAGGCGGCAACAGCCAGAGCCAGCATGGTATTGTCTTGTATAAAGCGAGGTATGGATTCAAGGGAGGAAAATGTAATTCTCCCTCTTTACAAAGCATTGGTAAGGCCTCATTTGGAATATGCAGTGCAATTTTGGAATCCTGTGTACAAAAAGGACATCTTTGAAATGGAAAGGGTTCAGAGAAGGGCAACTAAATTAATAAGGGGATTGGGGAGCTTGAATATGAAGAGAGACTGGAAAAGTTACAATTATGTACGCTGGAGAAAAGGCGCGTGCGTGGGATATGATTACGGTGTATAAATACATTAACGGGCCATACAATAAACTATCTGGGGCATTGTTCACCAATAGTAAACAAACAACAAAAAGAGGTATAGAGGATATCTATGGCTAAAATGTATAAGTTTATTAATCACATGAGTAAAAAGATCAGTACATGATCGCAAGTATATCAACATTTACGTGTAATACAGTCACAATAAATATAATAGCCCCCTATGTCCGCATCCTAACACAGTTTGTCACAATAATAATCACAGTATGAGTCAACGATACTTACAGTCAAATCAATGGGTAGAAGTCCGTGCACGGTTCCATGTCAAGAAGTCCTAGGTATCGAGGCTACAAAATATCAAGTATCGTATCAGTTGTGGGAGCAAGACAAAGTGGGGTGACTAGCACCCCCTTTGTCTTGCTCCCACAGACTGATACAATACCCTTAGCCAATAAAAGGTATTACTTTATATCCAAGATGTCTTCACTACATATAATGTAGTTCTGGTTGGTACAGGTATACTATATAATATTGAGAATTACTGGTATTAATACATATACTGTAGTTCTGGTTGGTACAGGGATACTATATAATATTGAGAATTACTGGTATTAATATATATACTGTAGTTCTGGATTGGTAACAGTTGATACTTATGTTAATATTGAGAATTAACGGTATTAGACATATACTTGAGTTTTCTGGTTAGTAACAAACAGGGATACTATATAATATTGAGAATTACTGGTATTAATACATATACTGTAGTTCTGGTTGGTACAGGATACTATATATTTGAGAATTACTGGTATTAATACATATACTGTAGTTCTGGTTGGTACAGGGATACTTATAATATTGAGAATTACTGGTATTATACATATACTGTAGTTCTGGTTGGTACAGGGATACTATATATATTGAGAATTACTGGTATTAATACATATACTGTAGTTCTGGTTGGTACAGGGATACTATATAATATTAAGAATTACTGGTATTAATACATATACTGTAGTTCTGGTTGGTACAGGGATACTATATAATAGAATTACTGGTATTTACATATTATATTATATATATATATATATATTTATATTGTAGTTCTTGTTGGGATACTTTCTGATTGCCATTTGGAGTCAGGAAGCAGTTTTTATGCCCCTTTTTAGCTGTTTTTTTTTTTGCCTTCCTCTAGATCAACTGTTCAGTAGGTTTAAAGAATAGGGTGTAAAGGTTGGACTAGATGGACATATGTATGAATAATTTTATTTATAAAAGCGCCATTAGGGTACGCATCGCTGAACATGATAAAATACAATATACAAACTAGGGCATACCCTCCAACTGTACTGATTTGGTCAGTACAGTACCTTTTTTATAAGTACTGTACTGTCCAATATGCCCCATTTTCTTTGTAATGTACCGGGCCAGGGTTTGACAGTCTGTGAAAATGTAAAGCTGTCCATTTAAAACTGCGACAGCTGCAAATCACTGAGATGCCACCCCCCCCCCCCCTTCTTGGGTGTGTTTGAAACTTTGTTGCAAACTTCTCGTGAGCACTGAGCAGAGTGACAGCCCTGAGACAGAGTCCCACGGCCCCTCCACCTCCTAGTAGGACAGTTAGAACTGCCTTGCAGTCACCAGAGAACATCTGACCACTTTGCTGCTTATTACTCCATTGCTATAACCAACATTGATTAGACCAAGATAAGATTGTCACTGGCCCTGCCATAAGGCTCCTGCACTGCAGTCTATGTTCACTCTAGAGACAGCTGGTAAGATCACATTCTGCTATTCTTTTAAACAGATATTCGTTGTTAATTACAGTTGTATTGGGAGTGAATCAGGGACAGATCATAAAGACAGAGCTGGGCCATGGAGGGAGGGAGACAGAGGGAATACAGCAGTATTGCCATGCACTAAAGCCTAGAGTGTATGATTAGGCGTGTACAATATTCCACTTCTCCAAAACTTTTTTCAGGTTTTAAATCTGAGCTGTAGATCCTGAGAAATCATGATTTGAAATCACAGCATTTACAGGGAAAGACCTGTGACTCCAGAAGCAGAAATTATTTGCCTGCCTGCCAGCACACTTTCTGCAACATTTAAGAGAATCAGCAGAGAAAAGACAGCAGGGGGAGGGAGGGATAGATGTGTAAGCAGAGCAGTGTCCATGGTGAGGCTGTGCAGAACTAATAAGTGTCGCAGACACTACAAGAAGGCAGGGAGTAAAGATCTGCAGTGACTCTTGGGGAACAGAGGCCATTGCAGGGATGTGTGGAGAGCTTAGAGGGTGTGGATTAGTCAGCAGGTGGGAAAAGATGCAGCTAAAGCATTGGAGGTTTAGGGGTCAAGAGTTCAGGTAGGGGAGGGGGAGCAGGCTAAAGTTTTTATAAGGCTACTGCAGGAGGAAGTGGGGGCCAGTAGGTAAGAAAGAGACAGACAGCAGTGACACTCACCATGGCATCAGAGGAAACACTGCTTGCACTGTTGAGGGAGACGGCTGCAGCAAGAGGAGGAGACTGGCTGAGGCAGCAGCTGGACCGGATCATCGCGGGAGAGTCGCCAGGGAACCAGCGTACCAGCCGAAGGAGGACCAGACCACCAGAGAGGCTTAGCCCTGAGGCTGCAAGGCCTGCAGGCCAACGGCGGGAAGGAGAGTCTTCATCACCAGGGCCTGCGGGGAGAGCGCCGGGACAGGAAGGATCCAGGAAGCGGCGGAAGGCAGCACCCAGAAGGGAACCAGGACCCTCCTCTTCCGGTGCACGGCGCACCAAGGAGCAACGCCGGCCGGAGACTCCCAGGTACAATCGCGACGCGCCCCCGAGCCAGGGCGCGCTCGGCTGCGGGAACTCAGGAGACGCACAGGAAGTCGTCAGTCACGGCGCGCCGCTCCCACAAGGCAGCGCGCTCGGCTACCGGATACGGCGACCCGGAAGTGGCGTCCGGAAGTCGGGAGCGGGGAAGGGAGAGGACTCTCCCCCCTTAACAGGACCAGCCAGAACAGCGGACATCTCATTGGCACTGGAAAGAACAGCCACTCACAGTGACCCACTGGCTCAGGCTAGGGGGCGCACTGGTGATCCTGCTCATTCACCTCTAATGGACTACCCAGGCTCCTGTGACACCAACACCACTGCTGCCCCCCCTGGCAAAAATCACCAAGGATTACAAGGACAGTGTTCAAGAGATGAAGTAGACAGCAACAGCAGCATGGATTTACAACTGCAGCTTTCTTCCAGCGATTCGGAATCAGCAGAAGAAGGGACATCATCACGCCTACGTTCGGTAGTGGTACCAAGAGACAACATTCCAGGACGGGAGTCAGAGACTGGCGGGGAGCCTCGAGATCAGCCAGTTGGTGAGTTCCCATACGGGTCTTACAGCTTGGAAAAGGTTCCTAGTCAGATCAGCAAAGGTCCAATAAAAGGGATAGCTAGGAAAAACAGGCAGGCAGATGTATTAGGGGAGTTATTGGGGGGCATGAGGGCCATTATGGCAAGGCTGGAAGGGAGCACAAGTCACGGCCGCCCAACACAGGTATGGGTTGGGCAGGCACAAGTTACGGCAGAAGGGGCAAGGGTAACAGAGGAGGAAGTAAGACCGGCTAGTACCGACCAGAGTTCCCCATTAGTTGAACAACAACATACGTTGTCCACAGAGGCTAGTCAGAGCAGCAGCTACAGAGAGGGTAGCGAGGGTAGCGTCGAAACAACTAAGGTTTCCACAGCAGGAGGTATAAGCGTAGATACTAGAGTGTCAGACTTTTCAAAAGGGGCGACTTACCTATGTTTTGGAGGTCCATTAGGCAATCATGTAAAAGTGGAGACAAGGGAGAATATCTGGAGGGGAGAATTTGTTGAAATGTTTACGTTATTGCCGTTGGAGCGGTTCCTGTTGGAAAATTTTTCAAAATTAGAGGAATGCAAAAAGGAGGATGAAGAGAGGAGAAGGTACAGACTGATTCCCCGTACTTTCCACAATTGGTTACAGGCTTTTGTGATTTATGCTAGTATAGTAGGGGAGAAGGAACCACACAGTTGCGCGGGCCTGTTCTGTTACCTAGACACCGTCTTTGAAGCATATAGGACATATGGGGGTTCAGCGTGGCTACGCTACGATGAACAATTCCGGCAGCGGAAAGCAGAGAGGCAATCTATAGGTTGGGATCACAGGGACATGGGGCTATGGCTCAAGTTAATGTGCCCGAGCAGGCCCACCCAGTCACCCTTTCAAGGGGGAGTCGGCGGAACACAACAGGGCCTTTCGCCGGCTGGACTCCCAGGCAACAAAAAAGGAGTATGCTGGTCATTCAACGAAGGGTCATGTAGGTTCGGTCCAACTTGCAGGTTCCGTCATGAATGCACAGGATGCGGAGGGTCACACCCCGGGAGTAAATGTTTCCGGCGGGGAAGGCTTCTTCCTCGGGCACCGGAATCTTTCAGTAAAGGGAACATCCCCGGTGAGCGTGACCGCGATGTTCCCCTATCTTAATATGTACCCCAACCAGGAGGCAGCAGCGCTACTGCGCAATGGGTTTACCAACGGTTTCCCGATTCCGTCAGAGGGGATAGTAGCTGATGCCAGTTGTAAAAACTTAAAATCCGCGTTAGAGCTACCCCACATTATTAGACAAAAATCAAAAAAGAGGTAGAACTAGGGAGGATGGCAGGCCCCTTTTTGAATCCCCCATTTAAAATTTTTAGAGTGTCTCCATTAGGTGTTGTGCCCAAAAAGGAATCTGGCAAATTTAGGATGATCCATCACCTGTCTTACCCCAGGGGCACTTCGGTCAACGATGGTATTGGAAAAGAACAGTGTAGGGTCTCTTACGCTTCATTTGACACGGCGGTGAAAGTACTTCGGGATTTAGGTCCCGGAGCGCTGATGGCAAAAACGGACGTAGAGGCGGCCTTCCGCTTGCTACCAGTACACCCAGCTTGCTTTCACTTGCTGGGATGTAGTTGGGAGGGGCAATACTTCGTTGATCGTTGTCTACCCATGAGGTGCTCCATTTCATGCGCCTATTTCAAAACCTTTAGTACATTTTTAGAGTACTAATTATATTTCCATTATCTTGACGACTTCCTTTTCCTAGGCGCAGGCAACAGGGAGGAGTGCTGGATTTTATTGCAGACCATGAAAGCGGTGTGCAAGAAGTTCGGCGTGCCACTAGCACACGAAAAAACTGAAGGCCCGGTAACGACAATAAAATTTTTGGGTCTCGAGACTCGGTTGCTATGGAGTGCAGGTTACCCACAGAAAAGCTATTAGAGCTGCGTGACTTAGTCACACAAGCCAAATCCAGAAAAAAAATGACACTGCGACAGGTACAATCCCTCCTAGGAAAGCTTAGTTTTGCCTGCAGAATTTTACCCATCGGTAGAGTTTTCTGCAGGCGACTGGCACAAAAAACAGCGGGTGTTCAGAGTCCTCACCATTATGTTCGTCTGGGGAGCTCGGTCAGGGAGGACCTGGCGATGTGGGTATCCTCCCTGGACCATTATAATGGCAGGTCTCTGTGGCAAGAACGGGAGATCGATAATAGCTTCCTGCAATTGTACAAAGATGCAGCTGGGGGTAGTGGCTATGGTGCATACATCCAGGGTAAGTGGAGTGCGCAGTCTTGGCCCATGGCTTGGCAGGGGTTAGGGCTGACCAGGAACCTAACCTTTTTGGAGCTTTTCCCCATCCTAGTAGCAGTGGAATTGTGGGGTTCTAATCTTGCCAATAGACACATTGTATTTTGCTCTGATAATATGGGAGTCGTTCAAGCAATAAATAATTTAACAGGATCTTCTCCGCCAGTACTCAGGCTGCTCAGGCATTTAGTACTCAGATGTTTGAACCTCAACTTGTGGTTTAGGGCCAGGCACATTCCTGGTTTGATGAACAATGTGGCTGATTCCCTGTCTCGTTTACAGTGGGACCGTTTCTGGCTTGTGGCTCCTACGGCAGAACGGGAAGGTCTTCCATGCCCCGACTGGCTGTGGGATTTGGGGGAAGGCAAGTGGCAGAGCTGGTAAACAGGTCTCTGGCCCCTACAACCTGGAAGAAGTACAACAAAGCCTGGGAAGAGTGGGTGAGGTTTAGAGGACAGGTCCAGGAAAGTGGTGTGAGAGCAGAGGACAGGGAGATTGTACTGGATTGCTACTATGTATTCTGACAGGACTTCAAAGCCTGTTCTTAATGGTAGGGTGGCAGGGCTGTCGTTTGTTTACCGTATGTCAAGCTTGCCAGATTTAACTAAGGATGTGATAGTGCGGCAAGCCTTGAAAGGCTACCGGAAGAAAAGGGAAATCCCAGATCAGCGCAGGCCGGTTTCCTTCAATTTGCTACTTTCACTAAACGAGGTGCTAGGTCACGTTTGTAATTCACAGTTTGAAGTAGTTCTGTTTGGTTTGGCCTTTTCAATGGCATTCTTTGGCGCTTTTAGAATCAGCGAGCTAGTTTCCCCCAGCAAGTCAGTATCGGGCGTCATTCAATACGGTGACGTGGGGGTAAGGAACGGAAGGTTATGGGTCCACATCAAAAAATCAAAAACAGACCAAGAAGGTAAAGGGTCCCAAATCTTCCTATGGCCTTTAAGTAATTGTTCAGTTTGCCCAGTATCTTGCTTCCAGAAGTATATAAACATTCGGCCGGGAATGGGTGGCCCTTTATTAGTGCATCGGGATGGGACCTTTCTATCGCAATATCAATTTAGATCCGTATTTCGAGGCTGTTTACAGGCGGCGGGTGCAGAAGAGAGAGAGTACGGGGCCCACTCATTCCGTATAGGGGCGGCCACTGAGGCTGCCAGATGGGGGTTAAAGGATGACATCATAAAGCGGATAGGCAGATGGGAATCAACCCGTTTCCGCAGTTACATAAGGGTGGGTCAAGTAGAGGTGTAAATGGGAGAGTAAAGGGCCATCAGTTAAAAAATTTCCTTTCCATTGCAATTTAGGCCACGTTAAGTTATGGATTTTCGGGCACTCCTATGTGTATTATGCTGCAAGGAGGGCAGCACTGGGGAAAGATGGAAAACAGCTGGGATTTAACAGAAGCGAAGTTACAGTGCGGTGGTTGGGTTTACGTGGTTTACGGTGGCAACGTTTTTTGAACACAGTCTTGGAGTTTGCAAAAGTGCACGGTCCGCCAGCGGTATTGCTGGTCCACTTGGGTGGTAATGATGTGGGGTCAGTGCCAATGAAAACATTGATAAAGGATATTAAATGTGACTTGCTGAGATTATGGTCATTTTTTCCCACTTTGCTAGTGGCTTGGTCTGATACAGTTCCAAGACGAGTCTGGAGAGGAGGTCGGAATTGGAAGGCACTTGATAAAGTCAGGATCAAGGTCAACAGGGCCATAGGAAAATTTGTAAGGCGTAATAACGGACTAGTGTGCAGACATGCAGAGTTGGAGAAGTTTTGTGGGGCCCTATATGGTAGGGACGGTGTCCATCTGATGGAAATTGGATCTGATATTCTAAACGCTGATTTTCACGAGGTAGCCCACGCAGCATGGGAGCTGTTGGGGAACAGGAGAGCTGAAGGTTTACAACTCACCTGTGGTGGCGGTGGTCCATAGAGGAAAAAGTGGCATGGAGGTGAAAAGTAGGACCTTGTGTTACCAGAGGCGATTGGAGAATGGGGATATGTTAGGCACCCATTGAGCCGGTGTTGGCACGGCTGATGGGCTGCACGGATACGTTGGGTTGAGGTTAAGCAGGTTAACAGGCCTCTATGGACCAGGTACAAAGTTGGTGGTTATAATGGTTACATTTAATGTTTTACATGTTATGATACAAAGAAATGTTTGTGATATTTATGCAATTAAAATATGGATAACAAGTTAATAAAACGCTGTGGCCTTTTGTTCCAAAAACTTAGTGTCTGTCGTTATATAAGGTAAAATGTTGGATAGCACCTCGGTGCTAACTGGCACTATCACTGCCAGGGATGGTGGGGGAATTAGGAGCACTCACTAAACATTAATAATTAAATGACAAACCAAGCACAGATAAATATGTGAGTATCACCATTTTATTTCTCTCAAATTGTAGTTTCAGAAAATGTAAAGTTGTTTGAGTGAGTATAGTGACCCTTTAAAAACATAAAGACAATTGTGTGCAACATCCGAGTAGGTAATAGCAGCAGTTCACGTAGCAAATATATATCACAGGGTCACAAGATGTACACTGGATGAATCCCCTCTGTAATAGGTAAGTAATACCGTCTATGTCCCAACCTCTCCAAGTTCTGAGCCTCCGTTAGATATATCCAGACACTAGTGAAAGTACACAGACTCCATAGCTTATTTTAACAGATCCAAGTTCCAAGCAAGCTGTATAAAGTACATCAATCAACCACTATACTTTACCGGTCCAGACCAGCGGGATCAGATACTCATCGACTCAGGAACTGCACAAGCCGCTATCTCAATTCCAGGCACTTAGATCCTGCTGTAAAGATACTACTCCACTTTGGATATCAACCGCGCATCAAACCTCCTTTGCAATGGTTACTGCATTTCGATCTTAACGAAATCAAACATTTTAAAAAAGTAATTTAAAAATTGGGTAGATGTGTTGTATACAAAACCAAAAGAAAAAAAAATACCTTTACTTAAAGGGAAGGTTCAGTGGAAAATATCAATATTTTAAAAAGTATTGGTTTATATTATACATACCTAGTTATTCTAGATATTCTCTCCCATTGTGAAAAATCAGTTTATTTCATACCCTTTGCTGTTCCCTGCTGTTGACATTAGTGAGCTGACATTTCAAGTTCTAACAGTCCTTCTTCTTCCCAGGATGCACCACATCCTTGGAATGTTCCCTACAGTAATTTCTACTGATTGGCTGTTGGATGGGTCAAAGATGCTCAGATCTCTACTGAGCAACTGAATCCACCCAGGCACTGGGTCAAGGGCAAGACCATAACAGTCTCTATTAGGGTTCCTGCAAACAGGAAGTTAGTTTTTCGGAAGCATTTATTTATACACAGACAAAATGCTGAATGGGCAGGTTAAGGTCATTGGGATGGAAAAATACTGCTTTTTTTTCTGAAAAGCATATGTATTTCCACTGAACTTCCCCTTTAATATATTGGTATTGGCTTAGGGGAAGGACACATGTGACAATTATTATTGCATGTAAATCTAGCAGTGAAATGCCACAAGCCCTTCTGATTTGTGCTATGTTAGACACATAGAGATAACAGGCTGAATCGATTAATTCCTTCTTACCACAATTTAAAGTTTCCACTCCTGTAGGAAACTCCAATGAAAAAAACACTTTGGGGGTGAATCACCAAGTGTCTCTGTCCCCTTTATCAAAATACATCACATGGATTGACATGCTAAACGTCTATCAGAAGTTCTGTGTCTTAATGTTTCTTACATCTCTTACACCTTTAATGGGCAACTATATTGAGGAGGAATTATCTCGGTGGAGCAGTTCGTGTTTGGTTTCTAATGCCGGGTGGTGGTGGAACTGTGTATTGTTGAGTACTGAGTACTGAGTACTGTGGTCTATTAAGCAGGTTGCATTGTAGTGTCAGCCTCACGACTATTTTGGGTAAAGGGCAACTCACCCGACCGGGACACCTGTGGTGTAGGTGGCGTTGTGTTGGTTGCACGTATGGGCCAATCCTTCCAAAGTCCCCACACCGCATGTGGACATGGTGACTCAGTATGATTTTCAGCACTGGTTACTAATTTATTAGAATGCACAGTTGGGTTATTTACATATGGTTATGGTAGAAATTGTGATATTATTCTTTTCCTTTTCCCTATTCCCTTTTTCCTATTCCAACATTCTGTTTAATGGGGATCATTCAGTCGGTGGACACCCGGGCATAGTTTTTAATAGGGATTTTATGTGTGACGGTTGATACAAACAGGGGTTGGTGATGTAAGGATTTTGTGTTATTCTAATAAAGACTTTTTTTAGACCAACAAGTAGAATTGCCCATTTATGGAGGGGTCTTTATATGGGAGGCACAGTCCTCCAATGTCTGTCTCATAGTGCTAGTCTGACCCCTCTCACTGTCCAGGACTGTTCCCGGAGTTTGCTAATGGAAAACAAGCTTCTTCTCATCGACTAAGTGTGGAGCTGTGGGAGGAGCTCGATTTTGAGATGGTATTTGAAGGACTGGTGAACCCAGGGGTGAGGCCATAGTGGTCAAGGTCCTATTCCTGGGATCTATTAGGGGATGGGGGTTGTTTGAGTGTGTTTTAGAGGCTATAATTCTTAAACATTACTGCGCGCACTAACCCCTGGCGCCTTGTGATTATCTGCGGAAGTTTGTGTGGGGGTGAACATTCCATATAAAGAGTTTGATTTCATTTTTTAGAGGCCCCTGGTAGCCGAGTGCGATGTGAGTGTAAAATAAAGTGAACGTCACGTGGAATAGATTTGTATAATAACATATGTTTTTTCGGCAGGATTATTTATTTTACGCTGATGATAAAACTATGGAATCCAGTAGGAAACATCAAACAGTCACTGAGGGAACCAGCTGTGGATTCATCACTTCACAAACAACAGAACAATCTATTTATTTTTCTTAACATCATTATTCATCATGATGACTTGATAATTCATTTTCTGCTTTTCAAGCTGCCGGAGATCCGTGTCTAATATCAGTCAGTGCTTACTACACCCAGTACAGTGTACGTAGATTGCAATATAATGCAGTTACAGGGGTCATGCACATTGCCAATACCCGACAATGTGTGGGCGCACTGATCCTCTAATGTTTCAATATAGACTGCAAGCAGAATGGAGATGTAGAAGAACTTTAAACAATTGGTTTGGTGACTGCTTTTCACTATTCATTAGGCTGGGTACACAGCAGAAGATATTTTCGGCTGACCGACTGATTCACGGCACTTTCGGTCCGTCGGCCGAAAATATCTCCTGGTGTGGGGTGGCCGGCCGCAACCGTCCTCGATCATCCGTTTGTCCGGATCAGAGGAACGGACGATCAGACTTGTCGGAAAATCCAGAACGATCGTGCGGTTCCCTATGGGCGATGACCGAATTTGATGTAGTGAGCGCTCGGTCGGGACAAATAGTCGCTCCATGGGTACCCAGCCTTAGAGGAGGAAAAGAGAAGTCCAACAATGCAAATTGACTGCGAAACTGATTTTACTTAGGAAAAGTAGTAATCAGCACTTACTCTGATGTGTTTGTGTTGCTGCATGACTTCAATCCAGTACTTTGCTCAAGCTCAGTTCCCCAGCCCCCTGCCAGACTATCTGACTCTCTGTGAGGGCAAGCATGCTCAGTAATGCCTATGAGGCAGCATTGGGACAGGTCAACAAAATAATGTACAGTGATAGTTGGGAAAAATTATAATGTGTAGTAATGAGCAATTAAAAAAAAACAAAATTCCCCAGTGTACATATCCTTTAACAATGACTAGAGAGTAGAAATGACAGTGAAGGAGAAAGAACAATATCTGCTGGAGGCAAGATGCATGGGACGCCCAACCGGCAATTCCATGACAAATGGAAATTTTGGCTGACAATTTGTGTGTGAGTGTTCGTCCAGCAGTTGGATCATTAACGATGCCCAATCGAACGCCGTGCATCATTTCCGCCCAAAGCTGCTGTTCGTAGTGTAGTTGAGCATTGTGTGCGCTATCACATATCCGTACCTTGCACTTACTGATAACCAAACAGATTATGGCAAAACAACTATCTATAATGTACAGTTCTTCTTTGTAGAACAAACCTTTATATGGCAACAATACACACCTAAGATTATTAATTTGGCTTTAAGAGCCAAATTCCTGTTCTTTCTATTTCTTCTTCTTCCGTTTTATTCTTCCGCCTTTGGACTGTATCTCCTCCCACAGTTTTTGAGCTTGAGACATCAAACATCAAATTACGGTACAGAAGTGAGGAGAAGTGTGCTATCTTCTAGCTAAGGAATCTGCGGAAGCGTTACTGCGTTATCTGTAATTTTCGGGGAAATGTTTTCCCCGACTATAATGGTAACAATCCTCAAATGTGGATATTTCAAAACAGTTTGTTTCATGGTCATAAATACAAACGGTGATACCCCCCCACGCAGACACAGGTACACCCACCTACTGACCTACCTTTGCATTCCCATGGAAGCTATACTTAAAGGGTAACTATAGTCAAA
This sequence comes from Hymenochirus boettgeri, assembly GCA_019447015.1. Lineage (NCBI taxonomy): Eukaryota > Metazoa > Chordata > Amphibia > Anura > Pipidae > Hymenochirus > Hymenochirus boettgeri. The sequence goes on from CM033472.1 coordinate 249,011,823, forward strand.
AAACTAATTTTGATCAATCATCAGTTAAAGTTAGTTATATGGTCATAAAAGGCAAATATATCTACATGCAAAGCTCCCAGCCTCTTACTGTGTTTTTGGCTGGGTAAATATTGAGTTATCAACAGCTCTAATGTCCTTAGAATGTTATACAGGATGCCATTGTGGATAGGAATACAGACAGCTATGTACAACTTTAACTCTTGTAGTGCCTGGGTAGGTATTACAGAGATCACTGGGTAATGTAGTTAGAATGTTATACAGGAGCCATGTGGGATAGGAATACAGACAGCTATGTTCAACTTAACTCTTGTAGTGCCTGGGTAGGTATTACAGAGATCACTGGGTAATGTAGTTAGAAGTTATACAGGATGGAATTGTGAGGTAGGAATACAGACAGCTATGTACAACTTTAACTCTTGTAGTGCCTGCTTACAGAGATCACTGGGTAATGTAGTTAGAATGTATACAAGGATGGCATTGTGGGTAGGAATACAGACAGCTATGTACAACTTTAACTCTTGTAGTGCCTGGGAGATTACAGAGATCACTGGGTAATGTAGTTAGAATGTTATACAGGATGGAATTGTGGGTAGGAATACAGACAGCTATGTACAACTTTAACTCTTGTAGTGCCTGGGTAGCTATTACAGAGATCACTGGGTAATCTAGTTAGAATGTTATACAGGATGGCATTGTGGGATAGGAATACAGACAGCTATGTTCAACTTTAACTCTTGTAGTGCCCGGGTAGGTATTACAGAGATCACTGGGTAATGAAGTTGAATTTATACAGGATGGCATTGGGTGGTAGGAATCAGACAGCTATGTACAACTTAACTCTTGTAGTGCCTGGGTAGGTATTACAGAGATCACTGGGTAATGTAGTTAGAATGTTATACAGGATGGCATTGTGGGTAGGAATACAGACAGCTTTTACAACTTTAACTCTTGTAGTGCCTGGGTAGTTATTACAGAGATCACTGGGTAATGTAGTTAGAATGTTATACAGATGCATTGTGGGTAGGAATACAGACAGCTATGTACAACTTTAACTCTTGTAGTGCCTGGGTAGGTTTTACAGAGATCACTGGGTAATGTAGTTAGAATGTTATACAGGATGGCATTGTGTATAGGAATACAGACAGCTATGTACAACTTTAACTCTTGTAGTGCCTGGGTAGGTATTACAGAGATCACTGGGTAATGTAGTTAGAATGTTATACAGGATGGCATTGTGGGTAGGAATACAGACAGCTATGTACAACTTTAACTCTTGTAGTGCCTGGGTAGGTTTTACGAGATCACTGGGTAATGTAGTTAGAATGTTATACAGGATGGATTGTGATAGGAATACAGACAGCTATGTACAACTTTAACTCTTGTAGTGCCTGGGTTGGTATTACAGAGATCACTGGGTAATCTAGTTAGAATGTTATACAGGATGCCATTGTGGATAGGAATACAGACAGCTATGTTCAACTTTAACTCTGTAGTGCCTGGGTTGGTATTACAGAGATCACTGGGTAATCTAGTTAGAATGTTATACAGGATGCCATTGTGGATAGGAATACAGACAGCTATGTTCAACTTTAACTCTTGTAGTGCCTGGGTAGGTATTACAGAGATCACTGGGTAAAAAAGCAGTTAATGCTGGAGTGACTGAAATGGGTTAATCCTCCGACCTTGGTTTTACTAGCAGAGGGCAGAGCCAGCAAAGTAACAATTTCCCATAGAACAAAGTAACAAACTTCTAACTGCACCTGCACCTATGCATGAGACCAGAGCAAGTGTCTGCATGAAAACAGATGACATGTGATTTCATTGGTCTGTGTAAATCCTTCTGGCCATAATGATCTATGGGATGTGGATGATTCTAGTGATGATAAGAACAATCTACCGGTACCACTTGATGAGGTTCAGCTAGAACTACAGCAGGTATGTGGACCTCCAGATGATTTACATTTAAAACTCACAATCATTGTACAACAGCAGAGTGCTGACAGGGAATGCTGGGAGTTGTCATTTTTAAAACAGAGTATGAATATCTACACCCATATAAAGGTGGGGGCAGGGTCAGGGTCACTTCCCCAGCTCGGTAGAAAAAAGATTGCTTTTTTATCTTCCACAATGTTTGAACGTTTGTTGGTATTGGAACCTGATGACTTGTCTGTGTTCGAACCATTTGTAAATAGTTTTGAACTTTGTTTTTAATAAAACTTTCTCTTCAGACATCATTATTTCCATTTTGTAGATGGGAAGGTTTATATAGTGGATAATGTACCCCCAACTGTAAATTATAAGGATATTAGATGTCACCGAGAGAACCTATAAAAGTACAAGGCCGCAGGCTGAGTACCTTTTATACAGGGCACGGAACTCCAAGGTGACTTCTAATATCCCTTTAAATTCTTATAAGCTACCCCTTTGTGGCTTCTGGTTTCCTTATCTTCCTGGAACTGTAAGATTATAAGGCTATAATCTTACAGTTCATCCCATAGAAATCCACTACAGGGATAGGTTATAATACATTTCATGCTGTCCCTTTGGCTCTGTATTTAAACTTTAGCAGTTTTCTCTGTTTTCTTGTGTGAATGGAATATGTGCTCACCGGGAATTCCGATAACGGCCCTGTATATATATACGGCCCTGTATGTGTAACAAAGCTCCCACTTCTGGTTTGTGTGTAGTAAAGGGAAAGTATTTTTCCTTTATTCATTCATTTGTTTTAAAAATAGCATTTGCTGTGTTTGTCTGAGTGTGATCACACCTATTTACCTGGTCACTTAGCAGCACAAGACAACAAAACCTTGGATACCTATCGCAAAGGACACACAGGGTAATTCACACCGCAATTACCGGACTGAATGTGGAGTTGATTTAGTGAGCGATGCCAGGGTCTATTGCTGGATCTTGGGTAAGGATATTGAACTTTATTCCATTGGTCTATTATAAACGTGTGTTAATGCAATACTGCGTTTGGTTCCCTTTCAATATAATACAAATACCTGATTGCAGTTTCTTAGCAAAACAATTGTATTATTGTATTGAATTTATTTTCTATTTCTATATGAGACAGGCAGTCATAAGGTAGAGTTTAAATGTTGCTGCTAATGGCTATGAAGTATTGTTATGTAAACACAAGGTACTACAGTCCACACAACTACACAACCTTACATCCTAGCTATGGGCAATCATCTAACACAGTTATATTGGAAACTACACGTGTACAGATCAGATCGTTATTACTAGGTAGGTTGATTAAAGCAGATTTTTAAGATAATTCACGTCTCCGATCTGATGTTGTATCAGAAAAATCTTTAGGTAGGCATTCACGGTTAAATCAAATCGGCCCCCGTGGCTGGCAATATCGAGCAATCAATTAAATGAAAGCTATTGGACCTGAGGAAAATTCTGCGGGGATTCCATCAGCTGTCACAGATTTCTGGTTGAAAGAAAACCAGTGTGGCTGTGGATCTGGACATCTTTTACATAAATAATCTTTTAACAATCTGCCCTAGTGATGGGTCAATTGTATCTTTACCTTGAAAAGCTGCAATTACATTGTGTCGGGACTAATACATGTAAATGTCCTTTATAAATTAAGTCAATGGCTTACATGACATGGGGCTCTAATTGTATTTTATAAATATGCAGTTTAGAGAGACCAAAGTTGCATTTCCAGAGGCGTGATTAAATCACTGTGTTAGCCCATCTTTGTTATGCCAGTGATAATAGGAGGATAATTCTAGCTAGGGCGAAGTGCCAGGATGGACCCTATACCCTGGTGCTTACTAAGAATGGCGTATGGAATAGAATGATCTCTCTCCCCACTGTGTGAAGAACTTTAGCACATGGTTGATTCATTTCCTTACAGAATGTGCTTGTGTAAGGAAGTAATTACTAAGAGATGAGTACTGTAGGATAAGGTGATACCTTTTTATTATGGACTAACAGTTCATTTTTACAGACTTGTTAGTCTATAATAAAAAGGTATCACCTTATCCTACAGTACTCATCTCTTAAGCTGGGTACACACGATGAGATTTTTCGGTCCGATCGACCGATAGTTCAGTGTATCATTCGATCGGACCCACCGTTCGTCTGAATCGGACAAAAGGACGATCGGACATGGTGGAAAACCTCGTCCGATTGCGCAATCCTCAATGGACCACACGATCGGTCGCGGTAAATGTCCTTCCTCCTAGCCAACCGGTTGAGGAAAATTCGCTAGGTGTGTACCTAGCTTTAGTATATACTACTGGACTAATACGACTACAACCATTTTATCTACAACTAAGGAAGTAATGGGGGTCATTATAATAGGAATTTACAGGGCTAAATCCTGGGGGACTATACCTGTGACATGGCCTACAGTGGGCTGTGAGTAAGCAACAATCCATTTGTGATGGCTTTCAATAGGCACTTTACATATATTATTGCACTGATGATGGCTCAGCTAAAGCTGGTCTGTAACTGGCTCTGGTTATACAATTAGCTCTTATACAAAATGCTGTAAAGGTTTTTAGAAAGTATAGCATTTCTTTAAGGGCTACCATGGAAAGAAGAAGTCTCTTCTTCCCTTTTGTGTATATGTGAAGGGAGCTCTAGCCTTAACTCTCCCAATCTTACTTTATTCCTTAGCGACATTACAATATTGTTTAATCTACTTTTAGGCCCTTTCCCCGCTGTTTTCTGTTTTTACTTTCCCACTAGTACTGTAGCTTATGTGATGATAGTTGCTGTTCTATAAATATGATACATCTTTCCTTGTCTGCATTCAGTTCCCAACAGGGTTTCATGGACATTTCAGAAGCCACATGAGAAATGATGTTTATCAGGAGTATCGAACAGAAGCCAGACCCCAACCGCCAACTGCGTTTCAGGAAAGGATTAAAGTAAGTTGGGATACAAACTTTACATTTAAATCATTGCACTTACCACTGATGGCCAGAAAGATGAATAAGATAATGAACAATGTCTAATCTAATTATTTATCTATCATCCTTACAGCTCAAAGTGGGTACACACAGTACCAATCTGTTATCTTTGACAGATGGGAGTATACACAGTCACCAGCGTTCTCCCAATATAAAGTATATATAAACTATATGGAGAATGTTCGTGACTGTCATACTCCCTACGATTGCCGATGACTCCCTATACTTAAGTATTCCCGCGACCACGGCCGAGGGAAATTTTCCAGTCGGAACAACCGGTTTCGGTGCCAATGCCGAACATTTGTTAGCACCGGAAACTGTGTGTACCCAGCTTAACAAATGTAATTGTGTTTGCTACACATTTATTCGTGTATACACAAATAAGCAAAATTACATTCTCTTAACAACATTTTCAGTTTGATTAGTTTTATAATCTTTTTATTTACAATGCAGTGTGCTTTTCCTATAAAGAAGTAATCTACAAGGCATTTGTAAATGAGCATTAATCAGAGATAGGATCAAAACAATAAAGGTTGGTACACAAGTGAGATGGCGTACGCAATGCCTGACTCAATCAATGGATCAATGACATGCAAGTTGATTGAGCATATTGTTAATCTGAAATGTCGGTACCCAGCTTAAAGGACAACTATACTGTAAAAATGTACCTGGGGCAGGGAGGTTGGGTTAATTATTCCTACCCCCCAATATTGTTTTGTTGAGGAGTTACAGCACATAACGTTTTCATCTGCCAGGTTAGTGCCCTGGGCCTTCCTGTATTAAAGATATCCCTGAAGCACTCAGAAAGTCTGGCAGAAGCAGTTTTCTTTGTGCTGCCGCTCTTCATAGAAGTGTTATTGGGAGGTAGAAAGTACCAATCCTACCTCCCTGCCCCAGGTACTTTTCATTTTAACTGTTTTAGTTCTCCTTAAAGATTGACTTTAAGAAAATTAAGATTAAAGACTGAGGGCTAGGCCATATTTTTCTGCGATTGCGCATGCGTTGCCGCAATTGCATTTCTGGTTGCGATACGCAATTGCACGCGATCAAAGTTTTTATGCGCAATCGCATGCGATTTCTTATTTCAAAAGAAGAAATCGAATGTGCAAACGCAACGGAATGCAATCGCGTTGTAGCACAGTGATTTAACATTTAACTGATAATGCTTGTTGATTTGCACCTTTAAAGAAGCTTCTTACTGAATACAAACCTTCTCTAAGAGAATTCATAAAAAGATATAACAGCGACATTCTTTATCCTCCAACCCATAGAACAGTAATAATCTCTATGGGGAATAGCTTTGTGTGCCCTTCATTTTCTTACCTCGGGTTTATTACGGTAAATAATCAGTGGATGTTTCTGTTATATTTCCAATAAATCCTTGAAATCCACTGGTGTATCATGTACTTTATCTTATTATGTGGCTGATAAATTCCCAGGGCTGTGATTGGTGTTTAATTTCCTTTCCTTCTCTGCGCCAATACACCAAGGAATTGTCTCAAAACACAAACCATTAAAGATAATGGGATCTATGAAACCTATGTGGTACACGTTACAACTCGAGGTACCATGGATCTCCATTCATCTTTCCACAATAACCACTCACATACTGTATAACAATTCATTTAGAATTATTATGTCTTGACATTTGGTTTTAATTTTTGTTCCTAAGCAAAACATGCTGCAATAAAATGTAGGACGTTGACATTTTTAAAGAGCTTCCCTTATGTTTCTACATTAAATACATTTTATCACCAGAATAAATAAGGTATCAAGGTGAAAGGAGACAACATTGCTTAAAGGGGTAAAATGAATTTTTTGGTACTCAGTTTTATTAAAGAACAGGAGGTAAAGGAGCTGTGTTTTACCTTCCGTCCTTCAATAAAACGTGCAGGAGCCGGGAACGAAGTTAGAGAACTTGCTTGATCTCTCGCTCCTCCGCTGCGTCCTCTGACAAGTCCCGACGGACTTAGTACACGGTGCGCAAGTGTAATGCAATGGCGGAGTAATTGTAACCAGATATTTAATAAGTTCTCTTCTGTTCTGGCAAAGGTATATGTCTCCTCCCTCTGCTCAATGAGTTTTATATAAGCTTGAGTATGTGCAGTGGAGGCAGCTGGGGAAACAGCAGTCAATCATTGGTTGTGATGTCTCAGCCTTGATTGACTGCATAGAGTTTGGAGCCAACTTAATCTGCCAGAATGGAGACAATAATTATACTATATTATAAATTATAGTTTCCACTAATGGGCAATTTAAAAAAAAGAAAACTGCCAGTGTACATCCCCTTTAAGTATCTGGTTCGTAATATATGAAAAAATGTGTTGAATAGATCAGTTGGGATTGGGGGTAGGTAACTGACATGTGACCAGTTTTTGGTTTTAAGGGTGGATATGCCCTTTAATTTTGTTTTGACGTCCCTATTGGGCGGTGTATTTTAAGGTACTTCCACACCTGTATATACTACATTTCTATCCATGAATTGTTTTATTTATTATGGCAGGATTCCAGATATTGGTTTATAAAAAGGAAATGAAAACTTTATTTTATTATTTATTTTACTGTATTAGTATGTGTGGCTTTTACTGTATTAGTTCTGAGCTTTAGATCTGCCATACACAGATATATATTGTTGATCCATTCAATGACTTACGGTAGATTTAATTGGTCAATAATCAATGCCCATTCACCAGAAGTATCGCCCATTTGTCATGCAGCCAATCAAACAACCTGTTGAATGGTGTATAACCAGTAGATGGTTTTTGCTGTGTCTTTCTTTGTATCTATTATGTTGAGAAATTGATTTATTTTTCTACCAGAATGTCTGTTTGATAGATGATGTACCTGTACCTGTAATTTACCCCATATAACAAGTGGCAGATAGAGCCCTGCAGTGTTGTATATAGAATGTAAGGAATAGTGTACACACATGATAGGGAGTGTAGGGAAATTATTTATTTTTATTTTTAAAAACAAATCTCGTTCTTTGTCAGTTAGACGCCATTTCCCCAAACCGCATTACAGCGAACAATAGGACACGTGACTTGTCTAGAAAACATCACATGATTGTGCTAATTGTGTTTATGTAACAGCAAATTGTAAACATTTTACTGTAAAGTTGTGGGTCTGAACTAATCTTCCTGGGGTACTTGTGTTTTACTATAAGGCTGCGTTCACACTAGGCCATTTTTTTAATGCAGTGGAACATTGTTTGTGATTTCGAGAGATGTACAGCTGTGTTAACGCACAACACAGCCATTATTTTCAATGGCAACGCTCTGCGTTAACGTTTGTTTCATGCAACAAACTATATTGCAGCTCAATAGTGTGAACGGTGCCATTAATTAATATGCGCACAGCGTTTTGCGATGTTACTGCCCCAAAATGCGCTATAGCATGAACGAAGCATAAGCAAAGAATTATAGTCCATTCTAGACTAATGATGGCCACACACTGTTTGGTTGGGAATTGGTGGACGTCTCAGAACATCACCGAATAACACCCACATGTGCAATTATTGGCCGAAATGGGCATTGTGGTTCTGGTTGAAAGTGTGTACCAAACTTTACAATGGTGACTGGGGGTGACTGATGTCCTGCGATGTAGTACATCTCGCAATAGGGATATTGCATTGTGTGACCTCTTCAGGTGAGAAGGGGCACAAATATAACATCGCCCTAATAACATAGAACATACGTAAACCAATAATGTCCTAAATCCTGAAATAAGTTCATTGTTTACTTGCCATAGAAATATTCGGCTACACAGTTCAGTGTTAAGGGGGCAGTATCTTTTATCAAAGTACCAGTCGCAAGTCTTTTCGGCTATTTAATTTCCCTCTGAACTTTATATATAAATGGATATAAATGGATCACTTGATGCGGCTGATAACGGGCGTTAAATACTTTTACATGAGATGAGATTCACCCAAATCTGCAGCCTTTGGTAAATCTAGTCCGAGAGCTTTGCCCAGGGCAAGTGCGTCTTCTCTACATGTAGAATTGGGTTTATTTTACATTTGGAAGGCTGCAAAGAAAAACATCTACATTTCTCTTTAGATTATTTCTATCATTTCAAGGTGCCCACACACTAGGAACTTACCTTCTGGCATTACCGCGACGTCCGCGTTTCTGTAATTGTGGATTGAATAGGCTAGGCAGAGACTATAATGGAAAACTGACATCTACGGTATTAGTACAGTATAGTATAGTATTTGAGGTTGAATAAAGACATCCATCCATCCAGTCCAACCCATCTAGCAGTATCCTGATTTCCTGCCTATCTGTTGATCCAGAGGAAGGCAAAAAAACCCCACCAAATTTATGAAGGGGGAAAAAATTCATTCCTGACTCCAAGTGGCAATCGGAAATTTCCCTGGATCAACTCTAAATGTCTATATAGTGTATTTCCAGCATTACAGAGCTTACATTGATCTATATGGTAAAAAGATGACAAGTCCATGTGTACCTCTCCTTAGATCCATCTGGTAGAAATATTGTCGGTACTTTTTGCCCATGAGGGACTAATGTCTGTTGAACCCAGGGTTGCCAGGCGTTCCTATTGCATTGGGATTGTCCAGCTCTTGAGGGGCGATTCCCGCATCCCGCACTGAGCCTTAGTTTACTACCGCACGGTATTCTACGATAGAACGTTCATTAATCAACGATCATTCGGTTGTAATGTACGATAGCAATCGTAAATAAACCCACGCGGTACCGCAGGTTTACAAATATGGCCCTTAAAATTCTGAAAGAAAGCATGCAAGCTAGCTAGCTGAGAGTGAAACTGAATTAGAAGTTACTGAGTCTTCTTATTGGTTCTATGTACAAGTACTTGCGGATTACTCATCCATTATGGCAGTCTTGCATGGCCTCCAGACTAAATGTGTGGCAGCGGGGCTTAGCATATTATATTACAATAATGTGGGCACAGGGCATATTTTATATTTACAACTGTGGGCACTGGGCATATTTTATATTTACAACTGTGGGCACTGGGCATATTTTATATTAGAACTGTGGGCACTGGGCCAATTTTATATTTACAACTGTGGGCACTGGGCATATTTTATATTTACAACTGTGGGCACTGGGCATATTTTATATTTACAACTGTAGGCACTGGGCATATTTTATATTTAAAACTGTGGGCACTGGGCATATTTTATATTTACAACTGTAGGCACTGGGCATATTTTATATTTAAAACTGTGGGCACTGGGCATATTTTATATTTACAACTGTAGGCACTGGGCATATTTTATATTTACAACTGTGGGAACTGGGCATATTTTATATTTAAAACTGTGGGAACTGGGCATATTTTATATTTACAACTGTGGGAACTGGGCATATTTTATATTTACAACTGTAGGCACTGGGCATATTTTATATTTACAGCTTTGGGAACTGGGCATATTTTATATTTACAGCTGTGGGCACTGGGCATTTGTTATATTTACAACTGAGGGCACTGGGCATGTTTTATATTTAGAAATTATGGGCACTGGGCATATTTTATATTTACAACTGGGCATTGGGCACGGTTTATATTAACCGCTGTATGTGGGCGCTGGGCATATTTCATATTTACAACTGTGGGCACTGGGCATATTTTATATTTACAACTGTAAGTGGGCTTTTTTATATTTACAACAGTGTGTGGGCACTGGAAACATTAGATTGACCAGTCTGTGTGTGCTGGACATAGGGGCATCTTCTATTTACCAGTCTGTGTGGGCACATCTTATATTTACTAGTCTGTGTAGGCATTTTATATTTATCAGTCTGGGTTGTGGGTTGTATTTTTAGCAGTCTGTGTTGTGGGCACAGTTCTGTCCAGTTCACCAGTCAGTGTAAAGTCAGCCCTCCAGTTCACCAGTCAGTGTGGGGGCGTGGCTTATTTGAGGCTGGGAAAGGGCCTAAAAATTTGCCACACCAGCGCATCTGTTATTTTTCTTTTCATTTGTCCCTACTTGCAACTTTGAAAATCTGGCAACCCTGGTTAAACCTTAGATCAAATCAGACGAAAGTTTGTTCGACCAAAATATCGCTGCCAGCTATTTTCACCGCAAATGAATACATTTTAGGTCAAAGTATTGCAATACCGTGTGTACCTATCCAACAGTTGGATTAAACCAAAATGGGTCCCGAGGCAAATATGTGATGTGGGGCTCTTATTCTGTGCTCTGTGTATAGTCCACAACTCTCAACTTGGTCGGGGCGAGGCAGAGTGGCGTATGTCACACCTAGACTGACCATTCCACGCCTCCAACTACACCTCCCCAAACCCCAGCAGATAAATAGGGAATAGCTTAAAATAAAAGCGATTTTGTCTTTTGAGAAATGCTATATAAAGTCTATATAATGGCCTCTGCAGTAGTAGGCAGAAGCTTTGGTTGCCTTTTAGATAATCCATCTCTGTTGCCAGCTAACACCATGCGCACCATTCAATCTCTGGAACCTCTTCTTTGCTGTTCTAGATCAGGAATGTAAATAAATGTTTGTAATGGAATAATCAAGGAGACATGAGATGTTTTCTGCTGGCAAGCAGTTCGCTGTTACGGAATATCGCTTAAAGGGATTTAAATGGAAATTTTTATTCATGATGCTATAAAAAATAAAATCAATAAAAATAGCAATTGTTCACTCATGGTGAATAATTTATAAAACATTGTTACATGATTCACATCCCAAAATGGAAATATTATATGGATCTCACGAAAGGCAGCCGTCAATTAGTAATGAAGGCTACATATATACACTCACACATATATATAATTCACAGCTGTTCTCAAAGGAGTAACATAAAGTACAGTGTAATAACCAACCAGCACAGAGAAAGACACTTGTCAATTTTAGGTCAGTGCGCCAGAACAATTCTACTGGTGCAAGTAACGCTTCCCATAGAACACAATGAGGGAGATGTAATTAAAGTTCTTATAGTGCAATTTGTCCCAACCAATCAGACCCTATTTAACATTTGAAAGCTAACATCTGATTGGTTGGGGGCAAAAATTAGCACCATTTTTAACAACAAGAACTTTTATTGAATCTCCCTGAATGCATAGGGATAAAGCCCCAAAAGTTTAGGTAATGGCAACCAAACACGGCATTTCACATCAAACGATAAGGATGGCACTTGCTTTAAAATTCCAAAATTTAATTTCCACATATGTTTAAAAACAAACACAAGGCTTCAGAGTCAAAACGCTCTTTCAGGCATTATTTGCAACCGACAGGTAGTGACGTTTCGGGTCCTGAGCGTTTTGACTCTGAAGCAAGTGCCGTCCTTATCGTTTGATGTGAAATCCTGAGAGGAGAGATAGCGGAATCCTCGGACGTGCACGGCGAATGTGTGGAAGTACCGGGTGAGACAAGTGAGTGCCGATGTAAAACTTTCTTTGATTAACATAGCCAAACATGGCACCCATAGAACACAATGAGGTTTGTTTAATTTTCAGGCCACAACCTCTTCTGTGCATAGGGCATAATATGCCTTTGATTTAGGTTTACCGTATATACTGGAGTATAAGTTGAGGTTTTTAGGCTTTAAAAAAAGGTACCGTAACTTCTTATCCAGTAGGCCGGCTCCACTGTTCTGACAGGTGATGTCACTACCCGGTGCCAGTCTCATTTCCCGGCGCCGAGTAGTGACGCCAGGTGCCAGAGCAGCGGAGTGGAGCGAGCAGACGCCGGCTTACAGGATAAGAGGTTAGTGTATACATACTGCACTAATCCTACACGTGATCCTACATGTACTGTACCTTCACTCTGGGGGTGGGGACAGTAGTCCCATACAGTAAGCCCATACATACTAAAGATGTTCTGAAACTTCAACTCCCAGCAAAATAAGCATGCTGGGAGATGTAGTTTTTCAAACATCTGGAGTGCCAAGGAATGGGGGGGGGTGTCACTGTATGAGATTAAAGGGCAACTAATGGCTCAAAATTATACAGAACCAGGAGCATTTTATCTATTGTTAAAAAGATGTCTTCTGATTCTGTATTGTTTTGAGGCTTTAGTTGCCCTTTAAATGGACAGCAGAATTCCCATACAGTAGTCCCATACAGTAATATCTATACTGGAATTTGCTATTACTGTATGGGACTCCTGTATGGGAATTCTGCTGTCCATTTAAAGGGCAACTTAAGCCTCAAACAATACAGAATCAGAAGGCAGCAGTGGTCATAATTTCTACCCTCGGTTTATACTCAAGTCAATCGTGTTTTACTCATTTTCTAGGAAAAAATAGATACCTCGACTTATATTCGAGTATATAGGTAGTGAAAGGCAGCCAAACACAACTGTATGATTGTATGATATTTCTCATTGTATGGAAATTGTATTGTAAGGGAAGAGCAACAACTAAAGCTAGGTACACACCTAGCGATTTTACCTCCTGACCGACCGTTCGATACTTTCGACCGGTCGGCCAGGAGGAAGGACTGTCGGTCGCGGCAAAAGCAGCCGCGTCCGATAGTCACCACGACCGATCGTGCGGTCCATAGAGGACTGCACGATCGGACGAGGTTTTCCACCATGTCCGATCGTCCTTTCGTCCGATTCAGATGAACGTTCGGTCGGACATAGGAGCATTCGGATGCGATAATTTCGGTCCGATCGACCGATACACTGAACTATCGGTCGATCGGACCGAAATATCTCATCGTGTGTACCCAGCTTAAATCTGACCAAGGAAAATCAGTTCTTTTGGTCTGTTGGAGATGCCAGAAAGATTTCTGACCAGGGATTGGAGCATTTTGATTGGTGCAGCTCTAGATGTAAGTAAATGTAACTTACTGAAGTTGCATCTTCCATTGCATGGGTGTTCTGGGGATAAAGGTTTTCAGATTAAGAAAGGGCTGAAAATTGGGTTTAGTTCTTTATGAAAGAGGCAATGCAGATAGTGAGGCGTGAGTTACACATGTAAAGGGAAATTAAACATTTGGGCACGTTCCATCCTTCTTGGATATAGGTTCCTGCTGTCAAACCTTTAACTCCTGCACAATAAACCTCTATTTTGTATTATGTCTTACTGTCTGTCAAGGTTTGTAGCAGTTTTCTAAATTGTCTGCTAAATCCATTGTATGCAGATACTAGATAGATTAGGAGATTGAACATCAATTTAATATCTTACAATGTATGGCTGGTATTAGTATTTCCAATTAAGGAGACTAATTAACTCTAAAGCTTCGTACACACGTATGTATTTTACCGCCGAACAACCCCCGAGCGCAAGGCACTTGGGCGGTGAACGCTCATTTCAGGCAATAATCACACATGTGTATGCATTCAGTTGGGCGTCATTCGTTGATGCGGATGACTGAACGACACCTGACCGAATGCATACACTTGTGCAATTATCGGTCACTATACTCACTCAAACAACTTTACATTATCTGAAACTACAATATGAGAGAAGTAAAATGGTGGTACACATATTTATCTGTGCTTGGTTTGCCATTAAATTATTAATGTTTAGTGAGTGCTCCTAATTCCCCCCACCCTCCCTTACTCACTGCCTCCTGGTAGTGTCTGTGACACTTATAAGTTCTGCACAGCCTCACCAGGGACACTGCTCTGCTAACACATCTCCCCCTCCCTCCTTTTCTCTGCTGATTCTCCTAATTGTTGCAGAAGTAGTGGGATCATTCTGTATTTAAAGATACATTTTTGAAAATTATAGATAACCTTTAAATATCATACATTTTACCCCATTACATTATCTGTCCAGTGGAAAAGATAAAAATGAAACACAAAACAAAGCGTTCAGCAAGCAAGACAGATTTATAAACTTGTATTGACCAGTGGTTGGACCATAAGTTGCCTCTGTTGCTCAGTAACTACTAGGGTCTGCATTTAATACATTGTCACATGACAGTTTATAAATACTGTATAGTCACCCAATCAGATTCTACATGTATGTGCAATGCTTTATTTTATAATGGGCTGTCAATACTTTGTGTGTAGCACTTTGGTGTACAAACTGCAAAACCCAATTTTAAATTTAAAAAAAAAAAAAGAGAGATACAAAAAATACAAAATTTTCTCACGGTGAAGATGGTGGATATTTATTAGTATTTATTAATTTATTAATTTTTATATTAAACACATAAAGTGTTTTTAATAAATGTTTTCTTTTTGCCTCAATGATGTCATCGTAAGCTGTGTGGAAAACATTTTGGTTGCCATAGCAACCCTATTGATGTCATCACATAAAATACCTAGAATTTTCCACTTGTGTTTTGAGATTGAGATTGAGAGGACACGTTGTTTCTCTCCTGAGGGTTTTTAATTTAGCAAGAAAAGTATTAATCTAGAGGTAAGTGAATGATTTTCTGGAAGGGAATAATAGAGAATAGACCGAATTTTTAAAACTATATTAATTAATTTGGCTTGAAGAGCCAAATCCCTGTTCTTTCTATTTCTTCTTCTCCTTTATGGACTGTATCTCCTCACATAGTAGAGACTCCCATAGGAGAAGTGTCCCATTACCTAGCTAAGGAATCCGCATTATCAGCGATTTTCAGGACATTTTATCCCATTGACTATAATGGTCCAATCCTCTAACATGGACATTCAGGGGTTTCAGGGTCATGTGATCAAATCCCAACTGTCACTTTCTATATGAAATGTACCTGGGTCCAAAGCTACACTAACTAACCACTGTGTCCTCCTGACACACACAACAACAAAACTACACACACTATTACAAAACAAAAGTTTAACATGTATACAATGAAAGCACAATATTAAATACATGTAAAGCACAATGTATGGTTTATGTATGTAGAAAGAAAACTACAACTCCCAGCATTCCCTGTTGCCATCTGCTGTTGTCGAATTCTGAGAGTTGTAGTTTTCAAACATCTTCAGGGCCACAGGAAAGACCTCCCTTTTATGGTCACAACACAAAACATACCCCAAATACCACCCAGATAAAGGTACACACACCTACGATAACCCTCACAACCCAACCTACCTTCCAGAATGCACCTGTTTATACTTCCCCCTTCCTAGTTATTTTATAAAACCACTAAAAACACAATAGTACGAACCTTTCCCATCCCTCCACCACATAACATCCAACAGAATTTCACACCTTCGTATCTGAATTAACAATCTTTCTCTTTCGTTGTCTCTTTCTGAACCACCATAAGACACAATGACGGGACTAATTAACATCTGCAATTTAGCCAGGAAAGCTGCCCAGATCTGTCTCAATCCGTCGTTACTAAGTAGATGAACTTGGGAACATCGGGCTACATAGAGATAAAGGGATATTAGATTTCACTTTTCACTTTATTTCACGTTTGGCAGAAAGCCGGTGCTGCGGAGACGCTCACCATCGGCACAGGCGGATTCCAGAATGTGGACTATTCAGACTGCCCCAGTCTCGTCCTCAATAACGTCCTAATGCCAATGATCCAGGGAAGGATGGCCCTGATATGATGTCTAAACAGCGGAAAGAATGTGGTATACATGGTCCAGGAAA
The DNA here is from genome assembly GCA_019447015.1 of Hymenochirus boettgeri. Classification (NCBI taxonomy): domain Eukaryota; kingdom Metazoa; phylum Chordata; class Amphibia; order Anura; family Pipidae; genus Hymenochirus; species Hymenochirus boettgeri. The sequence continues at coordinate 249,028,256 of CM033472.1, forward strand.
ACGTTATGGATCAGGGAATGGATTGTCACCCCCTGGTTACTGCTGCTATTGGTGGGATGGTGTTTGCCACGGGGGCTCTTCTGTACGGTAGGTTACTGACTTCTCTAGGGAGTTATTTTTGGGATGTATCTGCTGCTGTTATTTTCTCAATGGGCTAGAAAGGCCCCGGATAACGTTTTCCCATCATTTCCTTATTTATTTAGGTAGTTATTGTTCTATACCATAAAGAATCCCTAGAATGCTAATGATCTCTCCCTTTATTCCCCCAGTTATCTGCGTAGACGTCTGATGAGAAAGAAGCCTGCGATGGAAGGAGATAAAGAGCCCCAAACGCTAAGGATTTCCATAACCACGTGGAATATGGACGAACAGAGGTAATTTGGAAATTTTGGTCTCTGGAAATCACTTCTAAGATAAATGCAGATATAGATTAAATTGGACATAAACCATGCAATTTGGATAGTCTTTAATTGGACCAATGTGATGACTATTATTAATGCATGTGTTACTTTCCATAAAGGAATTCCCTGCAGGATTGAGCGATCTATTTCCATTAGGTGCTCAATCTGCCCAGGATCTCTATATCGTTGGGACACAGGAAGCCACTGTGAACAGGTAAGGGAAACTAAACACAATTTCTATGTCTATTATTTCCTGTGAGGTATAAATTGAAGGAGACATTTTTAAACCCTGGACACATTCTGTGTGTGTGAGGTTACAGGTTCATTATAAAGTATTGTCTATGGTGATGGGCATTGAACTGTGGTCATTTGATCTTGTTATGGTTTCTCTGCAGTGAAAAATGGGAGAAGCTCCTACAGTCGACTCTCGGCCATCGATATGGTTTGCTGAAGTCGGCCAGTCACGGCGCTCTGTCCCTGGCTATGTTCCGACCGGACAACTATCCCTTCTTTTCAGGTATTTTATTTTTAATAAATATTTATGTCCAACCCTTTGTGCTTTAAAGGAACACTAAACTTGTTTTTGTAAGTGGATTCCATCTGTTTCTATTATTCACAGGGAGGGGAGAACGTTTATCCCTACCTCCCTGTGAATAATAGAACGCCCAGAGGACACTGGAACTTACCTTACCGCCGCTCCACTCGCAGCTTCTTCTGCACTGACAGACGCTCTGTCCCGATCGCGCGCCTATCTTTTGTATTGGCACACAGGGGCCTAAGATAGGCGCTTGGTCGGGACAGCGTGGCTGTCAGTGCAGAAGCAGCTGCGTGTGGAGCGGCGGTAAGGTAAGTTCCAGTGTCCCCTGGGAGTTCTATTATTCACAGGGAGGTAGGGATAAGCTTTCTCACCTCCCTGTGAATAATAGAATGGATGCATATACTTACAAAAATGAGGTTATGTAGTTTAGTGTTCCTTTTTTAACTGTCGCTTTGCCTATATCAATGTTCACCCATCTCCTCTTTCTTTTCCATTAGAAATTGAAACTGCCAGGATCACAGCCACCGACTCCTCCAAAAGACTAAAGGGGCTCTGGCTATTTCATTTCAATTTCTCCAGACCTCCTTCCTGTTTATTATTCCCACCTGGCTGGTAAGTTCTCTTTATGTAGAGATGTGGATGTTTATTTAACCTCTCGCTGTACAGTGACCCCTAGTTTGTGTTTATATAGCTGGCCCCGAGGAGAAAGCTAAAGAACCCAGGATCCAGAACTACAGGGATATATCAAGGGACTGAAGTTCGATTCCGATACAATCGTCCCTTGGATTCTGGTGAGTATTGGACGTGTGTTCACCCATTATTACTGCTCTGTGGATTTTCATAGAAATTCCATATCAGCCCTATTTGGGATTAATTAGTGCAAACCCACGTTACCCTATGTACTATTGGTTAGTGTGGGTGTTGTAATAATTTCACACTGGTTTGGTAATAACCTGGCATAGCCTATGTAGTAAAGGCTACGTTAAGATTTGCACTGGGCCGACGCCGAACCCGAAAAAGTTACGTCTTACCTGTCTGGGACCCCGTGATACTTTAAACTCCCTGCCGAGACTTACTGCATCCCGGAGTTCCCGGTCAGGTAAGAGGGGACTTTTTGTTCTGTATCGGCCCCGTATTGAGGTCAGGTAAGACGTTACGTTTTATTACTACATCGGCCTGTAAAGGTCAATTCTGTAAACTTTTGATTTTCCTTCATTGTTCTGTTCTAATCCATCAAATTCAACTGCAAACTCTCTTGTTCCTTAGACGACGTTACAAAAGCTTTGACAACGTTTTCTGGTTTGGAGATTTTTTTTCCGCCTGGACTTGAAAGGGCCACAGCAGATTCCCTGCTAAAGACAATCCTATGGATTGTCTCCCTCCTTCATCACGACGAGCTGACCAACACCATGAATGAAGGTAGTGGGTGATAAATACAGAATTGTAATTGGTCAGTTTCTTTTACTTATTACCATTAATGTCTCTCTATGTTACAGGATCCATGTTCCGGGGGTTTCAGGAAGCTAAAATCCACTTCCGCCCCACATATAAATTCGACATGGGAACAGACACATACGACACCAGTGACAGCAGACGCCATCCTATACAGTACGTAATGATCAGTAGATTCCTGGTCACTGTGTAACTTGCCCTTTACTTGTTATAAGTGGATTTAACCCTTTGTTTTCTATTTCTCAGGACAGAATTGTCTACAGGAATCTCCGTAAGGATGACATCCGCGCTGTGCGTTATAGTTCGTGCACCACATGAAAGTCGGACCACAGGCCTTTGTTTGGTGTATACAACGTGAAAATTAGACGTTGAACAGGCCGGTAAGTACTCCCTAAATACACATTTACTAATGAATTAAAGGGGTTAGATTGTAAGCACATACATACTGCTACAAACACATACATACATATCACATACATACTACTACAAACATAATATACATATCACATACACACTGCTACAAACACCTACATACATATCACATACATACTGCTACAAACACCTACATACATTCACATACATACTGCTCAAACACCTACATACATATCACATGCATACTACTACAAACAATATACATATCACATACATACTGCTACAAACACCTACATACAATCACATACATACTGCTACAAACACATGCATACATATCACATACATACTGCTACAAACACATGCATACTTATCACATACATCTTACACAAACTCACACTTTGTATTACCTTGCCTACTTAGTACTCTCAGTCTCCCTTTCTTATTAAACTGTTCCCTTTATTAATTACACCCTTTATACCTACAGGCCCCCTCCATATATCTATTACTGTACTGACCTGCTCCTGCAGCGTCAGCTTCTTGTTACATAGCATCCTGTCTCCCCCACCCAAACCCTTTCTCCATAACCGTAATGTGTTGGTGCTTCATGCTCCCCTGCTACAATGTGCCGTGTTTTCTTCATGTCTCCTATAGCTGTCAGATCAGTCTGTCTCCTACCAACACACAGATTGTAGAGGGAGCAGGTGTTTGAATCTCCCGCCTCTGTACCCTCTCGATCTAAGGGGAGACTGTTACAAGGAAGAGACTCTGGGGACCATCAGGATGTCAATGGGCCACCATTGGAATGTCAACAGGCCACCAGTGGGATGTCGCCCCTATGGCTGATGATCCCTAAGCCACTGCTTCCCTCTCACTAATGTACTTGTAATGTATTTGGGTGTTGGGGGGCCGTCCTCATTAGACCTTGATAACTATGTCCAATTGTTACTGATAGTCCCAAGTTGATCCAGAGATCAGTCTGAACATTGTCTGCGATATCAGTTTGGCTGTTTAACTCGTACAACTAATACGTTCGATTTTTACAGACAAGGGTGAACGCACGATCTCATACACGCGCGCAACGAACAGGCGTTTCATGTATAGGCGTTTGGTAGACCCTGTTGATGATCCCACCTGGTGGATAATCACGAAGTCCGTTCTTTTGGCCAACCGGCACCCACACACGAGAAATGTCCGTTTGTTATCACTTGTGCCCTAGATCACACGTGTGTACGACCCCTTAGCCTCCCTCTGGACCAACTCTGGGATAGGAGGGTGAATGACTAAGTCCATAGTTTGTCCAGGTTTAATGAAGACGTTTTATAACGTCCCATGTTGATCCAGGGATTAGTCCGACTGCCATTGTAGTTAGGAAGGGTTTTTTTTTTCCTTCTGGTTCTTCAGACGTTTTTTTCTCCTTCCTGTGGATCAGCTTGGGACAGGGTAGAATTCTGGTTTTTATTTGGTATGATTTGGGTATTTATGGGGAACAAAAGCCTAAACCTAACTCCCCTCCCTTCGCACTTACCTTCTAGCTGCAGATGCTGTTTCGGGCCGGTCTGGACCCACCCCCTTCCCCTAAGATGGCGGGCTGACCAATGGGAGGATATGCTCTTTTAGAAGTGTGTGTCTTCCCATAGACAATGCATCCCCTGAATTGCCAGCCGTGGGGAGGGGGCAGGACCAATGAAGCAGCAACTGTATTAGCACCTTTAGGTACAGCCATAGGGAGTTAGGTTCAGGCTTTAGTGTTGGTCCAGGGATTAGTCCGACTGCCACATGGAGTCAGGAAGGAATTTTTCCCCCTTTTGGCCCTTGTTCAGAAGGGGTTTTTCGCCTTCCTCTGGACCAACTCTGATGGAATCTGGGATAGGGCCAATTCAATAAAAATAAAATAATTATTTATAAAACACTGATGTGTGCAGATTGTTTTCTTTTCTCCATAACTGTAATATGTTGCTGCTTCATGCTCCCCTGCTACAATGTGCCGTGTTTTCTTCATGTCTCCTATAGCTGTCAGGATCAGTCTGTCTCCTACCAACACACAGTGATGTAGAGGGAGCAGGTGTTTGAATCTCCCGCGCTCTGTACCCTCTCGATCTAAAGGGGAGACTGTTACCCAGGAAGAGCTCTGGGGACCATCAGGATGTCAATGGGCCACCATTGGAATGTCAACAGGCCACCGTGGGATGTCACCCTATGGCTGATGATCCCTAAGCCACTGCTTCCCTCTCACTAATGTACTTGTAATGTATTTGGTTGTTGGGGGCCGTCCTCATTAGACCTTGATAACTATGTCCATTGTTACTGATAGTCCCAAGTTGATCCAGAGATCAGTCTGAACATTGTCTGCGATATCAGGTTTGGCTGTTTAACTCGTCATACGTTCGATTTTACAGACAAGGGTGAACGCACGATCGCATACACGCGCCAACGAACAGGCGTTTCATGTATAGGCGTTTGGTAACCCTGTTGATGATCCCACCTGTGGATATCGCGAAGTCCGTTCGTTTTGGCCAACCGAGCCACCACACCAGAAATGTCCGTTTGTAATATCACGTGTAGCCCTAAGATCACACGTGTGTACGACCCCTTAGCCTCCCTCTGGACCAACTCTGGGATAGGAGGGTGAATGGACTAAGTCCATAGTTGTCCAGGTTTAATGAAGACGTGTTATAACGTCCCATGTTGATCCAGGGATTAGTCCGACTGCCAATTGTAGTTAGGAAGGGTTTTTTTTTTCCTTCTGGTTCTTCAGACGTTTTTTTCTCCTTCCTGTGGATCAGCTTGGGACAGGGTAGAATTCTGGTTTTTATTTGGTATGATTTGGGTATTTAATGGGGAACAAAAGCCTAAACCTAACTCCCCTCCCTTCGCACTTACCTTCTAGCTGCAGATGCTGTTTCGGGCCGGTCTGGACCCACCCCCTTCCCCTAAGATGGCGGGCTGACCAATGGGAGGATATGCTCTTTTAGAAGTGTGTGTCTTCCCAGAGACAATGCATCCCCTGAATTGCCAGCCGTGGGGAGGGGGCAGGACCAGATGAAGCAGCAACTGTATTAGCACCTTTAGGTACAGCCATAGGGAGTTAGGTTCAGGCTTTAGTGTTGGTCCAGGGTGATTCCGACTGCCACATGGAGTCAGGAAGGAATTTTTCCCCCTTTTGGCCCTGTTCAGAAGGGGTTTTTCCGCCTTCCTCTGGACCAACTCTGATGGAATCTGGGATAGGGCCAATCACAATAAAATAAATAATTATTTTATAAAACACTGATGTGTGCAGATTGTTTTCTTTCTTTCCCCCATCACTTTACATTTCCCTTTGTAATCTGGGAATCAGTGTAATTTGGGTTATTTCACATGTATGGTACGTATGGAAATGTTTATTAACGGATCGCCACTTGGTACACCAATGTACATTATAACAATTAATGTATAACAAATACAGAGCGTTAATAATAACGTGATATAAATTGACAAGGAATGCCTACATATATATAAATGAAGGCTGTATCGATATTATAATGGTGGCACCTTTACATATTAGGAGGGAGGTCCCTGTCCTGAAGAACTTGCAGTCTAAGTACAGGGTTGGACTGGCCTACTGGGGAAATCCCCGTTGGGCCCTTCTACCTCAATGCCCATATAAAAAAAGCCCCCAGCAAAATAAACAAAAAACTATTTTACCGGGACTGGCAGCAGCCCGTCTGCTGATGTTATTTATGAGCTGTGCCACGCTTCTCAGCCATCTGTGCCCCACTCAATAGCAGCCTGTGACACACCCATGAGGAGGAAAAGAACTGACATGGTCAGTACTCAAAATGGCATCTTAGCATGCGCACCAGCTCATGATAGAGACATGGAGTCTGTTGCTTTATTAAATCCTCTGGTACTGCCAGTATTTCATTTTATATGATGTTTAAGGGTGAGGGGGTTGGGGGTCATTGCTACAGGGGTAGTGGTATATGGTTATGGTGCTGCTAGCCTGCTGCTGGGGGGAGTGGGTAGGGGCATGTTATCATGTGGCTGCTGCTGAGGGATAATGGAGGGGGTCCTAAAGGACTTCTGTAATAGGGAGCAGGTGTTAGGGGTATTGTCAAAACAGAAAATAGCAAGGTGTCCAGTCGTTTTTTTCATAGGGGTAATCCCATTTATTAGTGCACATATAAACCACGACGTTTCGGCCACACGGCCTTTTATCAGTGAGTATGTGCTCATAAAGGCTGCTGGGGGATATGTGATGGCCTTACCGGGCCTCTGTATATGCTGGTGGGGTTGGGGTATGTGATCATAGGGTGCTGTTGGGGGATATTAGTGACGGTCCTAATGGGCCTCTGTATATGGAGGGGTTAGGGGTGTTTGATCATAGGGGGTGCTGTTGGGGGATAATAGTGATGGTTTTGATGGGAGGGGTTAAGGATATGTAGTCATAGCAATAGTCCTAATGGTCCTCTGTAAAAGGAGGGGTTAGAGGGATGTGGTCATGGGGGATGATAGTAATGGTCCTAATGGACCTCTGTATAGGGAAGGGTAGGGGTATGTGGTCATGGTGGGTGCTGCTGCTGGGAAAAATGTTGTTTGTGGTGATAGGGGTATAGGCTTCAGTATAGGGATGGTATTAGTGGTATGTAAAAAAGAAAAGCGTTTGAGAACAACACTATTTCTCTGCTGTGTCTCTGCTGTGTATTGCTTTTGTATGACAGTTTTTTGGGGCCGCGCAATGTGCATCCCGCATGTATGGGATCTTGGAGCAGCCGCCCCGGGGACCTATGTATGTGTCATGGTGGAGTGGGTTGCCCATTTGGAATCTGAGGTACAGAGTCTAAGGGGTAAACTTGCAGCATTGCAGGACTTGGCAAACCTGGGGGAAATGCAGGTACTGGCAGGGGCCAGTAAACTGGTGGGTGGAGATGGGGCAGATAAGGTGGAGAAGGAAGATAGATTTGTAAAGGGTCACCAGGGGAAGTAGGGACGGAAGGATAGGGGGGCTTCTTCCCAGCTGGTCGATCCCACAGATTTGCCATTTTAGGTGAAGATGTGGAGGACGATGGCTCGGAAGCAGCATGTCATGGAGCGGGCCTTTCCCTTGAGCACCCAGGGGACGGTCATCTCCAATCAAAGGGAGGGAAACTGGGGGCTAGGAAAGGGATAGACGGTGTAGTGGTAGGGGATTCTATTATTAGAAGGGTAGTAGGGTAATCTGTCGCCAGACCCTGCATGGCCGAACAGTGTTTGTCTGCCTGGTGCTAGGGTTCGACATGTGGTGGATCGTGTAGACAGATATTGGGTGGGGCTGGGAGTGACCCGGCGTCTTGGTTCACATTGTGTCCAATGACAAAGTTAGAGTGGAGGTGAGTCCTTAAAAATGATTTCCGAGAATTAGGGCCAAGTAATATGCAAGGACCTCCAGGGTAGTGATTTCAGAAATACTACCGCACCGTGCTACGCTAGGGAGGCAACGGGAGCTCATGAGTATAAATGCTTGGCTAAGAGAGTGGTGTAAGGAGATGGGGTTTGGGTTTTTAGAGAACTGGGCTGACTTTTCTGTTGGCTACAGGCTCTTTAGTAGTGACGGATTGCACCTCAATGGTGATGGTGCAACTGTTTTGGGGGAGAAGATGGCTGGGGGAGGAGATTTAAACTAGGTATGGGGGGGGAGGGAACGTTTAACTACACAGGGGTAGATAGAGAAGTTAGGGTGATATTTTGTAGCCTCGATACCTAGGACTTCTTGACATGGAACCGTGCACGGACTTCTACCCATTGATTTGACTGATAAGTATCGTTGACTCATACTGTGATTATTATTGTGACAAACTGTGTTAGGATGCGGACATAGGGGGCTATTTATATTTATTGTGACTGTATTACACGTAAATGTTGATATACTTGCGATCATGTACTTGATCTTTTTACTCATGTGATTAATAAACTTATACATTTTAGCCATAGATATCCTCTATACCTCTTTTTGTTGTTTGTTTACGTTTGCAATTACATATATAATATACATTATGCGACTGTCACATTCTGTAGCTTGGACTATTTTAGCTACACATTTAGGGCTGTTTTGTAATAGATGCATGGCAAATTTTAGCATCTAAGAAACCTCAGTAGGAAGGATTGCATAGTGTGTACCAGTCTTGTAGGGTGAACCGTATACTGTGTTGGGCCTGATGTGGTTACTTCCACCCCAGGAATAGAAAGGATGCGGATGCCAAACTTGAGTAACTCACCCTCCCCTAACGGGGCCCTTCAGTGATGGACAAAAAGTTCACATGTGAAAGGTCTGTGCTCTTATGCCTAAAGTTTTGATAACATAAATACAAATCCTCACTTTTTCATGCAGTTGTTAAATTCTATCTCCAAATGTGCCTATAATTCCCACTAATTACACATTTTTGCATTTAACTTCCAACATCCAAAGATATTGCTCTATTTTCACTATATTATAAAGCCCAAAGTAAATATTAGTAAAATAATTGAAATAAAATACAAGTCGATTGTGTTGACAAACGCTGCCTGAATTGTAACAAGAAATGCTGAATAAAGTCTGGTACACATGAGCAGACTCCATATTTCGGTCGGTAAGGGTATTTTTAACGGCTTCCCCGACCAATGTTCGTTCGTCATGATCGAGGATATTTGAGCCAGCAGACCATTTGATAGCAGTTGAACTGCTGGCCTGGCTGAAAAATCTGACCATGTGTCCTAGCTTAAAACAATCATATATTAGCATTCTATGTGATTCCCTAAACCACAATATACCCTGTGTTAATGGGCAAAATCTTTCACTTCATCAGTTGCTAATTGAGAAATCTCTCCAAGGGCGAAGACAACGGCATGCTCGTCCCACTGAGACAGAAGATGAGGAAGTAAAGAATTTACTATTTTACACAGGTGTAATCTTTGGTTACAATATCATAAGCGAACAGAATAAGTTTTAAACTCTTTTTCCTTTAATGCGCTGCCCTTTTAGTCAGTATCCTCACTGCTATCAAAGAACAAGAGAGGAAGTCTTTTGCTCTGTTTTTAAATAGAATGAATTAACCTTTTACTAGGCGATGGTCTGAGGGGGAAGGCACAGGCCACACTGTTTTCCCCCTTTTCTGCTATAATATAACTGGCTGCCATCTTCCAAACATAATCCCACAGTCAAGTTTTTTTTCTTCTGTGGTAGAGATCCACCCTCCTCACCTACACAGAATCTTTCTTTACAGATGACGGTTGTTGGTCCTTAAATGTAGAGCGAAAACGGGAACACTTTCGTTGATTTCTTTTCTGAGCTTTCTTATCGGGGAATATGCGACAGGTAACAAAGCAAACAAAGCTTTCTGAATAAGGAAAGAAACAGTCCTCATGGATTCTTTGACAGAGTTAACCAATTCCCAGGAGATTGTTTCTGATTTACTCTGTGAATCTTCAGCCATGGTTCAGAAATGTTATCTTTATTATTTTTCAAAGAACAACGGGCTTTCTTTTTTTTCTTGTTTTTTTACTCTTATTGGCTCTCTTCCTTTCACATTCTGACCTTTTCTTTCAGGCACTTTATCTAAAGCATTTTCATCTTCATGAGAGGACTCTACACCTGGTGGACGATATCTGTTCCAGCCATTATTTCCCATCCTGCTGTATTCTGTACATTTTATTGATGTTCTCTAAGAGGGATGTTTTGGCTACAGGCAGAACTGAATCAAAAGTGTGAGAACCTGACTGCTCAGAACATTTTCAAATATCTGTGAACACTCAAACCCATTTGACCGTACAGGAAAATGCGTGCAGATGCATCAGAATTCCACCAGTTCTGCTTTCTTTGTTATGCCCATTTACTGGGATCTCCGTTGCTAATCTGTGATTGGTTAATTACACTGACCTGTCCTTTGTTTGTTGTTCAAGTAATAATCCGTGTTCCACAAGACTTATTCTGATAACTGTTGGGAAGTCTGTATGGTTTTGTCTTTTAAGTGCAGCTTCGTGTTGGAGACGAGCTGATTTTCTGGATTTCACACAGACGCTATTTTCAAACAATTTCACATAACTGACAACCACGTTAATTTTTCTGACATTTTTAAGTGATGCTCTTCCTGCTGCAACTTTGATGACTCTGTACATGTCAGAAGCAGTTGTACTTTTGATTTAACCTCTGCCACCTCGTCAGTGTTCTGTGGAAACAATTTTACAAATGAACCTTATACTGCTGTACTTGCATTCAGCCAAATTTACCAACGGCAAGAATACAATAATAAAGTATATTTAAAAATAAGAGTACAAGCTTTTGAGAGCTATACCCTCTTCATCAGATCATAGAGTACTCCTGCTCTGTCCTGATGAAGAAAGCATCACCCCGAAAGCTTGTCACTAAATAACTGTTAGTTCTTAGAAAAAGTATCACTACTTTTTAAATATCTTATATTGGATTAATACGGCACTACAATAATTTTCTGTACAATAATAAAGTAATAGTCTTATATGCAAGTAGAGACAACAGGCAGCCTTTTAGATTCTATAAATACAACTACCACCACCCTGTGGCAGCCTTATGGTTGAAGTAGAATTCTCCGGATTGTGCGGACCTGAGGGCCCTTTCTGGCGCATAATAAGGGAAAAACAGCAACAAACAATCTACGCGCCAAAAAATCCAATTTCTACCTCCTCATGGTCACTCTATGAGCAGTGGATGTCAAAGTGTCACTAATAATGCCACTAATAGATGTCAAAGTGTCACTGACAGCTCACCGCTCCATTTACTGCGCCTGACTGAAAAGATAAGGGAGATAGTAGGAAGCTGTCAGTTGCTGTACGACACACATCTTACCACTCATAGATGAGCCCTCAAGGACTAGATGAATTTTCCTACCTCCCTGGGTTAAGGACTATATATGCCAACTTTTGGGGGCAAGTTGCCCTTTGACAGTGCAATGAAAATGTACTAAGTAATCCTTATAAATTGACAGTAATTACAGCTGGATTTGGTTTAATTCTTCAATGTATGCTAAAAATTGTGCTAACACATTGGTCCTGGCAAGTATGTGAAACTGCAAGGGCTGGTCCCCCCTATAACAGCTAATTGCGGGCCCAGGACTAAGTGGGCCCTGATCTCACTGTGATCAGCTGTTTTTAAACAGCTGATCATGCGTTTGCAGTAAAGGTACACACAGTCAGCTTTTAAAACACTGACAGCGAACCGGCGGCGTTTATAACAGCTGATCAGGTATATCTTTGCTGCATACGGGATTAGCTTTTAAAAAACGCTGATCACGGTGAGATCATGGACTTTCTTAGTCCACCTAATTCCCCCCCACACTGTCATGGTCCCTGCAGGTCCAGTAGTTATGCCACTGCAATTTCAGGATAATCATGCAATGCCTTGGATGTTCCTAACATCCTAACAGTAATGTGTTACTAATTGGCTGTTAGATGGGTCAAACATGCTCAATCTCTACTGAGCAACTAATCAACCCAGTGACTGAGTCAGGCTCACAACATATACTGTAGGTTCATGCAAACAAGAAGTCAGCATTTATTTATACACAGAGGAATCGTTGGATAATCAGAATAAGGTTATGTTGTTTGCACTGATCTTGCAATTTCAAATTCCATACACAGAAATCATTCAAATGGTTTAAAGTTTTTTCTTCTTTATGATCCTATATATGTAAATATAAAATGTGCCTTAAGAGATTCACAGGCTTCTGTATATTTAATTTTATAACATTTGCTCCCACAGTCCCATAACTTTCCTTGCAGTATTTAAGCACTTTTTGTCTGCCAACAATGTCACAATATGCATTACATTTTTTAGAAACATTTTTGCACTTACTATATTTATCTTTTTCTCTAGCTCCAAAATAGTCTGTTCCACATTACTTTTGCATTCAATATTGATTCCTGTTGTAATGTAGCCTGCCCTTCACTAAGGTAAAACAAAACAGTCAACATTTTCTTCTATATGTAGAAAAAACATAAGAGGAATTTAAAAAAAGGAAAATAATCCCACCTTCCATAAGAAAACTCTATGTCCTCGCCCCAGGAGTACAGCTGGTAGTTTGCCAACTTCCGATCCGTTGCCCTCGTCGGCCTATCACCCCGTCCTCGCTACGAGGGGGGGCGAGGGCGTGTGTTCCACCCCGCCGCACACCCCTCTGAGAATGCGACCACCCGCTACGATCCTTTCCCGGCATTCCAGCCCCCAGTAATCTCGGCCGATATTAGCGTGGCGCTTCTCAGTTCCGTTGTTTTATATATAGAAACGGCGGTAAACTGTTGTGATAGGCCGCAAAAGTTAACGAGGCTTTAACTTTTCGTGGCGCTTTCCGCCCATTTATAAATCGTGCTAATTTTGTGAAAATGGCGGGAAAAGCGGCCGCGAAAAGATAACGCTCATTTATAAATATGCCCTTATGTTACTATGTTACTGTTATACAGGCAGTATTGTTGGGTATAAAAGTTGGACTAGATGGACTTATCTCTTTATACAACCTCCAATACTGTTCTATGTACTGTTAGACAGACATTATGGGTAGAGTATAAAGGTTGGACTAGATGACGTAGTGTCTTTATTCAACCTCCAATCTATGTAACATGTACTGTTATAACGACATTATGGGTGGGGTATAAAGGTTGGACTAGATGGATGTATGTCTTTATACAACCTCCAATACTAGTTACTATGTAACTGTTAGACAGACTTAGGGTAGGGTATAAGGTTGACTAGATGGATGTATGTCTTATAACAACCTCCAATACTATGTTACTATGTAACTGTTATACAACATTATGGGTAGGGTATAAAGGTTGGACTAGATGGACGTATGTCTTTATACAACCTCCAATACTATGTTACTATGTAACTGTTATACGACTTGGGTAGGGTATAAGGGTGACTAGATGGAAGTATGTCTTAATACAACCTCCAATACTATGTTACTATGTAACTGTTAGACAGACATTATGGGTAGGGTATAAAGGTTGGACTAGATAGATGCATGTCTTTATACAACCTCCATACTATGTTACCTAGGATGGTAAATCTGAATCAGATTAACTTTAGGTTAGATAAAGTTTACTATGTAGAAAAATATAATGTCTCCCATAAGAATGCATTATCTTTCCTCATTCCCCATTAAAACAATAGAAGCAGGCATGTTCCCTTTTATTTAAGGACATGTCCACTCTCACCACTTAAAGGGCAACTAAGCCACAGAACAACACTTAACCAGAATGTGAAACACCTTGAATAAAACCAGTAATCTGTGTCTTACCTCTCATTTTGATATGGGCACTGGAAATTTACCTAAAACATATGGTTTGTGCTTTACTTCTCAGCATTCTAGTATCACACGTTTGGTCAACGACTATATGTTCTGCTCATGCCCGGTGTACAGTGTGTCTCTTAAATAAATGTAAAGCCAAGTGATGCATTGTTTAATCAACATTTGTGCTTTGTGAATCAGAAAAAATATTTTGCTGCAGCCTTGGGTTTTCCCTTAGGGCAGAAAATACAAAACCTGTCATTCTGTATGTAAAGATATCTGGATCGTGCCATTTAGAATAGAGTGCAAGAACTGGATCATGCCAATGTATATTCAAATAGGTATATGAATTTAGAATAATATATTATTTTGGTATATATGTGAATATAAACCGACCCAGTAATAAACCGAGGTACTTACTTTAACCTGAAAAACAAGAAAAACTGATTGACTTGAGTAAAAGCCAGGGTAGAAATATGAACATTATTGATTTGGATTCTGTTTTTATGCTTTCAGTTGCCCTTTAAATTGACCCGTGTATAATATACAGCAGAATTCCCATACGTAGAAGAATTTATTGGTGCAAATATAATAAACAGATACACTAACTCCCAATTCCTTGGCACTCCAAAAGTATGGAACTACAACTCCCAGCATGCTGTTGTTTTTCTAAACAGCTAATAAACATCTGAGTTGCAAGGTTTACAAACTGACCACCTCTAAACCCCCCATAGAGAGAGGCACTTTATCTTACCTGCTCCACTGGCATGTAGGTATGCTCCTCCATTTCTTCCTAAGCTCAACTGGGTCAGGTCACATTACCAGTAGAAATAATATCAGCAAATCTTACAGGCATGTCTGGTGAGGGCCGAGAGGAGGCATAACTTACGTTCCAACATTCCCGACTTTGTGGACTCGCTCCTACGTGCACACTCACACTCCTCCTGACTGCTTCGGTTTGTCACACGTAAGGTAGTAATGCCTGTGACCCAGTATAAGTTGAGGTTAGCTTTATGGGTCATTTTAATATAAAAACCTTGGCTTATGGTCAAGTATATATAAGGACATCAGACAAGCATATTCTGGCTCAGGCACTACCTTTTCCATTGGTCCAAACCGTTACTACAGCCAACCAAAAACTTTACCTTATGTCTCATCCCCATTTGCTCTAGACTGTGAGCTTACTTGGGCAGTATTGCACATTTGTATGTATTCCTCGTATGCATTTCAAAGTGTCATGTAAAATGTTGACACTATATCAATCCTATTAACAATTACTATAAATATAATATATATATATATATAATATATATATTGCTTTTGACATATTGATGCCGATGGCCCGGTCAGCTTGTGTTCTTCCTTCGATTGAGATTTGCACAAGTCATTTTTGCACAGAAATTTTTAAAGCAGAAGTAGTTTTCATGTGCCCCCTTCTGGCAAACATACATGCAACCTTTTTCTTTTTGCAGAAACGATATTTTACTCACATGTATTAGATGCAGTTTCCACGGAATCCAGTATAGATTTGTAACTTGAAGTTGAAGTTTCCTCAATTTGACACAGAGTCCTTTTTACCTGCAAAATAATACTATTTTATTTGCAAATCAATCGAAACAGGACGGAGGCTATAGGAGTGTGTAAGAGGATGTTAAAGTTCATGTGAAACAATCCTATAAAACAAGAAATTAATAATTACTTGTCAACTGAATTGAGAAAACAAGAATAAAGTCTTGACCTTCGTTCTGGGTTATTCAATAATGTTATGGTTAAAAATGGTGCAAATTTTGCCCAACCATCAGATATTATTTAGCATTTGAAAGCTACATCTATTGTTTGGGACAGAATTAGCGCCATTTTTAACGATTATCAGGGAGATTCAATAAAATTTCTTATCGTTAAAAATGGTGCTATTTTGCCCCAACCAATCAGAACTTTAACATTTGAAAGCTAAAATCTGATTGGTTGAGGCAAAATTAGCCCCATTTTAAATGATAAACTTTTATTGAATCTCCCTGAAGGTGACCGTACTCATGTGCCTCAAATTCACAATCAAATTCTATGAGAATCATTTTGCATTTAGATTGTAGCGCCCTTTGTTGGACCATTTTTCGGTATTTCTTGCCAATTTGGCAATTGGCTGCTGCTTTACCCATATTAGCTACATTAGATACAGGACACAATAAATCTTTCTTACCGCTTCAAGGGTAACTTGAATGTTGGAAATCAAACTGTTCAACTGATCACTAAATAAAAGAAATAAAGGGGCTACTGAAATCATTAACGGTATTAGCACCTGTTTAAGGTGGTAGAAATAATCTTTATTTCATCAGCCCAGCGTTACTTCTTACAATAATATTTGCCATACATAGGTACTAGCAGTAATTCCAGTTAATCCTAATGCAGTTTTTCCTGATAACATTAATAATGTTTAGAGAGTTTATTATGACACCTCCTTTGAATGTAGTGGCACCTAACAATCATTGTGGTAACGATATTGTGTGCTTTAACAAGTGTTATTGTTATTTTCAATGCAAATGTTCCATAATGCCAATTATCATTATTGTATGATACGGATGTAAAATAAAGAATACCATTAATGCAGGATGCCCAACTAGGCATCCTGGGCAACACTTGGCTCTCGATTGTGTTTCACCCCTGGCCCACCAGGACACCCCCCCCCTAGCCCAGTTGGAACATGCCCACGAGCCACCCATAACCATGCCCACCCACAGGGTCCCGCATCAACCTGTGGGTCTTGAGTAGACATCTATGAATTAAGGGTTATTCTGTAAACACAATCTCTATTTTCTTACACCCTCTCCTAAGCCGTGATCTATACAGCTGAAGTTTGCCCATGTATGGCCAGTTAACCCGCAAGGCAGGGTACAGGAAACATTGTAATGGCTACTGGTAAATAGAAGAACATTGCTGTACTGTCATACAGGCACTGGATTTTACCATACTTTGCCATGTAAAAGCACTGTCAGAAACCACACACAATTTAATAAATATTTTGAGTCCTTATTTTATCAGCAGAAAACCTCTTCTAGCATCCCCTGTTTGTAATGTTGTTTGCTTGGATTGTCCCATTCAATACCTGCCGCGCGCTGTCATGGCAATCCATCCATGGAGTTATCTATTGTTCTCAAGCAAGAAATTTCCATGAACTGACCTTCTAAATATCACGTTGTTCCATAATTATGGGTTTACCAATAAAATCATTACACAAGGCCAACAGAACAAACAGCATTGCATTGCTCCTTCAGATGTCCCACAAATCAAAGACTACTATTAGTGTATGCGGCTTTTCGGAGGTTAACCATTTACCATACAGGCTAAACCTGGACCAAATGTGATGATTTTTTCTTTTGGAAAATTCTCTAGCAGCCAGTAAAAGGTTGGCTGGTGAACCTAGATAAACACTTTCATTCCAAATTGATTTAATAATTGGAGGTTTAAAGGGCTCCCATCACAACAAAAACTGGTCAGTTGTCATGTATTTGTACCTAACCCCAACTGCTATACAGTATTTAGCACTTTATTATATGCATTTACTCTTTCCTCCTTCCTCGCTCAATAACTTTTAGGAACTTAGGCATGTGCAGCGGAAGCAGCAGGGGAAACAGTAGTCAATCATTGTTTGTGATGTTCAGCAACATAGCCTTGACTGACTGCATGGAGGGAGGAGCCAGATTAATCTGCCACTAATAATTATACTTAATATCTGCTTTGTAATAGATTTAATGTGCTGAATATAGTAATTGGGGGCACCGGGGCAGGTACTGACATGTGAGCAATTTTTTATTTTAAAGGGCATGTCCACCCCCAAAACTATAATCCCCCCCACTACTGGCCCCATTGTGTAGTGTTTTTAATCCTTACCCCACATCCCAGCTCCATAAGGTTCTCCTGTAGTCCCCCCCAAAGTCCCAAAAAACTGCCCACCAGGAGGATAGCAGAGTCCATATAAGACTCTGCCTCCTACCTGGCCTCCGGGAGAAGTTTGGCATGCGTACTGCGCCCTTCTCCCCCTCCCTCCCCTACCTCTCTCTCCGGATTCCCCCCCCCCCCAGTGTAAATCTTTTAGATTATGATTCCCCCTGTCCCCCCAGCCCCAACCGCTCCATTTTTATTCTGAAAGTGCCCCACACTTTACTTACCTTCCCTCTTTCCCCCGCCGCAATGAACTCCCGCAGCTGCGTCCATGATTGGCTGCTGCTCAGCCATCACAACCGCGACTGCGGTCCCGCCCCTCTGCTTGCATTTTCTCGCAAGCGAGGGCCGCAGCGCGGCGAAAGAAAGAGGGAGGTAAGTAAAGTTTGGGGCACTTTCTAAGAATAAATAGAGCGTTTGGGGCTGGGGGGACGGGGGAATCATATATTAAAAAACGGTTTTAAGGGTGGATAAACCCTTTAAAGGGAAGAAATACCCTTTAAAGTCAAGGGGATAACATTAAACATAACTATGTGATTCTGACTATTATTTTTATTTATACACAGGCAGATACACTACTAAACCATCACTGTTCTATCTGTTTACAGTCTTATACTGCCCTATCCAGCCCAGGGGAGGTGACCCAATAAATTGTGATTTCAGTATCCAATACACTCTGGGCTGGATAGGGCAGTATAAGACTGTAAACAATAGAACGTAATGGTTTAATAACAATCTAATAACAATATCATAATAAGTATAACAAGAGTAACATTTTATGGTTATAATAAGTTTAATTATGCATACTTATCAGCTTTTTCTCTTTGCTTTTTTCTTGCTCTCTTCAAATTGCTCTACAATTCCTCTCGGTTTCCCTACGGCATACGGCTGAAGTGAGCACCCCTCACTGTTATATAAGGGGGTTTAGTCTGGTATTTCATGAATAAACTAGGGTTGCTCTGTGTTTCGTTTAGAGAGGATAAAAAGTGAAGAAGTTGAAATGATTAACTCAAGTTCGATTTAATAACTTTTATACTGTAAATAATGTAAATAATCTAACAACATCGGTAAACGGAAAATAGAGCTAAAAAAAGAATCATTCGTTCTTAGTATTTGCTACATTGAAATGTTAAATGTTCTTGTAATAGCACAATCACACAAACTAAAATCTATATGAAAATAGATTGATGACATAAATACAACATAAAAATAAAGCCGGGTACACCAGGAAAGATGTTTGAAAGATGACAGACAGAAGTGGCAGGCCCTGTCTGTATTTTTTAAAGATCAGGAACACACACAGTCCCGAGCATTCTCCCTATACACAGCATATACACATTATATGCACAACATATACACAGCATATACACATCATATACACATTATAACCAGCATATACACATTATATACACAGCATATACACAGCGTAGGGAGAACACTTGGGACTGTTGTTTTCCCTCAACCGCGGTAGACTCCCCTATAGGGAAGACTAACGCAGCCGAGGAAAGACGCTAACCACACCGGTGATAATACGTTATTTTGTTGGATCCGTCGTTATCTGTTTTTCGCTATCGCTAGTGTGTGTACCTAGCTTAAGGCATTGATTATATATTATATAATATAATATAAACATAGAAAAGATAATCAATGCACATTCCTAGGCCCCTTACAATATCATATTATCTGCACACTGGAATACTTTATAAACAAGGGGTTTTAGTATACATTACTGCGATCACTGAATGAAAAGCCTTCCAACCACGTATGGGGCCTAGGAATGTGCATTGATTATCTTTTCTATGTTTTGTAAACTGTTTGACCAGATCAGTACAAAATGTAGCGTACTTTAGCCTAAGGAGTGCTTGCACATTTTTCTATTGTATATAATATTTTTATTTATTAACACTAGCACAATATTTTTTTTGTGCAGTTTAAAAATAAAATAGCTTGAATACTGCACAGTGATCATTAGAAGCAGACATAAGATTTACCATAATTGACACTCAATACTGTTAGAGAATAAAAAGGAAAAAGCAGAGATCGGTCTTTCAAATAAAATTGCGTATCTAGGATTGGCAGATTAAACAAGTGTGCGAGCTGTGTGAATATGGCATCTGTTTTAAAGGGGATCCTATAAGGGCATTAAAAAGCAAAAGGTGTTTAAAGCAAGAAAGGCTTTAAAACAGGATGGCTGTTTGGTTTGTTTGTGTATTAATGTTCACGATGCTGGCTGAACAAGGAGCACTTCCATTGTCGGTAAGTGAGTACAGCTCTAATAAGTTACAGTTTAGAGTTTACAGTGAGTGCTACCGACAGGAAGCCCCTTAGCCCTTACAACCCCTCCTATTTATGCCCAGAACTAAATTAATTCTAGGTATCTGTTACAAGCCACCAATGCTAGTGAAGAGGATATTAACCTCCATATTCAGTTGGCAAAGTTTGGGGCATGTTTTAGTCATGGGAGATTTCAATTACTTACATTTTGAGTATGGGAACTGCCAACAACACTTCAAAAGGTATCAAGTTCTTAAATTTGCTATATGGCTTTTATGTCACAAATTGTTGAAGAAAATGTGCTTTGTTGCTTTTTCCAACCTCCCTATAAATTATTGTTTCCCCTGACACTGACTAACAAACATTGTTTTATTGTCCCTTTTAGGAAGATCTTTAGATATAGAGGCCATTAAATGTTGGGGGTCCCTCAACAGGAAAAACAATAGAGGTGTTGGGTTAATAGTTGAAAAACACTTTCATATTAGTCTACAGCTGTCTTAAGTCAAAACACATCTCTGGAAACACAGTCTCTGGAGAAACCAGTGTGCTCATGCAAAAAGATGGTGGTAGGTCAGTTAAAGACATTGTTGCCATACTACATAATGAAAAGCAGTGTAGTAATACATCAGATTTGGGTACCATCAAGCAGAAAACAACAAATCTCCCACCAAGCATACTACCTTTAGAACACACTGAGACACGGCCACACTGCGCCACACACGCAATCGCCACACAATCTCATGTGTTTTTTCATTAGATAGAAAACCGCATGGGATTGAGTCAAAAAGGCAGAACACAAATCACAAACACATGTGCAATCGCATCGCACATGAAAACGCACGTTTTTCGGTGTGTTGCCACGATTGCAATGTTCAAAAAAATCGCATTACATGCACAAACGCATCAAAATCACGCTAGTGTGGCCTAACCCTTAGATCTCTTTACTTAAGACTACTAAATCCTACATAGCTTACATCTTGGGAATACTGTGAATTTTTCTTCTGTTTTGGTGTGGCATATTCCACGGATGCTGGTTGTGATACGTCTGGGCAAAATTGTGAACTGAACAAAATTGTGAATCGTTAAGACTTGAGTGGTCACTTGAATGAGTATTTTTGCTTGTTGTCTTATTTGCCCTGCAAAATATTGAAAAATTATGAAATGAATTCTAAGTTTTCAAGCTGTAAAAGTAAAAAAATGTGGTGGGTAATAGGCAGTTTGCAAGAATGTACAGGTAAATTAGAGTCATCCATTGCAATCTGTACCTTTAAATCACACACTATGCTACTCTTATTTCTCTAAGCCATTGGCAAGCTTACCTTCAATCCACTACCCCTGTGAGACTTGCTGGAGGTGAGTCTCACCATTCAGTCAGGCAGGACTGCCCGCTTGCTGTATATTACACTTAATTAAAACGTGGACGATTAACCTGCTTCTATGTATATAATGCATGATATTTAAAGGGCTAACACTGTGGCAAGTAAATGTTTGGGACATTGAATACCCTAAACAATTTAACGTGATAAGATGCTTACCCCATTGTTATATGGGAAGTTCAAGTGTATCATATAAATTCCCTTTAAGGTGTTAAGTTACCTTTCTCTTCAAAGTGTATCATATTAACTTCCCCTTCAAGGTGTATCAATTAACTTCCCCTTTAAAGTGTATTATAATAACTTTCCATTGAAAGTGTATCATATAACTTCCCCTTCAAAGTGTATCATATTAACTTCCCCTTTAAAGTGTATCATATTAACTTACACTTTAAAGTGTATCAATTAACTTACACTTTAAAGTGTATCATATTACATATTATCCTCTATACAATTGGCAACATCTCACATGAAATATTTATTTACTAACATAATTAGTAACTATGTTGCACAACAATAACCCCTATATTCAAAGTTTTGCACAACCAAAATATTATTGATACACAATTTCCCCCAGAAACACAATTCAGATGCCACACTCACATAACATTTATGCTTGCAAAAAAAATGACACGTGGAAAGAAAAACACTTAATTTGAAGTGTGCAAGAAGTTTAAAAGATTAGCCACATTTAGTATATATAACACATGTCACATTGATAGACAGTGATAGCCCTTTAACATCATTGCATTATGTACACAGAAGCGGCACTCTCCAACTAGCAGGGTAGTCCTGACTAAGGGCTAGGCTACACTAGCGCGTTTTTCGCTTGTTTGCGCATGCGTTTTGTGCATTTTAAAATAGAATAGCGGGAATGCAAAAGTTCCAGCGATTTCCGATGCGCTTGCGCATACGTTTCCGTTTTGGTATTCCCATTTTTGGTGCATTAACGCATGCGTTTCCATACAAAAAAACGTCAAAATCGCATTCGCGCAAAACACAACGCAAAATGCACAAGAATCGCGCACACAATTGCATGAGATTAACATCCAGCAAGTCTTGAAGGGGGGTGGATTAAACAGATACAGCAGGTGTCAATAGATGTATATCCACATTAGCTGCAAACATAAAAAAAAAACTTACCTTGCCCCTGGAGAATGCTAAACATATCCTTAATATTCCAAACATTGACATTCATGTTTAAACCTAAGTGGAACAAAAATTAATACCTTTATTACCCCAGAACTATACCAACATAAACATTATATTACATTTTGCATTACACATGTCCACTAAAAAAAAAAACCTCTCTAAACTGTATATTACCCCCCCAAAACCCACTTTTGCGTTATTCCCAACTCCTGAACTTGCTTACCTAACCCTTCCCTCACCGCTCCTACAATGCCTCTGCTGACAGCCACTCCACTTCCTGGTTGTGATTGTCACACCCAATCACCTGACAGCCACAACCAGGAAGGAAGATGGCTGTCTGTGCAGAAGTCCCCACTATTCCTTTAAATTTAATAATCCGTATTTCTAGCATTGTTTAGAAATTCCATAAAATAAACTCCCAATTCTCTACAAAACTTACAAAAATCTCAAACTCTCTTAATTTTAGAACATCTCCCGTCTATTCCAACTAGGCTCACTATACAGCACCCAAGTAATCCCATCCCTCCTCCTGCCTGACCTATAGCTCTCAAGCTAACAATGCTCCAGATGGTATGAACGGAATGTTGAGAATAGCGCCGGGTTTGCCTGACATGTTTTCCAGTCAAATCAAGGTCTCAGCTCGTTATTACGATTAATATTGTCTATAAAAGATTGGCAGGTGTTTTTAAACATGGGAAAGACAGACAGTTAGGGGGAGGACTTTGGAAATTTTTGACCATGCCCATTTTCTTAGACCCCCCACCTACGTTGCTTAGGTTTCACCAATTAAAAAAGACTCTTTGAATGTTACTTTTTACCAAGTATATGATATAGATGGAAGTCATATATATATTGCAGTATCCGTAGTTGGCATTCATACACTTTCGCATACACACATATACATGCATGCTCTTCAGGTTGGTAGATCTTGGCCGCCCCTGAGCAGGAAGGAGCAGGTTGCGACATCACGGTGGGCAGGCGTGGCGGGCTAGGGTGGGGTCATGATCAGGGGCGGGGTTGGGGCATAACTGGGCAGGGCTGCCAGGACGGTCCTCTGGACTGGATTTCAGCCCTGTGGGACTCTGGATTTTGTCCAAGTAGTCGGGCAATCCCATCCAAATAGAGACCCTGGCAGCCCTGATGCTCTTACACTTACACACACATGATCTTAATGCCGCCCAAGTTTCTGAACGGGGGCCTAACAATGCTGTAATAGCCCCGTCCCCAAATTGTCCCTGTCCACACCCCCACATCCCAGCCACACACCAGGAATGCCCCCGCCCATCGTGGGACTTTACAGGGATTACCAAGACTCGGTGGCAGGCACTTTAAACTAGTAAAAGCGGTACAGTTTGGGAGTATGAATCTTATACACACACCTAGCAGGGCCCCAGCAGTGGGTAAGTCAGTATATGTCGTTACCTGTCCTGCAGCAGCGAGACAGAGGGTGAAACATCCCCCTCCTCTCACAGCCATCACAGTAATGAATGTTGGTTTGTTTACCTTACGTTCCCTGCTCTGCTGGAGAATCTACAGGACCTCAGTGACCGACAGGAAGTGCTGTAGAGTAAGGGGTCTAGGTGGGGCGGAGCTGTGCACACTGATTGGCTGGCACATTCAGAAGCTTTACTGAGGCTTGTTCACACTATATCAGTCTGTATCTGTTTTTCGAACGCAGGCGCGTTTTAAAAAATTGAAAAATGGAGACAGTAAAACCCCATAGGATTTCACATTCATTCAAACTTGCTGCATTGTATTCCATTCCATTTAAAAAACGCACTGCTGCACACATTTCCGTATAAAATGCATGAAATGCGGGATACCAAAGCACGCGTTTGCGTTTCTGTCCATTTTTACGCACAGGATCATTGGGAGTTCCTGTGATGTAATTTCCGGTCGGCGGGCTTAGGAAACACGCTGAAGAAAAAATCACCAGAAAATCGCAAGATCTCTCTCCACAACACTTTCTGCTAATTCTCTCTCCAACGCTCCCAAAACTCCCACGCTCCCAGGAGTGACAAGTTCTTTGGTTGCTGCCTGCCCCTTTAAATTTGAAAATGCAATCAGAAACGTGTTAAAACGCAACGGACAAAACCAGATAAAATGGATAACACACGCACACGCAAGCGGTTAGCAACATAACAAAAACACGTTAAAACGTCACTAAATGCATTTTTACCGTAAGTTGTTTTTGTCTGTTCCTAGTGTGAAGGAGCCTTGAGGCAGTAACTTCCAAATAGTTCCTTGCACGCTTTGTGCTTTGATTTTCCTATAATATTTATTCATGCAATCTGCCCAAAAATGGAATCGCAGAGCAAACAGCGTGGCCTGCAACTTTGCGATACAATTCTCATGTGCTGACGGATTGCGATAACACAATAGGATGTGAGTATTGCGACTGTGGGGCCTAGCCTTAAAGATCCTGAGCATATTCTTTAATCTGCCTGTATGAACAATCCCAACACCAACACTCGCATCTATTGCAGGATTGAATTATTATGGTTTTTATTATAACATTATTATGGTTTCACTTATCTCCATTATCCCTTCCCTCAATCCTGTCAAACCTGGTCTGTACCTTCCACTCACCACCGTCCAGCACCGGGCTGCAAAGACTAGACTGAGCAGAAAAGAACATGCCCTTTGGTAAATGCAGACAAGGCGCGTAGGTGACGTCAGCACGAGCACATATCTGTCTGGTAATTGGCCCCGTTGCTCTCCTCCTCTTTATTAATTTAATTTCCCTGATCACTCATTAACACTGTCACTGTGTATTTATTTGTAACTGTGTATACGGGGCAGTGATAGACTAGCATGCGTTGTTTTCATTCCCGAGCTACAGGGGTATACACACAATCAGTGTTGGGTAATTCTTGCTGCTGAACACTAAGTAGTTGATTGCATTTTTTGGTAAGATTTGGTAAAGTCTTGCACCACTTACTTGTAATCTCCCTCGTCGCTCTGATCGGATCCTCCCCACTGGCACTGTCAGTAACAGTCCGGGAGGCAGCCAATGAGAAGACACGCCTCCTTGCAGAGTGCGTCTTCCCATTGGATGCCTCGTGACCTGTCAGTCAAAGTGCAGTGGGGAGGATCAGACCGCAGCGCAGAGGGAAATTACAAGCAATAGTGCAGGACTTTTGTAAAGTACCCAGAAGTGAGGACTTGTCGTTTAGGTCCTAACCCTGGTTACTTTGCAGGAATGGGGGGAAAGGAACGAGGGGGAAGTGAGTATAATTGTCCTTTAATACATATACTGTAGTTCTGGTTGGTACAGGGATACTATATAATAATGAGAATTACTGGTATTATACATATACTGTAGTTCTGGTTGGTACAGGGATACTTATAATATTGAGAATTACTGGTATTAATACATATACTGTAGTTCTGGTTGGTACAGGGATACTATATAATATTGAGAATAACTGGTATTAATATATATATATATACTGTAGTTTTGGTTGGTACAGGGATACTATATAATATTGAGAATTACTGGTATTAATACATATACCAGTATCATGCCTGAGGAAGAAGCCTAGTGCTTTGAAAGCTTGCATTTTCAATCATTTTAGTTAGTCAATAAAAGGTATTATTTTATATCCAAGATGTCTTCACTTTTATCTATGGCTAACATGGTACAATTCTCTACTACTACTGGTATTAATAATATACTGTAATTCTTGTTGGTACAGGGATACATTATATTGAGAATTAATGGTATTAATATATACTGTATTTCTGGTTGGTACAGGGTACATATAATATTGAGAATTACTGGTATTAATACATATACTGTAGTTCTGGTTGGTACAGGTGTATAGTATAGTATTTGAGGTTGAATAAAGACATACGTCCATCTAGTCCAACCCATCTAGCAATATCCTCATTTCCTGCCTACTGTTGATCCAGAGGAAGGCGAAAAAAACCACCAAATTTATGAAGGGGGAAAAAATTCCTTCCTGACTCCAAGTGGCAATCGGAAATTTCCCTGGATCAACCTACTTTATGTATCAATATCAGTAACTTGCAACATTCCTTGTTTGCAGAAACTCATCCAGCTTTTTTTTGAAACTGACCAATGAACCTCCATTACAACGTCCACTGGAAGACAGTTCCATACCTTACCGTTCTCACAGTGAAAAACCCTTTCCGAGCTTGAAGCCTAAACCTTTTTTCTTCAAGTCTTAAGGGATGTCCTCGTGTCCTTTGACATGTCTATGGTGAACAACAAGAGAGTCCCTATAAATTGTAAAAAAGCCTATCCTAGCAAGTCTTGTAAACAAACAACAAAAAGAGGTATAGGATACTATGGCTAAAATGTATAAGTTTATTAATCACGAGTAAAAATCAAGTACATGATCGCAAGTATATCAACATTTACGTGTAATACAGTCACAATAAATATAATAGCCCCCTATGTCCGCATCCTAACACAGTTTGTCACATAATATCACAGTATGAGTCAACGATACTTATCAGTCAAATCAATGGGTGAAGTCCGTGCACGGTTCCATGTCAGAAGTCCTAGGTATCGAGGCTACAAAATATCAGGTATCGTATCAGTCTGTGGGAGCAAGACAAAGTGGGGTGCTAGTCACCCCACTTTGTCTTGCTCCCACAGACTGATACGATACTTGATATTTTGTAGCCTCGATACCTAGACTTCTTGACATGGAACCGTGCACGGACTTCTACCCATTGATTTGACTGATAAGTATCGTTGACTCATACTGTGATTATTATTGTGACAAACGGTGTTAGGATGCGGACATAGGGGGCTATTTATATTATTGTGACTGTATTACACGTAAATGTTGATATACTTGCGATCATGTACTTGATCTTTTTACTCATGTGATTAATAAACTTATACATTTATAGCCATAGATATCCTCTATCACCTCTTTTTGTTGTTTGTTTACTATTGGTGAACAATGCCCCAGATAGTTTATTGTATGGCCCGTTATGTATTTATACACCGTAATCATATCCCACGCACGCGCCTTTTCTCCAGCGTACATAATTGTAACTTTTCCAGTCTCTCTTCATATTCAGCTCCCCAATCCCCTTATTAATTTAGTTGCCCTTCTCTGAACCCTTTCCATTTCAAAGATGTCCTTTTTGTACACAGATTCCAAAATTGCACTGCATATTCCAAATGAGGCCTTACCAATGCTTTGTAAAGAGGAGATTACATTTTCCTCCCTTGAATCCATACCTCGCTTTATACAAGACAATACCATGCTGGCTCTGGCGGTTGCCGCCTGGCACTGCTTGCTACCTTTAAGTTTGTTATCCCCCAAAACTCCAAGATCCCTTTCAACAGGGATTCACTTAACACAGAGCCATTTATAGTATAAGTAGCACAAGTATTTTAAGTCCAAAATGCATCACCTTACATTTATCAACATTGAATTTCATCTGCCACTTAGCACCCCCAATGTGATAATCTATCTAGATCCCCTTGCAACGACTGCACATCCTCTGAAGTTTTTAATGGTCGACAAAGTTTGTGTCGTCAGCAAACACAGAAACCTTGCTGACAATCCCCACTTCCAATCATTAATAAATAGATTAAATAGAAGCGGCCCAAACACAGAACCCTGTGGCACCCCACTTAGCACTTTAGTCCATATGATGAAGCCCCATTAACAACTACTCTCTGCATCCTATTCTTTAACCAATTTTCTATCCATGTACAAATGTGACTCCCCAGACCAACAGACCTTAGCTTATTCATTAGTCGCCTATGGGGGACTGTATCAAAAGCCTTTGCAAAATCCAAGTAAACTACATCTACTGCTATACCAGAGTCTAAATTTCTACTTACTTCCTCATAAAAGCCAAGCAAGTTAGTTTGACAAGATCTATTCCTCCTAAATCCATGCTGGTTACTACTTATAATGTCGTCCTTGAACATACTCTAGAACATGTTCCCTATTAAACTTCCAGGATCTTCCCCACCACTGAAGTTAAACTTACAGGCCTGTAATTAACCGGCTGTGAACGACTACCCTTTTTGAATATTGGAATAACATCAGCCTTTTTCCAATCCAGAGGCACACCACCGGACATGAGGGAATCAGCAAAAATAAGAAACAATGGCCTAGATAAAACTGAACTTAGCTCCTTAAGTACCCGAGGATGTATTTTATCCGGTCCAGGAGATTTACTAATATTAACCTTATTTAGTTCTTCTTCTGTACCATATCCTCGGTTAACCAAAGTGAACTTGAATCTTGTATACCTTATTGCTACTATACTCTATGATATCTGTACTTGATCTTCTATAGTGTATACAGAGGAAAAAAATTATTCAAGACATTTGCTATACTATACTATATAATATTGAGAATTACTGGTATTAATACATATACTGTAGTTCTGGTTGGTACAGGGATACTATATAATATTGAGAATTACTGGTATTAATATTATACTGTAGTTCTGGATGGTACAGTGATACTATTTAATATTGAGAATTACAGGTATTAACATATACTGTAGTTCTGGTTAGTACAGGGATACTATATAATATTGAGAATTACTGGTATTAATACATATACTGTAGTTCTGGTTGGTACAGGGATACTATATAATATTGAGAATTACTGGTATTAATACATATACTGTTAATGTAATTTTTCATTACTTAAACAAAGCGAGGCCACACTGCAAACGCACCAACTTACAGGTCTGGATCCCCTCAACTCTCCATATGTGGAATCCTGTACATTATTATTACCCTGGCTTGGTGTATCATTAGGCTGCACACAGTTGAGTTAACTCTACCACGCAAAAAAAAAAAAGACCCAGATAAAATGTGTTTCTAATTTTAATGTTCCTGTCCTTTCCTAAGGAAGTGAAATGCTTGTGAAGATTCTCATCCACCAGGTCACGGTATATCTGTAATATTCATCCCTCCATTTCACGGTATATCTGTAATTTCATCCCATCAATCACGTCTATCTGTAAATCTTCTCCATCCGGTCACGGTATATCTGTATATTATTCATCCATCCATCCATGTCATGGATATCTGTAATATTCCATCCATCCAGGTTCACGTTAATATCTTTAATCCTTCCTCCTCCAGGTCACGGTTATATCTGTAATATTCATCCTCCCGGGTCATGGTAATATCTGTAATTTCTCCATCCGGTCATTGTATCTTGTAATTATCATCATTCTCCAGGTCATGGTATATCGGTAATATTCATCCAGTCAGGTCATGGTATATCTGTAATATTCATCCCCTCCGTCTGGGTATATCTGTAATATTCATTCCATCCAGTTCTGTTATTCTGTAATAGTCATCCATCCGTCATGGTATATCTGTAATATTCATCCATCCAGGTCATGGTATATCTGTAATTGCATTCATCCAGTCATGGTATATCTGTACTATTCTTCATTCCAGGTCATGGGATATCTGTATAATTCAATCATCCGGTCATGGTATATCTGTATATTCATACACCATCCAGGTCCATGGTATATCTGTAATATTCATTCATCCAGTCATGTAATCCTTTCATATCATTCATCCATGTCTCTGGTAATATATGTATTATTCAGGCCATCCAGGTCAGGTAATATCTGTAATATTCATTCATCCAGGTCCTGGTATATCGTGTAATATTCATCCATCAGGTCATGGTAAATGTAATTCCTCCATCCAGGGCAATGGTAATCTGTAAATCTTCAGCAAGTCATGGTATATCTGTAGTATTCATCCATCCATCATGGTATATCTGTAATATTATCATCAATTTCAACGGTTATCTGTAATATTTTGTCCATCCAGGTCAGGTATATCTGTAATATTCATTCAATCCAGGTATGGTATATCTGTAATATCCATCCAATTCCGGTCACAGTATAATCTTAATATTTATCCCTCCAGGTCACGGTATATCGGTAATATTCATATCATCCAGGTCATGGTATATCTGTATATTCACCCCGTCACATAGAAATCTGTACTCTTTATCCATCCTGAGGCACGGTATTCTGTAATATTCATTCTCCAGGTCATGGTATTCTGTAATATTTCATCCATCAGGTCACGGTATAACTGTACTATTTATCCATCCAGGTCACGGTATAATCTGGGTAATATCATCATCCAGGTCATGGTATATC
Organism: Hymenochirus boettgeri; assembly: GCA_019447015.1. Lineage (NCBI taxonomy): Eukaryota > Metazoa > Chordata > Amphibia > Anura > Pipidae > Hymenochirus > Hymenochirus boettgeri. The sequence goes on from CM033472.1 coordinate 249,059,151, forward strand.
TGTATATCATTCAAATCCAGGTCATTATATTTAATAATCATTCATCAGGCCATGGTAGATCTGTAAATTTATCCACCAGTCACGGTCATAGCTGTAATATTCTTCAATCCCGGTCACTGTATATCTGTAATATTCACCCCATCCAGGTCACGTATAGCTGTAATATTCATCATCCCGGTCACGTATAATCGACTATTCATTCTCCAGGTCACGGTAATCCTTATATTCATTCATCCAGGTCAGGTATATCTGTCACTTAATCCATCCAGGTCATGGTATAATCTGTAATATGCATCCATCCTGTCATGGTAATATCTGTAATATTCATTCCTCCAGGTCACTGTATACTGTAATATTCATTTCATTCATGTCATGGTATATCTTGTAATATTCATCCATCCGGTCAATGGTGTATCTGTAATAGTCATCCATCCATGTCATGGTTGTAATCTGTAAATAGTCATTCACACGGTCCCGGTGTATCTGTAATGATTCAGTCATCCCGGTCACGGTCTATCTGTAATATTCATTCATCAGGTCCCAGCGGTATATCTGTAATATTCCATTCATCCATGTCATGGTATATCTGTAATTTCATTCATCCAGTCACGGTATAATCTGTAATAATCATTCATCCAGGTCACGGTATCTCTGTAATATTCATGTCGATCCAGCACGGTATCTGTAATATTCATTCATCCAGGTCAACGGTATATCTGTTAATATTCATCCATACATGTCCATGGTATTACTGTCATATTCATTCATCCATGTCACGTATCTCTGTAATATTCATTCATCCAGGTACGTATATCTGTAATATTCCATTCATCCAGGTCACGGTATATCTGTAATAATCATTCATCCAGGTCACGGTATAATCTTAATAATCATTCATCCATGTCACGGTATATCTGTAAATATTCCATTCATCCGGTCACTGTAATATCGTAATATTCATTCATGGTCATGGTATATCTGTAATAACATTCATCAGGTCCCTGTATATCCTTATATTCATTCACCAGGTCACGGTAATCTTTAATTATTCCGTCATTAGGTCATGGTATATCTGTAATAATCATTTCATCCCATGTCACGGTATATCTGTAATAATCATTCATCCATGTCATTGTAATCTGTAATATTCATCCATCCAGGTCATGTATATCGTAATATTCATATCCATCCGGTCATGGTATATCTGTAATATTCATCCTCCGGCCATGGTTATAATCGGTAATATTCAGCCATCCAGGCCATGTATATCTGTAATCTGTAATCATTCATCCAGTGTCATGTATATCGTAATATTCATTTCATCCAGGTCATGGTATTCTGTAATATTCATCTCCGGTCACGGTATCTCTGTAATATTCATCATCCAGGTCACGGTATAAAGTCTTTAAATTCATTCATCCAGGTCACGTATATCTTTATTTCTCCATCCAGTCCGGTATATCTGTAATATTCATCCATCCAGGTCATGGTCTACTGTAATAATCATTCATCCAGGTCACGGTATATCTGTATATTCATACCCTTCCAGGTCCCGTATATCTTGTAATATTCATTCATCCAGGTCACGGTACATCTGTAATATCATTCATCCCGGTCACGGTATATCGGTAAAATCATTCATCCAGGTCCATGGTATATAGTGTAATATTCATATCATCCAGTCATGGTATATCTGTAATATTCTCCATCCAGGTCATTGTATATCTGTAATTATTCATTCCAATCCAGGTCAACGGTATATCTGTAATATTCCATATCATCCGGCAGGTATATCTGTAATGTTCATCCAACCAGGTCACGGTATATCTGTAATATTTCATCCATCCAGGTCATGGTATATCTGTAATATTCATCCGCAGGTACGGATAATCTGTAATATTCATTCATCCATGTCACGGTATATCTGTAATATTCATCCATCCAGGTCCTGGTATAATCTGTAATATTCCTGCCATCCAGTCACGTATTCTGTAATATTCATCATCCCAGGTCACGGGTATATCTGTAATATTCATCCATCCAGTCATGGATATCTGTAATATTCATACCATCCAGTCATGGTATATCTTAATATTCATCCATCCAGTCATGGTATATCTGGTAATCTTCATTCATCCAGGTCACGGTATATCTGTAAATTCATCCATCCAGGTCATTGGTATAATCTGTCATATTCATTCCATCCAGTGTCACGGTATATCTGTAAATATTCATCATCATCCGGTCACGTATATCTTGTAATATTCATCCAACCAGGTCATGGTATATATCTGTAATTTCATTCATCCAGGTCATGGTATATCTGTAATATTCATTCATCCAGGTCATGGTATATCTGTAATATGGAATAGGTGCAATGCCAGCAAATCGGCAGGCAATTAAAATGTTTTTTCCACAGGATCTGTGTATATCTAACAAGTAACCAATAGCTTAACCCTTTCAGAAACAGTCAATCTTTTAAAAACCAGTAGATGAAATATAACTACCACTTGCATTAAACCTATATGAACAGAAGTGGGAGACTTTATTGTGCCACTAGGTGTCAGCAGCGCGCCACATTTCACTGCAAGGTAGCTTCCCATGTGCCTTGCAATAAATGATGGGTTCTATTTATAAAATGCTGACATTTTACTTCTGGGTGCAACAACTGGGTTGTGTTGTTTCCTACAACACTAATGTTTAGCATTTTAACATAAATTCGATTTCATCATGGTCAATGTGTGAAGTCTTGTGCTAACACTCATACCACTGTTTTATTTATTTGAACTGACATATCTCTTGGAGTCTTGGTGTGTTTTGTTCTGTGTCCCTCTACCTTATGTTTAAATAAGGGAAATAGATGCTACATTAACTATCAATAATAAAATATTACAAATGCTGGACATGCAGCAAATAATTAGGCCGATTTAAAGGACATTAAATCATTTTCTAAATGATAACGTTAGGTTCTCACCCCCATGGTTTACCCTGTATCTCTAGCACCAGCGCATTGAAGTTACAAAGCCGTACCCGGGGACTGACAGTAACAACGCGCTGGCGCCAGGCTATAATGAAGTTAAGCCCAGTCTAGCGAGTCTTCGTGTCCGTATCCTAGAAACCAACCCCTAGAGTCAATGGGGCAAAAATCCAAAGGTTCCCAAGTTAAATAAGGGTAGAAAACTCATGGTAAATGTCATTAAATGGCTCACACATGAAATGGTCAGGGGAACACGTACAAACCACCAAGCAATTCCGGTAACCCTCGAAAGTAGCCTCATATATCCGGTAACCCTCGAAAGTAGCCTCATATATCCGGTATCCTCGAAGTACCTCATATATCCTGTAACCCTCAAAAGTAGCCTCATATATCCAGTAACCCTCAAAAGTAGCGTCATATATCCGGTAACCCTCGAAAGTAGCCTCATATATCCGGATACCCTCGAAAGTAGCCTCATATATCCGGTATCCCTTGAAAGTAGCCTCATATATCTGGTAACCCTTGCCAGTAGCCTCATATATCCAGATAAACACCTCGAAAGTACCCCTCATGATATCCGGTAGACCAACCCCGAAAGTAGACTCATATATTCCGGTATTCTATGAAATAGACTCATATATCCGGTAACCCGCGGAAAGTAGCCTCCTATATCCGGTACAATCTCCCTCTAAGTATCCTTCATATATCCGGTAACACACCCTCTGAAAGTATCCTCATATATCCAGTAACCCTCACAAGTTAGCGTCTATATCCGGTAACCCTCGAAAGTCGCCTCATATATCCGGTAACCCCGAAAGTAGCCTCATATATCCGGTATCCCTTGAAAGTAGCCTCATATATCTGGTAACCCTTGAAAGTAGCCTCATATATCCATTAACCCTCGAAAGTACCTCATATATCCGGTAACCCTCGAAAGTAGACTCATATATCCGGTATTCTATGAAAAAGACTCATATATCCGGTAACCCTCGAAAGTAGCCTCATATATCCGGTATCCCTCGAAAGTAGCCTCATATATCCAGTAACCCTCGAGTACCTCATATTCGCATTAACTCCTCGAAATAGCCTCATATATACATTAACCCTCGAACGTAGCCTCATATATCCGGTATCTCCCCTCAAAAGGAGCCTCATATATCTGGGTATCCCCTTCAAAATAGCCTCATATATCCGTATCGCCCTGTGAAGTAGCCTCATATACTCCGGTAAATCCCTTGAAAGTAGCCTCATATATACAGTAACCCTCGAAAGTAAATCCTCCTATCTCCTTAACCCTCGAAAGTACCAGCCTCTATATCCGTACCCTCGAAAATTGACTCATATATCCGGTAGAACCCTTGAAAGTAGCCTCATATATCCGTTCCCCTTGAAAGTCCGCCTCATATATCCGGGTAACCCCGAAAGGTAGCCTCATAGTATCTGGAAATCCCTTGAAAGTATGACCATTATCCGGTATTCTTGAAAGTAGCCTCATATAGCCGGTAGTCCTGGAAAGTAGCCTCATATATCCGGTAACCCTCGAAAGTAGACTCATATATCCGGTATTCCTTGAAAGTAGCCTCATATATCCGGAATCCCTTGAAAGTAGCCTCATATATCCGGAATCCTCTTGAAAGTAGCCTCATATAGCCGGAATCCCTTGAAAGTAGCCTCATATATCCGGTATTCCTGAAGTTCCTCATATAATCGGTAATCCCTTGAAAGTGCCTCATAATCCGTATTTCCTTGAAAGTAGCCTCATATCTCCGTATCACTCTTGAAAGTAGCCTCATATATCCAGTAACCCACGAAAGTAGCCTCATATATCCGGTATTCCTTGAAAGTAGCCTCATATATCTGGTATCCCTCGAAAGTAGCCTCATATCTCGCGTATTCCTTGAAAGTAGCCTCATATATCCAGTAACCCTCGAAAGTAGCCTCATATATTCCGTTATCTCCCTTGAAAGTATCCTCATATATCCAGTACCCCGAAAGTAGCCTCATATATCCATAACCCGCGAAAGTAAGCCTCATATATCCGGTAATCCTGAAAGTAGCCTCATATATCCAGTAGACCCTCTAAATTAGCCTCATATTATCCGTGGGTAAACCCTTGAAAGTAGCCTCATATATCCGGTAAACCCTCGAAAGTACCTCCATATATCCGGTATCCCTTGAAAGCGCCTCATATAATCCAGTCACCCTCGAAGTAGCCTCCTATGATCCATAACCCTCGAAAGTAGCCTCATAATATCCGTATCCCTTGAAAGTAGCCTCATATATCCAGTAACCCTCGACCGTAGCCTCATATATCCGGTACCCCTTGAAGTAGCCTCATATATCCGGTAACCCTCGAAAGTAAGCCTCATATATCCGGTATTCCTTGAAAGTAGCCTCCATATATCCAGTAACCCTCGAAAGTACCTCATATATCCCGGTAACCCGCGAAGTAGCCTCTATATCCGTATCCCTTGAAAGTAGCCAGTAGCCTCATATATCCAGTAAACCCTCGCAGTAGCCTCATATATCCGGTAACCCTGACCGTAGGCCTCATATCTCCGGTAAACCCTCGAAAGTGCCTCATATATCCGGTATCCTTGAAAGTAGCCTCATATATCCCATTAACCCTTGAACCCTCGAAAGTAGCCTCATATATCCCAGTAACCCTCGAAAGTAGACTCATATATCTGGTATCACCTTGAAAGTAGCCTCTATATCCGGTCATCCCTTGAAAGTAGCCTCATTAGCCAGTAACCCTCGAAAGTCGCCTCATATATCCCGTAACCCTTGGAAATTAGCCTCACAATATCCGGTAACGCCTCAAAGTAGCTCATATATCCGGTATTCCCTGAAATTAGCCTCATGATCTGGTATCCCCCTCGAAGAGCCCATATATCCGTAACCCTGCGAAACCGTAGCCTCAGCAACCATCAAATTAGCTTCCCTATTTTCTCCTTGTGGAGATGTGAGCTTTTGCATAGCCATAAACAATGAGGGTGCAGACTCGGAAAGTCATTGGCCGTGACTGATGGGCATGTGGAAGCACAGCCGACTTGTGATCGGCCCCCGTACTTTAGAGAAGGTAATTAAAATAATATTGCAATTTTACTCCCAGAGGGCCAGCCTGTGTGTGGCATAGTCTATTTCAGACCTTCCTTGGTCCCATCCATCCCTGTTCCAAAAAACACCTCATGCACATCCCCATCCACTGGACCACCCAACCCCACCCCACGTGAAACAAAGGCCAGCCATCCTTCACAGTGGGTCTGAGATTACAAAAAAAATCTCTTTTTGAAAAATGGTGATTGCTTTTTGTCCCAACCTATCAGATCTTCTTAACAGTTGCAAGCTAACATCTGATTGGTGGGGGCAAAATTGCCCGATTTTTAAACAATGAGAACCCTCGAAAGTAGCCCTCATATATCCGTTACCCTGTGAAGATAGCCTCATTATCCGGTACCCTCGAAAGTAAGCCTCATACTACTCCTTGTATCCCTTGAAAGTAAGCCTCCATATATTCCAGTACCCTCGAAAAGTAGCCTCATATATCCAGTAACCCCTCGAAATTAGACTCATATATCTGTAATCCCTTGAAAGTGAGCCTCATATATCCGGTATCCCTTGAAAGTAATCCTATAGATCCGTAACCCTCCGAAAATAGCCGCATATATCCAGTAACCCTTGAAAAGTAGCCTCATATATCCGGTAACCCTCGAAGTAGCCTCATATATCCGTATTTCCTTGAAATTAGTCCTCATATATCTGGTATCCCTCGAAAGTACCTCATTATCCCGGTAACCCTCGAAAGTCAGTCCTCCGCAACCATCAAATTAGTCTCGCAATTTTTCTCCGTTGTGAGATGTGGCTTGCTAGCCATAAAGCAGATGAGGGGTCATACTTCGGATCCAGTGGCCGTGACTGATGGTTGCTAATTGTGGAAGCACAGCAGATTGTGATCTGGACCCACGACGTTTAGGAGAAAGGTCATTAAATAATATTGCATTTTACCTCCCTCAGAGGCCCGCCAGGGTGTGGGCAGAGTCTATTCAGACCTACCTTGGGCCATCCTACCCTGTCCAAAAAACCCTCGATGCACATCCCCACCACCCTGGAACCCCCAAGCCCATCCCCTACTGACACCAAGGCCAGCACATCTTCACAGATGGTCTGAGATTAAAAAAAAAAATCTTATTGTTTAAAATGGTGCTAATTTTGTCCCAACCTATCAGATCTTATTTAACAGTTGCAAGCTAACATCTGATTGGTTGGGGCAAAATTAGCCCTATTTTTAACAATGAGAACCTTTATTCATCTCCCTGATGCTCTTTTAGTTTCCTTTGATGAAACATCTGGACGGAGCTTTGTTAAATTAAATGGAATCTGAATACAGATCATTACATCTCTTAATAGGTTTCCAAAAATACAGCAGCGTAAAACAGGAACCAAGATAGAAGCTCTGACTATGTTAAACGTTTTATTTTACAAAGATGGAAATATAAATCCCCAGAGAAAGGCGCCAGTTATTCAACGGCAGCGGTTTCGCTTCTATCTAAAAGTTTATTAATTTGCTGAATAGGATTTATTGTGATTCTCCGTAGCGTGGTTTGGTATAGATTGTACAGCTGTGCGGTAATAAACCAGCAATAAAGACAGTCACAGCCTTTCCAGTGAACTTGCTGTTTTGTATAGATTGGTACATAAGCGGCGTTAATAACAAGCGGTAAAGAAATGTACTTATTTTGTCAATGAACCACCTGCAAAATATATGAATTGATATATATTTATAAACGCTATGAGACACGGTTACACTTCATATAAATAGTAGCAACAAAAGAAGCCAGTGTGGGACTGGACTGATGGGGCCCATCAGGAAATGTGAGTTTTCTTGGGTGAATGGGCTGTGGACCCATCGTGGGATTCCCCTGTAACCCTGTGGGGCAGTCCGACACTGAACAAAGCACACACAGGTCTTCTACAAAATCGTTCTTCAATCTGCTCGTCATCAGTAGACATGGGAGTAACTGTAAGATCCGTTCCGTTTTTGGATTTATGGATCTCCAAAAACGGAACGTTCCATAATCCGTGGAAATACAATCTTATTTTCGAGGATTATTGAAAATGCTCTCCAAAATCCCGAAATCTGAGCAATCTGCCCGGTTTTGAACTGAACATTTGGATTTCGGAACCAAGGGATTCTGTGTCGGACCTGGATCTAGACATCAGGGTGGTATCTGCACTTCCAATTATATATCTGAACCTGTGAGAACCCTACTCCAGAACACTTCACCCCCAAGGACATATGGTGCTGGTGACCGCATGGAGCTACCTTTTACATAGACGCAACGCTGCATCTCACAAGACTATTCCCACGCGGCCTGAGAAGGTAGGAGGAGAAAACCCCTGTGCTGCTTGATAGTTTACTCCCCCAGCGGTCAGCCGCCCCTATGTGTGGCGGGGCTCACATACTGGTATCCCTTTGCTTGGGACATTTGGGAAGGGGACCCAAAAAGTATCACTGCATGGTACATCATCAGACAAATCTGGGAAGGTGACCCAGAAATGATCCATTGTTATGAGTAAGATATCAAGTCTAGGATAGCCTCCCTGTATAATCTGCTTATGTACCATGCGTGGTATTATGGGTTACCTTCCCAATTATCCTCCACCGGTATGAGGGCAATTACACCCACAGGGATCGTTCTGGGAGGCTTGCGGAGTTTCACGCGAGGAGTTCCACAATTTACACAACAGTCAACATTCACCTATCCCAAATGTTTGGAACTGAAATTCTACCCACGGAACCAGTTTCGACAGAATTTCAATTCTCCCTATCTAATGGCAAACCTTTATTTTGGTCTGAACCTCCCCTGTGAGCTTTCTTATTACCCCTATCGTGTGGGTGTGGGAATATGGATCCACAATAACTACAGCTGTTAGAATGTAGGTGCAAATCAATGCGAATCAGCAAAATAATGAAACTGACTAAGCTACTTGACTGGGATGGATATGGACGTGTTAGGAATACACGTTGACTCTCAATTCAAATTGACGTCAGCCACAGGTCATGACCATTTTATTTGACCTGCCACGGTATCTGGCCATTGGTTTACTAATTGGCCAAACTCACCAGGCTACATTCCACTGTGTGTTGTATTAACGCAGCGGAACACTCCGTTGTGATTTAATGTCAAAACTGCTGCACGCAATGCACTGTGTAGAGCACATGGTGTGGCGAGGCACTTTGGTGCGATGTTCCCACAGGAAATCGCAGAGTAAACGAGCCCTAACCACAGCAAAATCACACCATCTTATGTATACGTAGACTCCCTGTCCTCATAAAGTAGAACTAGAGTCCAATAATAAAGGAAAACTATAGTGCATATAAAGTGAAAACGTGTTCTTCGCCAGGCTTCCTCAGTGCTTCAGCAGAAAAGTCCCTGACACTTGCCTGGTACATGGAAATTCTACACGCTGGCGCTCCCTTAACAAGATGATATGGGGGGCGGTTAGAAATAATCAATCCTTCCTCCCTGACCTAAGTACTTTTTTTTTACAAAGTTAATTTTTACAGTGTAGTTGTCCTTTAAGTTTTGCTTCTTACTACCTGAAGAATCACCCGAACTTATCGTTATTAGTAGATTGTGCTTGTCTATTACACTTATTACAAAAATAGGACATTGCCACCAGAATGCACCTAGTCTATGCACCAGTTATAGATACAGATATACAGAACATTGTATTTACGTATTTATGTTTCTACAAATGATAGTCATTCAGTTAAATGTGAGGTCTGCTGGTTTAAAGGAACAGTGCATTTATTTCTGCATTTTATCTCTCCTCTCAGGCACCCACAAATCCACCCAAGCAGAAGCCCGATCCGGTGACGTCAGAGACAGTTGTATTCTGGGGGCTCAGACTCTGGCAAGTTATCGGAGTTTTCGCCATCTTTGTTTTAGGAGTCAGTAAGTTGTTTTTCTTTTTCTGTGTGGTTACAAATATTTTCGTATTGGGGTAAATAATGTTGTTGAATTCATTCCCTTTGCAGTCAGTGTTCCCTCTAAACCCAAACTACGGCAGTCTGTGCTCAAAGGTTCAATAGTGTGCACTCAAAATCTGTGTAAATAGGTAATAGGGTATGGTGGGGTGCAAAGTTTGGATGTTATATACCCGCGTAGGCAGCCAATAGATATTACAGGATCATTACTGCAATCTGGGTATAAATAGGTATAGGGGATGTGGGTTGTAAGTTGTGAGTTATATACCCGCATAGGCCAGCCGATAAGATATACAGGGATCATTACTTGCAATCTGGTGATAAATAGGTAGTATGTATTGGCGTGCAAAGTTGTGATAATATATACCTGCGTAGGCAGCCGATAAGATATTACCGGGATCATTGCTTGCAATCTGGGTATAAATAGGTAATAGGGTATGTGGGGTGCAAAGTTGTGATGGTATATACCCGCGTAGGCAGCCGATAAGATATTACAGGGATCATTGCTTGCAATCTGGGTGTAAATAGGTAATAGGGTATGTGGGGTGCAAAGTTGTGATGATATATTCCCACGTAGGCAGCCGATAAGATATTACAGGGATCATTACTTGCAATCTGGGTATAAATAGGTAATAGGGTAATGTAGCGTGCAAAGTTGAGATGATATATACCCGCGTAGGCAGCCGATAAGATATTACAGGGATCATTACTTGCAATCTGGGTATAAATAGGTAATAGGGTATGTAGCGTGCAAAGTTGAGATGATATATACCCGCGTAGGCAGCCGATAAGATATTACAGGGATCATTACTTGCAATCTGGGTATAAATAGGTAATAGGGTATGTAGCGTGCAAGTTGTGATGGTATATACCCACGTAGGCACTGATAAGATATTACTGGGATCATTGCTTGCAGCCTCAGTTGTGGAGTTATGCAAGATGTTTCTAGGCTCCTCTGAGTTTCCTTGACACTGGAGATCAAACCTGTGGATACCTTGGGAATTGTAGAAGGGGTCGTGGAGTTGAACCAGTCTGTCTGTAGTGTTACTCTCCACCCTGTAATTAATTTGGCTTGAAAAAGCCAAATTACTGTTCTTTCTATTCTCTTTTCTGTCTTCTTTCTCTTCTTTTCTTCTTCTTTTTTCTTCTTTCCGTTTTATTCTTCCGCTTTTTGGACCGTATCTCCTCCCACAGTTTTTGAGCTAGAGACAGAAATTCGGTACAGACGTGCGGGCAATAGGAGAAGTGTGCTATCTTCTATCTAAGAATCCGCGGAAGCGATACGGCGTTATCTGTGATTTTCTGGACATTTTTTCCCATAGACTAATGGTAACAATCCTCAAATGTGGATATTCAAAACGGCTTTTTTCATGGTCATAAATACAAATGGTGATACCCCCACCCCCACACAGACCCAGGTACACCCACCTACGGACCTACCCTTTCCATTCCCATGGAAGCCATATTTAAAGGGTAACTAAAGTCAAAAAACTCATTTAGATTTATCCTCAATAAAAGATAGTTTTATGGTTATAAACACAAAAGACATACCCCCTCAACCAGACCCAGGTACACACACCTACTGATCTACTTATCCATTACTGTGGCAGCCATACTTAAAGGTAACTAAAGTAAAAAAACTATTTAGATTTATTCTCAATAAAAGATAGTTTTATGGTTGTAAACACAAAAAAGACATACCCCCTCAACCAGACCCAGGTACACCACACTACTGATCTACTTATCCATTACGGTGGCAGCCATACTTATAGGGTAACTAAAGTCAAAAAACTAATTTAGATTTATCCTCAATAAAATATAGTTTTATGGTTGTAACACACAAAAAGACATACCCCCTCAACCAGACCAGGTCACACACACCTACGATTACTTTTCCATTCACTGTGGCACCATACTTAAAGGGTAACTAAAGTCAAAAAAATAATTTTGTTAATAATAAAAGTTTGTTTTTTAACCCCCATGTGGCACAGTTACATACACCTACTGACCTACCCCTCCATTACTGTTGCAGCCATACCTAAAGGGTAACTAAAGTAAAAAAAAAAAAAAAATTTGACCAATCATCAAAAAAGTTTGTTTTTTTAACCCCACCCGGACCACAGGTACACAACTCTACTGATCTACTTATCCATTACTGTGGCAGCCATACTTAAAGTTACTAAAGTAAAAAAAATTTGACCATCATCAAAAAAAAGTTTGTTTTTTTAACCCCCAACCCACGACACGGTACACACACCTACTGATCTACTTATCCATTCTGTGGCAGCTATACTTAAAGGGTAACTAAAGTCAAAAAAACCATTTTGACCAATCACAAAGATACAGAGATTCAATAAAAGTTCCTTATCATTGAAAATGGGGCTAATTTTGCCCTAACCAATCAGATGTTTAGCTTTCTGATTGATTGAACAAAATTAGCACCACTTTGGGCTGGGTACACACAAAAGTTTTTTTTGTCCCAACAAGCGTTCACTACAAACCCTCATTCCCATTATTGAGTTTTAAAATGTGATGCAGACACACATATTCTCTTCCAAAATGCAGCCCTTCAAGCTAAATTCAAAGTTTATACTTAAACTTTCCCTTTCTAGTTATATCCGAATTGACCATTTTGCAGCTCCCCTTGTTTTCCGGCAACCAGAAAAGTCATGGAATTACGAGGAGCTGCATGACGGCACTTAGCCGCCCTCAGACTTATCTAAGTATCCAATAATAATGAAACGTAAACACATTTCCTACAACCGCAATATTTTTATTTAATGATAATGCTCAATTTTAGATATCGTCCAATATTCAGAAAAGAGATTGTGAACAGTTTAACCTTGACACCCACTAGGTGGTGCTCCTGTGCAAGGAATACGTTTAAAATCTTTGGTTGTGGTTGAAGGGGGAGGTTTAGGGGCATATTTATAAAAGAGCGAAAAGTAGCGAAATGTTTTCGCATTCGCATAGGTTTTCGCCAAAAAGACAGTTAACCTATTTATAAAGGTACGCTAACGAATGGCGAAACCGTTTCCGCGAGCTATCGCTAAACCTTTCGCCTTACTTCGCAATGGTAATTTTAGCGAAAAAGGAGGCAAAAAGACATAACGCGATTATAAAGAGCGAAAGGTGTTTTTTGCGTTAAAAAGAGCGAAAGATTAGCGCGACCCTGAAGGTGGTGAAAAGTCTTGTTTGAGCGAAAAGGCATTCTAATGGGTAATATGCCTTGAAAAAGCGAACGCGCATTAGAAGGGCGATCGCGCATTAGAGTGTAATATTCCTGTAAAAGCACATTAGAAAGGCGAACGCGCATTAAAATTTAATATGCCTTGGAAAAGCGACTTAGAAAGGCGATCGCGCATTAGAATGTAATATGCCTTGGAAAAGCGAACGCCATTAGAAGGCGAACGCGCATTAGAAAGGCGAACGCACATTATAATGGAATATGCTTGGAAAAGCGAACGCACATTAGAAAGGCGAACGCACATTAGAAGGCGAACCGCATTAGAAGGCGAATGTGCAGTGCAAAAGAAATTGTATTCCAATTGAGAAATTCTAAGAAGATTGACTAAATAAGACATGGCTGACTTCTTGGTATAGTGAGGTGGCCATTTTAACTTGACATCATTTTCTAGTGGGCTTTTCTGGTTTCGAATGGTTTTTCACAATGCAGTCTCTTAGAGCGTTTAAGTTTTCGCTTTCACCCGAAGTGTGTTTTTTTCGCTTTTTTATAAATAAGGCAACGAAGCCCCAAATGGCGCTATTTTCGCTGCGAGTGCTGCGCTAATTATTTGGCGAAAAGACAATCCTTTATAAATATGCCCCTTAGTTGTATTATAACATTTATTAACATCAATTAACTTTAGTGATGGAAACCCTTTAAAGACAAGTACGATCTAAAACTTTATATGAATTTAGCTTAGAAGCTGAAATGTAAATGCTGCCTTCCACAGTGAGTGCTAGGGTCCTGCATCGGGTTGGGTACCCCGTTTATCCGAATTGCGCGTTGGGTTAAGGTAAGCCAAGTTGAGTTTGAATCGGTTGTGGGTAAGGGTCAGGTTTGGTTAAAGAGAACCACTGGTCAGTCGGTCATGGTAAAAGAATTCCGTGTATAAAACAAAAACAAAAAACTTTTCCCCTGTCTATGAAGAGATCTGTCTGTAATAACTGGAAATGACAATACATTGTTACAATCCAACACAAGGGTGCATGTGTATAGCACCTTACACTAAATCACACTATGGTATCAATCCAACACATGTGCGTGTGTTTAGCACCTTACACTAAATCACACTATGGCATCAATCCAACACAATGTGCGTGGTATATAGCACCTTACACTAAATCACACTATGGTATCAATCCAACACAATGTGCTGTGTGTATAGCACCTTACACTAAATCACACTTGGTATCAATCCAACACAATGTGCGGTGTGTTTAGCACCTTACACTAAATCACACTATGGTATTAATCCAACACAATGTGCAGTGTTGTAAGCACCTTACACTAAATCACACTATGGTATTAATCCAACACGTGCGGTGTGTTAGCACCTACACTAAATCACACTATGGTATCAATCCAACACATGTGCGGTGTGTATAGCACCTTACATAAATCACACTATGGTATCAATCCAACACATGTGCAGTGTGTATAGCACCTTACACTAAATCACACTATGTATCAATCCAACACAATGTGCAGTGGGGTAATAGCACCTTACACTAAATCACACTATGGTATTAATCCAACCAATGTGCAGTGTGTAAATCACACTATGTTATCAATCCAACACAATGTGCTTTGTATGCACTTTACACTAAATCACACTATGGTATCAGTCCACACAATGTGCAGTGTGTAGCACCTTACACTAAATCACACTATGGTATCATCCAACACAATGTGCAGTGTGTATAGCACCTACATTATCACACTATGGCATCAATCCAACACAATGTGCAGTGTGTATAGCACCTTACACTAAATCACACTTAGGTATCAATCCAACACAATGTGCAGTTGTATACGTATAGCACCTTACACTAAATCACACTATGGTATAATCCACACAATGTGCGGTGTGTATAGCACCTTACACTAAATCACACTATGCATCAATCCAACACAATGTCAGTGATATAGCACCTTACACTAAATCACACTATGGTATCAATCCAACACAATGTGCGGTGTGTATAGCACCTTACACTAAATCACACTGCATCAATCCAACACAATGTGCAGTGTATATACACCTTACGCTAAATCACACTATGGTATCAATCCAACACAATGTGCGGTGTGTATAGCACCTTACACTAAATCACACTATGGTATCAATCCAGGACATGTGCATGTGTATAGCACCTTACACTAATCACACATGGTATCAATCCAACACAATTGCAGTTTGTATGCACGTTACAACTAATCACACTATGGTATCAATCCAGGACAATGTGCAGTGTGTATAGCACCTTACACTAAATCACACTATGGTATCAATCCAACACAATGTGCAGTGTGTATGCACCTTACACTAACAACACTATGGCAGATAAAGGGCAAATATATCAGCAGCTCTAATTCCTTAGAATGTTAGACAGGATGGCATTGTGGGTAGGAATACAGACAGCTATGTACAACTCTAACTCTTGTAGTGCCTGGGTAGGTATTACAGAGATCACTGGGTAATGTAGTTAGAATTTTATACAGGATGGCATTGTGGGTAGGAATACAGACAGCTATGTTCAACTTTAACTCTTGTAGTGCCTGGGTAGGTATTACAGAGATCACTGGGTAATGTAGTTAGAATGTTATACAGGATGGCATTGTGTATAGGAATACAGACAGCTATGTTCAACTTTAACTCTTGTAGTGCCCGGGTAGGTATTACAGAGATCACTGGGTAATGTAGTTAGAATGTTTATCAGGAGGCATTGTGGGTAGGAATACAGACAGCTATGTTCAACTTTAACTCTTGTAGTGCCTGGGTAGGTTTTGCAGAGATCACTGGGTAAAAAAATCAGTTTTAATGGGTCAGAACTTTAACCCCTGCCTTTCCAGTCACTCCAGCATTAACTGTTTTTTTACCCAGTGATCTCTGCAAAACCTACCCAGGCACTACAAGAGTTAAAGTTGAACATAGCTGTCTGTACACTGTGTAACTTGCCCTTTACTTGTTATAAGTGGATTTAACCCTTTGTTTTCTATTTCTCAGGACAGAATTGTCTACAGGAATCTCCGTAAGGATGACATCCGCGCTGTGCGTTATAGTTCGTGCACCAACATGAAACAGTCGGACCACAGGCCTTTGTTTGGTGTATACAACGTGAAAATTAGACGTTGAACAGGCCGGTAAGTACTCCCTAAATACACATTTACTAATGAATTAAAGGGGTTAGATTGTAAGCACATACATACTGCTACAAACACATACATACATATCACATACATACTACTACAAACATATATACATATCACATACATACTGCTACAAACACCTACATACATATCACATACATACTGCTACAAACACATGCATACATATCACATACATACTGCTACAAACACATGCATACTTATCACATACATCTTACACAAACTCACACTTTGTATTACCTTGCCTACTTAGTACTCTCAGTCTCCCTTTCTTATTAAACTGTTCCCTTTATTAATTACACCCTTTATACCTACAGGCCCCCTCCATATATCTATTACTGTACTGACCTGCTCCTGCAGCGTCAGCTTCTTGTTACATAGCATCCTGTCTCCCCCACCCAAACCCTTTTCTCCATAACTGTAATATGTTGCTGCTTCATGCTCCCCTGCTATCCCAGGTGTTTTTTCAAGGGTAATCTCCATTTATTGATTGGCACAATAAAACACAACGACGTTTCGGCCCACACGGCCTTTATCACAGTTAGGTATGTGTCATAAAGCTGCTGTTGGGATATGGTGATGGCCTTAACGGGCCTCTGTATATCTGGTGGGTTAGGGGTATGTGATCATAGGGGTGCTGTTGGGGATATTAGTGACGGTCCTAATGGGCCTCTGTATATGGAGGGGTTCGGGGTGGTTTTGATCATAGGGGGGCTGTTGGGGGATGAATAGTGATGGTTTTGATGGGAGGGGTTAAGGGATCTTAGTCATAAGCACTAGTCCTAATGGTCCTCTGTAAAAGGAGGGGTTTAGAGGGGTGTGGCTTCATGGGGGATGATAGTAATGCGTCCTAATGGAGCCTCTGTATAGGGAAGGGGGTAGGGTTAATGTGTTCAATGGTGGGTGTCTGCTGGCTGTAAAAATGTTGTTTGTGGTGGATATGTTTGATAGGCTTCCGTATAGGGATGGTATTAAGTGGTATGTAAACAAGAAACTTTTGAGAACAACACGATTTTCCTGCTGTGTCTCTGCTGTGTATTGCTTGTTTATATGGACATTTTTGTTGGGCCAGCGCAATGTGCATCCTGCCGCAATTATGGATCTTGGAGCAGCCGCCCAGGGGACCTATGTATGTGTCGGTGTGAGGGGTTGCCCATTTTGGAATCTGATGTCCAGAGTCTAGGGGTTAACTTGCAGCTTGCAGGACTTTGGCAAACCCTGGGGGAACTGCAGGTACTGGCAGGGGCCAGTAAACTGGTGGGTGGGTGGAGATGGGGCAGATAAGGTGGAGAAGGAAGATAGATTTGAAGGGTCCACCAGGTAAGTAGGTGACTGAAGGATAGGGGGGCTTCTTCCCCCTGGCGATCCGCAACAGATTTTGTCCATTTTATTGACGATGTTGGAGACGATGGCTCTGAAGAGCATGTATGGAGCGGGCCTTTCCTTGAGAAACCCAGGGGACGTCATCTCCAATACAAGGGAGGAGAACTTGGGGCTAGAAGGATAGACAGGTGGTAGTGGTAGGGGATTCTATTATTATAAGGGTAGATAGGGTATCTGTGCGCACCACCCCCTGCATGCCTGAACAGTGTGTTGTCCTGCCTGTGCTAGGGTCGACATGTGGTGGATCGTGTAGCGATTTTGATTGGGTGGGCTGGAGTGACCCGCGGTCTTGTCACATTGGTCCAATGACCAAGTTAGAGGTGGAGGGGAAGGTTCCTTACAAAATGATTTCCGAGAATTAGGGGCCAAGTTAATAGCGGACCTCCAGGGTAGTGCTTTCAGAATACTACCGCAAGCCACGTGCTACGCTCAGGAGGCAACGGAGCTCAGAGGGATAAATGCGTGGCTAAGAGAGTGGTGTAAGGAATGGGGTTTGGGTTTTTAGAGAACTGGGGCTACTTTTCCTGTTGCTAGCAGGCTCTTTAGTAGTGACGGATTGCCCCTCAATGGTGATGGTGCAACTGTTTGGGGGGGAAGAGGCTAGGGGGTTGGAGGAGATTTTAAACAGGTATGGGGGGGGGAGGGAACGTTTAACTACACAGGGGTAGATAGATAAGCTTAGGGATCTGGGGGCTGTAACCCAACGGAGGGAGGGAGAAGGAGGAGGGGGAGCATAGAGAAAAAAGAGGCTTACGACCATGTAGGAATAAATCATTGATAATCAAAATGTTGTTTACAAATTCAAAGGAGTCTGGCTGGAAAAAACCGGCGAACTTGAAATAATAGCTTTAAAGGAAAGGTATGATTACTTTGTATAGCAGAATCCCATGCTTAATGATCACACGACCTGGACATAATATGCAGGGTACTCCTTATTTAGACATGACCGAGTTATAGAAAGGAGGAGGAGTATGATGTATGTTAAAAAGGAATTGAAGCCAAATTAAAAGATGGAATGATGGGGGAAAGCAAACGATGCGGCAGAAACATTATTGGGTGTAAACTGTGTACAGGACGCAAGAAGTGGGTAATTAAATTGTTGGAGTGTGTTATAAGCGCCAATGCCGGGACGAGGTGGAAATGAATCTCCCTAATGCAGTTGGCGAAGGCTCTGGGTATGGGGCATGTTCTGGTTATGGGGGATTTTAAACTACCCTGAAATAGATTGGAGTAATGGAACTGCCATCACCTCAAAGGTAAATAAGTTCTTTAAATTTCCTATAGTAGCATTTTCTTTCACAGATTGAGAGTTCTACTAAAAGAATTCGTTGTTTGGATCTGGGTGTATCTAATACCCCAGATCTCCATTTTGGAGATGAAGGTATGGGAAGCTTAGGGAATAGTTACCATGATATAGTGTCATTTAATATGGTTGCAGAAACCAGAAAGTGCACTGGCCTTAACCAAAACTTTTATTTAGGAAAGCTAATTTGAATGCTTTTTAAAGGAACGCTCCTGCTCAATAGACTGGGGGGAACTGTTTTCTAAGTAAAAGATACTGAGCATATGTGGACCACTTTTAAAGGGATATTAAACGATAACATTTCCACAGCGTACCTTTAGGAAACAGTTAAAAAATAGGTCCACTCCTGCATGGCTTAATTCTCAGGTAAAAAGGGAAATGAAAAAAAGAAAAGGTCTTTTTTAAAATTTGAAAGCAGAAGGCACAAGAACCAGGCTTACAGGGACTTCAAAAGTTGTAATAAAGATTGGCAAGAAAGCAATTAACTAGCTAAAATATCAAATGAAATAACGATTGCCCGACAAAGCAGTTCCCACCCCAAGATGTTTTTTAAGTTATAAATGGTAAAAAAAGTAGGACTGACGAATGTGGGACCATTAAATAATGGATCTGAGGTGGTTGTAGAGATGCCGAAAAGGACTAATCTGCTAAACCGTTTTTTTACATCGGTTTTATACTGTTGATAATCCTTAAAGTAGGATTGTAACATGTGCAGGGAGGAAGCAGAGTTTTCACATTGGATAACGGAGACTATGTAAACGGATCACTTAGCCAAAGTTAAAATATCAATAAAGCGCAGGACCATATGGATTGCATCCTAGGATTTTAAAATAGAGCTTCGTTCAGTTCTAGCAAGACCACTGTGTCTCATTTGTTCAGATCACTTTTGTCTGGGGACTGTGCCCGCTGGATTGAAAAAAGCCAATTTATCCAATATTCAAAAAAGTTTATTCCGTTCACGAGCCTGGTAACTATCGACCTGTAAAGCTACCATCAGTGGCAGGGAAGGTGAAGGAAACTTTGTTTAAGGGATCATATCCGTTACTTTGTCTCCAGAGATCATCTTATTAGTAGTAGTCAGCAATGGATTTCTGAGAATAGATCATGCCAGACAAATATTTTTTTTTTAATGGTTTTTAATGAAGAGTGGTGAAGTTAGATTCAGGCACAGCGTGGGATGTGGTATATTTGGCTTTGCAAAAGCTTTGATACTGTGCCCACATAGGCAACTAATGTTAAACTGAGGAACTGTTTTGCCTTGAGAAAACATTTGTTCATGATAGAGACCTGGTTATTGGAACTCGCAAACAGAGAGTGGTGGTTAATGGAGGTCTAAATCTATGTGGGCTAAAGTTCTAAGGCGGAGTTCCTCAGGGGTTCGGTACTCTGTGGCCCGCTTTCTGTTTTACTCTGTTATTAAAGACTTGAAGGGGGCATTGAGAGCAAGGTCTCTCTGTGTTTGCTGATGACACTAAATTATGCAGAGCTTTGGAAACTTCCAAATTGAATGTTTCAAGTGCTGCAACAGACCTAGATAGATTATCAAATGGGCCAGCAACTGGCAGATGAGATTCAATGTTGATAAATTAGGTGATGCATTTGGTATTAATAATCCCTGTCCCACCGACAGCCATACAATAACTCTGTTTAATTTGCATCGTGAAATGGGAACCGATTTTGGGGGTTCTGGTAGATAACAGACTTAAGCTGTAGCAAACATGTCCAGGTAGCAACGCTAGAGCTAGCCAAGATATTGTCTTGTAATAAAGATGGGAATGGAATCAAGAGAGACAAATATTATTCTCCCTCTTTTACAAAGGCACTTGTACGGCCACATTTGGAATATGCGGTGCAGTTTTGGAATCCAATATACAAAGGGAACCTCTTGGATTTGAAGGCAGTCAGAGAAGGCAACTAAATTAATAGGGGAATTGGGAGGGTCTTGAAATATGCCGGCAGTTAGACAGTTAGGGCTGTTTACATTGAAGAAGCGGCGGTTGCGTGAACATGAAACCTTATACAACATATTATGGCCCATACAGTGAACTCTCTGTTGCATTTGTTTCACTCAATAGGTATATCAGAGGACTCGTGACATCCTTTAGGTTTGACGAAAAAAGAAAAGGGAAGTTTCATCTTTCCAGGTTAGAGAGTTTCTTACATTGAGAAAGGTGAAACTGTTGAACTTGTCTTCCAGGCGGAGGTGGTATGGCAAGTTCATTGAATAACTTTAAAAAAGGCTGGACGTTTCTAAACTAAATATTGAGAATTCTGGTATTAAATGCATATAGATCTGGTTGATTCCAGGGATACTTTCCTGCCCTTTGGAGTCAGGAAGGATTTTTTCCCTCCTTTTTTATCTGGGGTTTTTTGCCTTTCCTCTGGATCACGTTAGGTAGGGTTTAAAAAAAAAAAAAAAGATAGGTTGTGACTTTGATGGCCGAATGTCTTTATGCAACGAATTACTATGTTCCTATGTTACTTTACTATGTTGTCCATGATGTGCTTCGTATATTATTGGTTAACCTTTCTTTTACATAATACCTAGGAAGTACTGACCTTGTTTGCAAACCCCCCCTAATAGAGAACCAACTCATTATGGTCTTGCACTTGACCCAGGCTCTGGGTTGATTTTTAGTTGCTCAGTAGAGATTCTGAGCATGTTTGATCCATCCAACATCCCATCAGTAGAAATTACTGTTAGGAAACTTCCAAGGAGAGGTTCACTCTGGGAAATGAAGGTTGTTAGAAGCTAAAATGGTGTGAAGCTTACTAACTGACTCCCCGCATTAGCCAAGGTACGCATTGGGTGTTAAAATAGTATGAAGACCAAAGGCTAAATACACCATGTTAGTATAATGATAAATAATTGAAATAATATTTTCTCCAAATTTAACTTCCATATACAAATATTTTTTTCCAAATTACTCCATATAAACAGCAAGGTACCAGGGACCTCCCATATAAGAGCAGGCGTTTGGAACCTCCTGAATGCAATGTCTGTTGTATTCAATTGATCACTGGACTTGAGTTTAGTTCTTTAAGACGTTTCTCTAAGTCACCGACTGGCTTTCTCATTCAGAATGACTTGTCAAGGTCTGTGGCAATTTGTACCCTGGAAAAATCCCAATTAGCATCTCACAGCGCCAAGTGTTAAGGGCGTTATTGGATAGTGGCTAAGAAGTGTATAGGAACGCCAGAGTCAAGGTGTCAAACGCATTGTACCGTCCTATGACTGGAGGTCTGACACACATGACTGGTGAACGGGAGGGCTGATTTAACACTGACTGGTGCTGGAAATGCCCTCAATGCCCATGCCCACACATATTGATACCTATCAATTGCCCTCATGCCCAACCCCCACAGACTGGTATATATAGATGCCCTCATGCCCAGTCCACATGTTCGTACATAAAAGATAGGCCCCCTTGTCCCAGCCCATACAGATTCGGACATATAGATTCCCCTAATACCCCAGCCCACACAAATTGATACTATAATTATGCCCCGCCCAAACAGACCCTGGTAATATAAGATGCCCTTCTGTGCGCAGTCGTGCAGACTGTATATATCAAATGCCCTAATGACCAGGTCACACATATTGGTACTATGACGAATGTCCTCATGCCCAGCCCACACAGACTAGTATATATCAGAGCCCAGCCCCAACCATTGTACCTGGCAGACAACTGTCCTCCATTTACATGCTGTTTTGACACATTACCCGGGCGTTCCTATACACCCTTTTAGCCACTATCTAAGCCCGCCCTTACACATTGGCTGTTATATCTAATTGGGATTTTCCAGGGTCATATTGCCCACAGATTCTTGTACAAGTCATTCTGAATTGAGAATCTTTCAATAACTCAACTAGCGAAAACGTCTTCAGAACTAAACGTCAGTCCAGTTGATCTTAATTGAATACAAAGATAATACCATGACCTGGATGATGAGAACCTTCACAAGCAAGTCCTGAATGCAAAGTGTTTATTGTCATTGTAATTAAGAGGTGTTATGAAAACGTGCCAGGGTAAGGTTATTAAAAGAAGCTTGTAAATGGCAGACCATGGGTCCTGATTACCCACATTTTGCTGTGCTAAAAATAGGGGTTAAATTGTGCTAACCATATTGAATAGGTTAGAGTCAGTTCCTCCATAATTGCACTGGCTGCACCATTTTCACAAAAGACACCCATGTAACCCGTGCAATGTATTTCAATAAAGGATTTGCACCACTTTAAACTCCACAATTTAAGAACGGGCAAATATGGCTTGCGGTATTTAATACTGGATTGCACCTTGTGTAAAAAAGGAGTACAAAAAATACAAAATTTTTTTTTTTCTCACGGTGAAGATGGGGATTTATACGTATTTTATCATTTATCTAATTTTTTATTAAACAAAATAAAGTGTTTTTTATAACTGGTTTCTTTTTGCCTCCATGAATGTCATCGTAAATCTTTGTGGAAAACATTTTGGTTGCAATAGCAACCTCTGTAATGTCATCACATAAAATAGCCAGAATTTTCCACTTGTGTTTTGAATTGAGATTGAGAGGACACGTTGTTTTTTTCTCCTGAGGGTTTTTTAATTTTAGCAAGAAAATTTTATCTAGATGTAAGTGAATGATTTTCTGGAAGGGAATAATAGAGAATAGACCGAATTTTTAAAACTATCTTACTTAATTTGGCTTGAAGATCCAACTCCCTCCCTTTCTTTCTATTCTTCTTCTCCTTATGACTGTATCTCCTCACATAGTAGAGACTCCCATAGGATAATGTCCCATACCACCTAGCTCAGGATCCGCGTTATAGCGATTTTCAGGACATTTTATACTCCCATTGAACTTAATGGTCGCAATCCTCTACATGGACATTCAGGGGTTTCCAGGGTCTGTATCTAAATCCCCACTGTCACTTTCATAAGAACTGTACCTTGGTCCAAAGCTACCCTAACTACACACGTGTCCTCTGACAACACACACAACAAAACTACACACACTAGTACAAACAAAGTTTAACATGTATAATTGTGAGCACAATATTAAATACTGTAAAGCACAATGTAAAATGGTTTATTTAAATTAGAAAGAAAAACTACAACCCCATCAATTCCTGTTTCGCATCTGCTGTGGCGAATGCTGAGAGTTTTAGTTTTTCGAACATCTTCAGGGCCACAGAAAGACCGGCCCTTTTATGTCACTAACACAAAACATACCCCAAATACCACCCAGATAAAGGTAACACACCTACTGAATAACCCTCACACCAACCTACCTTCCAGAATGCACCTGTTTAGACTTCCCCCGTCCCCCTTCCTAATTATTTATAAAACCACTAAACACATAGTACGAACCTTTCCCATCCCTTCCCCCCCACATAACATCCAACAGATTTCACACCTCGTATCTGTACTTAACAATCTCTCTCTTTCGTTGTCTCTTTCTGAACCACCAGAGGAAGACACAATGACGGGACTAATGAACCGTCTGCATTTAGTTCCAGAAAGCTCCCATATCTGTCTCATCCGTCGTTACTAGTAGATGAACTTGGGACATCGGGCTACATAGATAAAGGGATGTAGATTTTCACTTTTTCACTTTATTTCAACTTTGGCGAAAGCCCGGTGCTGCGGAGACGCTCACCATCTCGGCACAGGCAGATCCAGAATGTGGAACTATTCAGACTGCCCCAGTCGCGTCATCAATAACGTCCTAAATGCCAAATGATCCAGGGGGAAAGGATGGCCCTGTATATGAATTTCTAAACAGCGGAAAGAATGTGTATACATGGTCCAGGAAAAAAACGTTAGATCAGGGATGGATTGTCAACCGCCCCCTGGGTACTACTGCGGCTATTGTGGGAGTTGTTTTGCCACGGGGGCTTTTCTGTACGGGTAGGTTACTTGATCTTCCTAGGGAATTATTATTGGGATGTATCGCTGTTTGTTATTTTCTCAATCGGGCTATAAAGGGCCCCGGTAACGTTTTCCCATCAGTTCCTTATTTTATTTAGGTAGTTATTGTTCTCATACCAAAAGAAATCCCTAGAATGCTATGATCTCTCCTTTATTCCCCCAGTTTATCTGCAGTAACGTCTTGATGAAAAGAAGCCTGCGATGGAAGGATATCAAAGAGCCCCAAACCGCTATCAGGATTTCCATAACCACGTGGAATATGGACTCGAACAAGAGTCTGTAATCTTTGGGAAATTTTGGTCTCCTGAGCATCACTTCTAAGATAATGCACGTATAGATTTAATTGGTACATAAACCATTGCATTGGATAGTCTTTAATTGGACCAATGTGATGACTATTAATTAATGCATTGTACTTTTCCATAAAGGAATTCCCTGCAGGATTGAGCGATCTATTTCCATTAGGTCTCATTCTGCCCGATCTCTATATCGTTGGGACACAGGAAGCCACTGTGACATGTAGGGAAACTAAACACAATTTCTATGTCATAATTTTTGTCCTGTGAGGTTATTCAAAAATTGAAGGGACATTTTTTAAACCCTGACCCTTCTGTTGTTGTGAGGTTACAGTTTTCCTTATACATATTGTCTCTGGTGGGGATGGGCATTGAAGCTGTGGTCATTTGATCTTGTTATGGTTCTCTGGCAGTGAAAAATGGGAGAAGCTCCTACGTCGCTCTCGGCCCATCGATATGGTTTGGCTGAAGTCGGGACCAGTCACGGCGCTTGTCCCTGGCTATGTTCGCCAGACGGGAAACTAATCCCGTTCTTTTCAGGTATTTTATTTTTAATATATTATGTCCAACCCGTTGTGCTTTAAGGAACACTAACATTGTTTTTTAAGTGGATTCCCATCTGTTTCTATTATTCACAGGGAGGGGAGAACACTTATCCCTACCTAGTCCCTGTATATAGAACGCCCAGGGGATACTGGACTTACCTTAACCGGCCGCCCATCGCCTCATTCTTCTGCCTGAAGACGCTCTGTGGTCCCGATCGCACCCCTATCTCTTTTGTATTGGCACGCAGGGGCCTAGATGGCGCGGTGGTCGGGACAGCGGGCTTCAGGGCATAAGCAGAGCTGCGAGTGGAGCTGCGGTAAGTTAAGTTCCATTCCCCTGGGGTAGGGGATAAGCGTTCTCACCATCCCTGTGAATAATAGAAATGGATGGCAATACTTACAAAAATGAGGTTAGGTAGTTTAGTGTTCCTTTTATAAATTCCGCTTTGCCTGAAATCAAATGTTCACCCATCTCCTCTTTCTTTCTCATGAGAAATTGAAACTGCAGGTCAGCACCAGCTCCTCCAAGAAGACAAAGGGGCTCTGGCTATTTCATTTCAATTTCTCCAGACCTGCGCGTTCCTGTTTATTAATTCCCAACCTGGGGGGCCCCTGGTAAGTTCTCTTTATTAGAGATGTGGATGTTTTAATTAACCTCAAACTGTACCTGTGACCCTCCTAGTTTTGTTGTCTTTATAGCTGGCACCCGAGGAGAATCTCAAAGAAACCAGGATCCAGAACTACAGGCCATATATTTACTCAAGGGACTGAAGTTCGATTCCGATATCAATCGTTCCCGCTTGGATTCTGGGGTATAATTGGACGGTGTTCACCCCTTATTATTGCTCTGTGGATTTTCCATAAAATTCCATATAGCCCTATTTGGGATTAATTAGTGCAAACCCACGTTTACCCTATGTACTTGGGTTAGTGTGGGTGTAATAATTTCAACACTGGTTTGGTAATAACCTGGCAATAGCCTATGTAGTAAAAAGGCTCCGTTAAGATTTGCACTGGACGACGCCGAACCCGAAAAGTTACTCTTATACCTGTCTGGGAACCCCCGTGATAATTTAACTCCTGCCGAGACTTACTGCATCCCGGAGTTTCCCGGTCTGTAAAGGGGACTTTTTGTTCTGTATCGGCCCCGTATTGAGGTCGGTAGCCGTTACGTTTATGCGTACAGTGGCGGGGCCTGTAAAGTCAATTCTTGTAACCTTTTTGATTTCCTTCATTGTTCTGTTTCTAATCCATCACATTCACTCAAACTTCGCTTGTTCCTTAGACGACGTTCCAAAAAGGCCTTTGACAAAACAACGTTTTTTCTGGTTTGGAGATTTTTAATTTCCGCCTGGACGCTTGAAAGGCACGCATATTCCCTGCCTAAAGACATCACTATGGATATGTCCTCCCCCCCTCCTTCATCCCGACGAGCCTTACCAACACATAAATGGCAGGTAAGTGGGATGATAAATACAGAATTGTTAATTGGTCAGTTTCTTTTACTTTAAACCATTAATGTCTCTCCATTTTACAGTATCCCATGTTCCGGGGGTTTCAGGAGCTAAAATCCACTTCCGCCCCCCTATAAATTCGACATGGTAAAGACCAATACGACACCATGCAGCAGAGAACCCATCCTATACAGTACGTATGATCAGTAGATTCCGGGTCAAATTCTCCATAACTGTAATATGTTGCTGCTTCATGCTCCCCTGCTACAATGTGCCGTGTTTTCTTCATGTCTCCTATAGCTGTCAGGATCAGTCTGTCTCCTACCAACACACAGTGATGTAGAGGGAGCAGGTGTTTGAATCTCCCGCGCTCTGTACCCTCTCGATCTAAAGGGGAGACTGTTACACAGGAAGAGACTCTGGGGACCATCAGGATGTCAATGGGCCACCATTGGAATGTCAACAGGCCACCAGTGGGATGTCAGCCCCTATGGCTGATGATCCCTAAGCCACTGCTTCCCTCTCACTAATGTACTTGTAATGTATTTGGGTGTTGGGGGGCCGTCCTCATTAGACCTTGATAACTATGTCCAATTGTTACTGATAGTCCCAAGTTGATCCAGAGATCAGTCTGAACATTGTCTGCGATATCAGGTTTGGCTGTTTAACTCGTACATACGTTCGGATTTTACAGACAAGGGTGAACGCACGATCGCATACACGCGCGCAACGAACAGGCGTTTCATGTATAGGCGTTTGGTAGACCCTGTTGATGATCCCACCTGGTGGATAATCAGCGAAGTCCGTTCGTTTTGGCCAACCGAGCACCCACACACGAGAAATGTCCGTTTGTAATATCACGTGTAGCCCTAAGATCACACGTGTGTACGACCCCTTAGCCTCCCTCTGGACCAACTCTGGGATAGGAGGGTGAATGGACTAAGTCCATAGTTGTCCAGGTTTAATGAAGACGTGTTATAACGTCCCATGTTGATCCAGGGATTAGTCCGACTGCCAATTGTAGTTAGGAAGGGTTTTTTTTTCCTTCTGGTTCTTCAGACGTTTTTTTCTCCTTCCTGTGGATCAGCTTGGGACAGGGTAGAATTCTGGTTTTTATTTGGTATGATTTGGGTATTTAATGGGGAACAAAAGCCTAAACCTAACTCCCCTCCCTTCGCACTTACCTTCTAGCTGCAGATGCTGTTTCTTCCCATAGACAATGCATCCCCTGAATTGCCAGCCGTGGGGAGGGGGCAGGACCAGATGAAGCAGCACCTGTATTAGCACCTTTAGGTACAGCCATAGGGAGTTAGGTTCAGGCTTTAGTGTTGGTCCAGGGATTAGTCCCATAGGGAGTTAGGTTCAGGCTTTAGTGTTGGTCCAGGGATTAGTCCGACTGCCACATGGAGTCAGGAAGGAATTTTTCCCCCTTTTGGCCCTTGTTCAGAAGGGGTTTTTCGCCTTCCTCTGGACCAACTCTGATGGAATCTGGGATAGGGCCAATTCAATAAAAATAAAATAATTATTTATAAAACACTGATGTGTGCAGATTGTTTTCTTTTAAAATAATTATTTATAAAACACTGATGTGTGCAGATTGTTTTCTTTTTCTCCCCATCACTTTACATTTCCCTTTGTAATCTGGGAATCAGTGTAATATTGGGTTATTTCACATTATAGGTACGTATGGAAATGTTTATTAACGGATCGCCACTTGGGTACACAGCAATGTACATTATAACAATATAATGTATAAACAAATATACAGAGCAGTTAAATAATAAACGTGATATAAATTGACAAGGAATGCCTACATATATATAAATAATAAACGTGATATAAATTGACAAGGAATGCCTACATATATATAAATGAGGCTGTATCGATATTATAATGGTGGCACCTTTACATATTAGGAGGGGGGTCCCTGTCCTGAAGAACTTGCAGTCTAAGTACAGGGTTGGACCGGCCTACTGGGGAAATCCCCGTTGGGTTCTTCTACCTCAATGCCCATATAAAATAAAGCCCCCAGCAAAAATAAACTCCTAAATAGTTGAAAGGTGCCACCATTATAAGAATCGATACAGCAAACAGCCTCTCATTTTATATATATGAGCGCATTCCCCTTGTCACATGGTTATTCACTTATTATTAACTGCTCTGTATATTATGGTTTTTATACTTGTATTGTTATAATGTACATTGCGGTGTACCAAGTGGCGTTCCGTTAATAAACATTTCCATAGCTTACCATAAGGTGAAATAACCCAATATTACACGGATTCCCAGATACAAGGGAAATGTAAAGTGATGGGGGAAAAAAGAAAACAATCTCACACATCAATTGTTTTATAAATAATTATTTTATTTTAATTGATTGGCCCTATGACCAGATTCCATCAGAGTGGGTCCAGAGGAAGGCGAAAACCCTTCTGAACAAGGGCCAAAAGGGGGAAAAATTCCTTCCTCCTGACTCCATGTTGGTCGGACTAATCCCTGGACCAACACTAAAGCCTGAACCTACCTCCCTATGGCTGTACCAAAGGTGCTAATACAGTGCTGCTTTCATCTGGTCCTGCCCCCTCCCCAGGCGCTGGCATTCAGGGGATGCATTGTCTATGGGAAGACACACACTTCTAAAGAGCATATCCTCCATTGGTCAGCCCATCTTAGGGGAAGGGGGTGGGTCCAACCGCCCGAAACAGCATTTGCAGCTAAAGTAAGTGCGAAGGGAGGGGAGTTAGGTTTTAGGCTTTTGTTTTCCCCATTAATAATACCCAATCATACAAAAATAAAAACCCAGAATTCTACCCTGTCCCAAGTGATCCACGAAGGAATTAAAACGGCTGAAGAACGAAGAAAAAAATCCTTCCTAACTACAATTGGCAGTCGTACTAATCCCTGGATCAACATGACGTTAAACACGTCTTCATTAAAATAAACTGGACACTATGGTACTTAGTCCATTCACCCTCCATCCCAGAGTTTGTCCAGAGGGAGCTTAAGGGTCGTACACCGTGTGACCTTAGGGCTACACGGGATATTACAACGCCATTTCTCGTGGTGGTGTTTAGTTGCCAAAAGAACCGCTTCGCTGATTATCCCGGGGTGGGATCATCAACAGTGCCTACCAACGCCTATACATGAAACGCCTGTTCGTTGCCGCGTGTAGTGCATCGTGCGTTCACCCTTGTCTGTAAATCGAACGTATGTACGAGTTAACAGCCAAAACCTGATATCGCAGACAAGTTTCAGACTGATCTCTGGATCAACTTGGGACTATCAGTAACAATGGACATAGTTATCAGGTCTAATAGACGGCCCCCCACACCCAAATACATTACAGTACATTAGTGAGAGGGAAGCAGGTGCTTAGGGATCATTCAGCCGATGGTGGCTGACATCCACTGGTGGCCTGTTGTACATCCAAATGTGGCCCATTGCATCCTGTGGTCCCCAGAGTCTCTTCCTGGTAACAGTCTCCCCTTTAGATCGTAGGGGTACAGAGCGCGGGAGATCAAACACCTGCCCCTCTACATCACTGTGTGTTGGTAGGAACAGACTGATCCTTACAGCTATAGGAGACATGAAGAAAACACGGCACATTGTAGCAGGGAGCATGAAGCAGCAACATATTACAGTTATGGAGAAAAGGGGTTTGGGTGGGGGAGACAGGATGCTATGTAACAAGAACTGACCTGCAGGAGCAGGTCAGTACAGTAATAGAATATATGGAGGGGGCCTGTAGTTAAAGGGTTAATTAATAAAGGGACAGTTTTAAGAAAGACTAGAGTACTAAGTAGGCAGGTACTACAAATGTTGAGTTTGTGTAAGATGTATGTGATAATTATGGCTGTGTTTTTAGCAGTATGTATGTGATTGTTATGCATGTGTTTTTAGCAGTATGTATGTGATATGTATTAGTGTTTTTGTAGCAGTATGTATGTGATATGTATATATGTTTGTAGTAGTATTGTATGTAGTAGTGTTAGTCATAGTAGTGGATATTTGTAGGTGTTTTAGCAGTATGTATGTGAATATGTATTTAGGTGTTTTTAGCAGTGTGTATGTGATATATATATAAATGTTTTGTAGTAGTATGTATGTGAAGATGTATGTATTTTTGTAGCATTATGGATGTGCTTCCAATCTAACCCCCTTTAAGTTCATTAGTAATGTGTATTTAGGAGTACTTACCGCGCTGTTCAACGTCTAATTTTCACGTTGTATACACCAAACAAAGGCCTGTGGTCCGACTGTTTCATGTTGGTGACGACTATAAACGCACAGCGCGGATGTCATCCTTACGGAGATTCCTGTAGACAATTCTGTCCTGAAAATAGAAACAAAGGTTTAATCCACTTAAACAAGTAAAGGTCAATTACACCAGTGACCAGGAATCTCCTGTCATTACGTACTGTATAGGATGGGTTTCTCTCTTGCACTGGTGTCATATGTGTCTGTTCCATGTCGAATTTATATGTGGGGCGGAAGTGTTTTACTTCCTGAAACCCCCGAACACTGGGATCCTGTAAACATGGAGAGACATTAATGGTTATGAAAGTAAAGAAACTGGACCAATTACAATTCTGTATTTTATCACCCCTTACCACCTCATTACTGTGTTTGGTAGGCTCGTCGGTGATGAAGCGAGGGGGGAGGACATATCCTAGTTTGGGACTGTCTGTAGCAGGGAATACTGCTGTGGCCCTTATCAAGCGTCTCAGGCGGGAAATTAAAATCTCCAAACCAGAAAAACGTTTGTCAAGCCTTTTTGGAACGTCGTCTAAGGAACAAGGAAGTTTTGAGTGAATTGATGGATTAGAAAAGAACAAACATGAAGGAAATCAAAAAGGTTACGAATTGACTTTCATGGCCCGCCATGTAGATAAAACGTAAACGGTCTTAAACCTACCTCAATACGTGGGTCCGATACAGAACAAAAAGTCCCCTATTACAGACCGGAAAGCTCCGGGATGCAGTAAGTCTGGCAGGGAGTTAAATGTATCACGGGGTCCCAGACAGGTATAGATAACTTTTTTGCGTTCGGCGTCGTCCCAGTGCAAATCTTACACGAGCCTTTACTCATAGGCTATTGCCAGGGTTATTACCAAACCAGTGTGAAAATTATTACACCCCACAACCCAATACATCAGGGTAACGTGGGTTTCACTAATTAATCCCAAATAATGGCTATATGGAATTTCTATGGAAAATCCACAGAGCAGTAATAAGGGTGAACACCGTCCAATTAACTCCCAAATCCAAGGAACGATTGGAATTCGGAATCGAACCTTCATTCCCTTGAGTAATATACCTGTAGTTCTGGATCCTGGTTTCTGTCTAGCTTTCTCCTGCGTGTGTCCAGCTATAAAACAACAAACTGGAGGGTCACTGTACAGTTAGGTTAATATAAACATCCCATCTCTAATAAAGAAACTTACAGGCCCCCAGGTTGGGAATTAATAAAACAGGAGGGGTCTGGAGAAATTGAATGACATAACCAGAGCCCCTTTAGAGTCTTCTTGGAGATGAGCTTTTGCTGATCCTTGCAGAAGTTTCAGCATTTCCGAATGGAAAGAAAAGTGAGATGGTGTAACATTGATTCAGGCAAGCGGAATCTTATAAAAGAACACTAACTACTAACTCTCATTTTTGTTAAGTCAATATGCCATCCATTTCTATGATTCACAGGGAGGTGAGAAACGCTTATCCCTACCCACGTTCCAGGGGACACTGGAACTTAGAGCTCACCTAGACCAAACTACGCACGCATCCACTCGCACTTGCTTCTGCCTGACAGCCCGCTGTCCCGACCAAGCGCCATCCTATGCCCCTGCGTAGCCAATACAAAAGAGATAGGGGTGCGATCGTGGACAGAGCGTCTTCAGTGCAGAAGAACTGGGCGATGGAGCGGCCGGTAAGGTAAGTCCAGTATCCCATGGGGCGTTCTATATTCTACAGGACTACGGGAGTAGGGTAATGTTCTCCCCTCCCTGTGAATAATAGAAACAGATGAGAATCCACTTTGTTTTTTTTTTTTTTTTTTTTTTTTTTGGGGGGGGGTTTTTTTTTTTTTGATTTTTTTAAACAACAAGTTTAGTGTTCCTTAAAGTCACAACGGGTTGGACATAATATATTAAAAATAAATACCTTAAAAGAAAACGGGATTAGTTTCCGTCTGGCGAACATAGGCCAGGGACAGAGCGCCTTACTGGTCCCGGACTTCAGCCAACCATATCGATGGCCGAAATCGGTCAGAGAAAATGGAGTGAAAGAATACAAGAAGATCGAAGCATAGATAGGACTGAGGGCTTCTCCATTTTTCACTGCAGAGAACCATAACAAGATCAAATGACCACAGCTTCAATGCCCATCCACCAGTAGACCAATATTGATAAGTGAAAACCTGTAACCTCTCAACACACAGAAGGTCCAGGTTTAAAAACATGTCCCTTCAATTTGAATAACCCACAGTGACAAAAATTATGACATAGAAATTGTGTTTAGTTTCCTTACTGTCACAGTGGCTTCCTGTGTCCCAACGATATAGAGATCGGGCAGATGTAGCACCTAATGAAATAGATCGCTCAACCTGCAGTGGAATTCCTTTATTGGAAAAGTACAATGCATTAATAATAGTCATCACATTGGTCCAATTAAAGCTATCCAATGCAATGGTTTATGTCCAATTAAATCTGATACTGCATTATCTTAGAACGTGATGTCAGAGACCAAAATTTCCCAATTACAGCTCTTGTTCGAGTCCATATTCCAACGTGTTTATGGAAATCCTGATAGCGGTTTGGGGCTCTTTATTCCTTCCATCGCAGCTTCTTTCTCATCAGACGTCTACGCAGATAACTGGGGGAATACAGGAGAGATCATTTACATTCTAGGGATTTCTTTATGTATGAGAACAATAACTACCTAACATAAATAATGAATGATGGATACAACGTTACCGGGGCCCTTCTATAGCCCGATTGAGAAAATAACAACAGCGTATACATCCCCAATAATATTCCCTGAGAAGATCAGTAACCTATACCTACAGAAAGAGCCCCGTGGCAACACCATCCCACAATAGCCGCAGTAACCAGGGGGTGACAATCCATTCCCTGATCCATAACGTTTTCCTGGACCATGTATACCACATTCTTTCCGCTGTTTAGACATTCATATCCAGGGCCATCCTTTCCCTGGATCATTGGCATTAGGACGTTTTTGATGACGAGACTGGGGCACCTGAATAGTCCACATTCTGAATCCCCCTGGTCCGATGGTGAGCGTCTCCGCAGCACCGCTTTCTGCCAAGCTGTGAATAAAGTAAAAAAGTGAAAATCTAATCCCTTTATCTCTATGTAGCCCGATGTCCCAAGTTCATCTACTACGTAACGACGATTGAGACAGATCTGGGCAGCTTTCCTGCTAAATGCAATGTTAATTAGTCCCGTCATTGTGTCTTATGGTGGTTCAGAAGAGACCAAGAAGAAATTGTTAATTCAGATATGAAGGTGTGAAATTCTGTTGGATTTTATGTGGTGGGGGATGGGAAGGTTCGTACTATGTGTTTTTTAGGGTTTTAGTAAAATAACTAGAAAGGGGAAGTAAACAGGTGCATTCTGGAAGTAGTTGGGTTTGGGGTGAGGGTTATCAGTAGGGTGTGTACCTTTATCTGGGTGGTATTTGGGGTATGTTTTTGTGTTGTGACCATAAAAGGGAGGTCTTTCTTGGCCCTGGATGTTTCGAAAACTACAACTCTCACATCCGCCAACCAGATGGTCAACAGGGAATGCTGGGAGTTTGTATTTTCTTTCTACTACATAAACCATACATTGTGTCTTTACAGTATTTAATATTGTGCTTCATTGTATACAGTTAAACTTTTGTTTGTATAGAGGTGTGTAGTTTTGTTGTTTGTGTGTCAGAGAGACACAGTGTGTAGTTAGTAGCTTTTGGACCCAGGTAACTTTTCTTATAGAAGTGACAGTTGGGATTAGATCATGACCCTGAAACCCCTGAATCTTCCATGTTAGAGGATTGGACCATTAATGTCAATGGGATAAAATGTCCGAGGAACTCGCATAACGCGGATTCCTTAGCTAGGTAATGGACACTTCTCCTATGGGAGTCTCTACTATGTGAGGAGATACAGTCCATAAAGGAGAAGAAGAAATAAAAGAACAGGGTTTGGCTCTTCAAGCAAATTAATTATATAGTTTTAAAAATTCGGTCTATTTCTTATTATTCCCTTCCAGAAAACATTCACTTACCTCGAGTTAATACTTTTCTTGCTAAAATAAAAACCCTCGGAAGAGAAAGAAACGTGTCCTCTCAATCCTCAATCTCAAAACACAAGTGGAAAATTCTGGTATTATGTGATGTACAATCATAGGGTTGCTATAGGCAACCAAAATGTTTTCCACACAGTCTTACGATGACATCATTGAGGCAAAAGAAAACTTTATGTAAAAACACTTTATTTTGTTTATATAAAATTAATAAATGAATAAATACTTATAAATATCCACATCTTCACCGTGAGAAAATTTTGTATTTTTGTATCTCCTCTTTTTACCACAAGGTGCAAATCCAGTATTAAATACCGAAAGCCATATTTGCCCGGTCTAAAATTGTGGAGTTTAAGTGGTGCAAATCCTTTATTAATACATTGCACGGGTTAAATGGTGTGTCTTTTGTGAAACTGGTTGCAGCCAGTGCAATATGGAGGTAACTTGCTCTAACCTATTCAATATGGTTACCAATTTTAAAACCCCTATTTTTAGCACAGTCAAATGTGGGTACTCAGGACCCATGTGCTCGGCCATTTACAACTTCTTTTAATAACCTTACCCTGGCCGTTGTCATAACACCTCTTAATTACAATGCATAAACAACTTTGCATTCAGACATTTGCTTGTGAGGGTTCTCATTCATCCAGGTCATGGTTATATCTTTTGTATTCAATTAATCAACTGGACTTGAGATTTTAGTTCTTGAAGACGTTTCCGGCAGTTTATTCTGGAAGACGTTTCTCAATTCAGAATACTTGTACAAGAATCTGTGGCAATTATGTACCCTGGAAAATCCCAATTAGCATATCACAGCCAAGTGTTAAGGGCGGGCTTGCATAGTGGCTAAAAGGTGTTATAGGAACGCCCAGGGTAAGGTGTCAAAACAGCATTGTAAATGGCAGACAGTTGTCTGCCATGTACATGTGTGGGCTGGGCATCTGATATATACTAGTCTGTGTGGGCTGGCATGGGAGGCATCTTATGTACCAAATGTGTGACCTGGTCATAGGGCATCTGATATACTAGTCTGCACGAACTGGGCACGAAGGGCATCTTATATATACCAGTCTGTTTTTGGCGGGCATATATTATATGTATCAATTTGTGTGGGCTGGGGTAATGAGGGAATCTTAATGTCCAATCTGTATGGGCTGCAAGGGGCTATCTTTTATGTACTAACATGTGGACTGGGCATGAGGCATCTTATATATACCACGTGTGTGGGGCTGGGCATGAGGGCATTGATATGTATCAATATATGTGGGCTGGGCATGAGGGCATTTCCGTTCACCAGTCAGTGTTAAATCACCCTCCAGTTCACCAGTCAGTGTTGTCAGACCTCCAGTCCACTAGACTGTACATGCTGTTTTGACACCTTCTTCTGGGCGTTCCTATAACACCTCTAGCCACTATCCAATCACGCCCTTAACACTTGGCTGTGGATTGCTAATTGGGATTTTTCCAGGGTACATAATTGCCACAGATCCTGTACAAGTCCATTCTGAATGAGAAAGCCAGTCGGATGACTAGCGAAACGTCTTCAGAACTAAACGTCCAGTCCAGTTATCTAATTGAATACAACAGACATTTTGCTTCAGGAGGGTCCCCAACGCCTTTGCTCTTTATATGGAGGTCCCTGGTCCCTTGCTGTTATAAATGGGGTTTAATTTGAAAAATATTTGTTAATGGACAGTTATTTTTGGAAAATATTCTTTCCAATTTCTTACGCTCTTTACCCCCACCCTGGTTATTCTCATTTTGTCTTCATACCTATTTTAAACCCTCACACTTTAACCCTTTGCGTATGCAGGGGTCATCTTAACGCCTTCCATTTTATCTTCTACAACAACTCATTTTCCCAGAGTGCACCTCCTCCTCTGGAATGGTTTCCTAACAGTAATTTCTACTGATTGCTGTTGGATGGATCAACAACTGCTCAGATCTCTACTGATCAACTAAATCAACCCAGGCCGCTGGGTCAAGTGCAAGACATAAAAACGTCTCCTATTAGTGGGGTCCTGCAAACAAGTCAGTACGTCCGTATGTTACATGTCCAACATAAATTAATCAAATAGTATAGCAGAAGCACAATCATGGACAGCACATACCCCTAATACCATCCCCTATACTAAAGCCTATCACCCTCTATCACCACAAACAACATGTTTCCGTTCTTTCCATCATGCAGCAACCCACCATGACCACATACCTACCACCCCTACCCCTTCCCTATACAGAGGTCATTAGGAACCATTCTCATCCCCCATGACCCTCCCTCTAACCCCTCTATTTACAGAGGACCATTAGAACTCATTTTCTATACTACATTCCTAACCCCGCCCATCACAAACCTCACTAATTATCCCCCAACAGCACCCCCTACTGACAAACACCCTAACCCTCCATATACAGAGGCCCATTAGGACCTCACTAATATCCCCCACACGCACCACCTATGATCACATACCCCTACCCACCCATAGCATATACTATAGGCCCGTTAAGGCCATCCCCAATCCCCCAGCAGCCTTTAGAGCACATATCAATTGGAAACAGCAAGAGCGAGGTCGCACCCAGGTAATTAACTTAATTTAATTGTAAACCACACATATATCACAAGTTCGGGGGAAACGATGCCCCCTTCTCCCCCGAAACGGTTGTGATATATGTGTGGTTTACATAAATTGAACTTAATTTACCTATGAGTGCGACCCTCGCTTCTTTGCTGTTTCCAATTGATATATGTCCATTAACGGTTGGACTATCGGAGGAGTGGGCAACCCCCAGGTGGACGGATTGCAAGAGGATCACCTTTACTTTGATGAGCACATACTCCACTTGATAAAGGCCGTGTGGCCAGAAAAAACACATCGAATTCAACTAATTAAATGTTACTAAAAAGAAACGTGGTATTGCATTTGGATCCACCCTAAAACACCTTGGCGCGCTTGTATTTCTGTTTTGAACATACCCCCTACACCTGCTGCTCCCTATACAGAAGTCCCTTATAGGACCCCTCCATTACCCTCAGCATCAGCCACATGATAACATGCCCCCCCCCACTCCCCCAGCAGGCCGGCCTAGCAGCACCTAAACCATAATACCTGGACTACCCCTGTAGCAATTGACCCCAACCCCCTCACCCTTAACATCATATAAAATGAAATACTGGCATACCAGGGATTTATAAAGCAACAGACTCCATGTCTCTATCCATGCCTGGCGGCATGCCTAGTGCCATTTTGAGTCTGACCCATTTCAGTTCTTTTCCTTCTCTCCTATGGGTGTGTCCACGAGGCTGCTCTATTGAGTGGGGCATCATTGGGCTGAGAAGCGTGGCCAGCTCTAAATACATCGCATACGGCTGCTGGCAGTTCCCGGTACATTTGTTTTTTGTGCAGCAAAAATAAACAAAAAACAATTTTACCGGGACTGGCAGCAGCCCATCTGCTGATGTTAGTTATGAGCTGTGCCGCGCTTCTCAGCCATCTGTGCCCCACTCAATAGCAGCCTGTGACACACCCATGAGGAGCAAAAGAACTGAATGGTCAGGACTCAAAATGGCATCTAGGCATGTGCACCAGCTCATGATAGAGACATGGAGTCTGTTGCTTTATTAAATCCTCTGGTACTGCCAGTATTTCATTTTATATGATGTTTAAGGGTGAGGGGGTTGGGGGTCATTGCTACAGGGGTAGTGGTATATGGTTATGGTGCTGCTAGTCTGCTGCTGGGGGAGTGGGTAGGGGCATGTTATCATGTGGGCTGCTGCTGAGGGATAATGGAGGGGGTCTTAAAGGACTTCTGTATAGGGAGAAGGTGTTAGGGGTATGTCAAAACAGAAAATAGCAAGGGTGTCTGAATATGCAGGCAGATTAGACAAGTTAGGGCTGTTTACATTGGAGAAGCGGCGGTTGCGTGGGGACATGATAACCTTATACAAATATATTAATGGCCCATACAGTGAACTACAACACTGAATGGTGAACTGGAGGGATGATTTAAACAATGCTGGTTGAACTGGAAAATGCCCTCATGCCCAGCCCAAACATATTGCTACATATCAATTGCCCTAATGCCCAGCCCACACAGAATGGTTATATATAAGAGCCCTCATGCCCAGTCCAATGTTAGTACATAAAAGATAGCCCCTTGCCCAGCCCATACAGATTTGGACATAGAAGATTCCCTCAACCCCAGCACACACAAAAATTGATAAATAATATAGGCCCCGCCCAAACAGACTGGTATATATAAGATGCCCTCGATGCCCAGTTCGTTGGCGACTAGTATATATCAGATGCCTAATGACCAGTCCACCCTCTTGGGTACATATAAGATGTCCTCATGCCCAGCCACACCAGACAGTATTATATCAGATTGCCAGCCCACCCCCCCCCCCCCCCCCCCGCCCCCCCCCCCCCCCCCCCCCCCCCCCCCCCCCCCCCCCCCCCCCCCCCCCCCCCCCCCCCCCCCCCCCCCCCCCCCCCCCCCCCCCCCCCCCCCCCCCCCCCCCCCTTCCCCCCCCCCCCCCCCCCCCCCCCCCCCCCCCCCCCCCCCCCCCCCCCCCCCCCCCCCCCCCCCCCCCCCCCCCCCCCCCCCCCCCCCCCCCCCCCCCCCCCCCCCCCCCCCCCCCCCCCCCCCCCCCCCCCCCCCCCCCCCCCCCCACCCGACTGCACAAGCCCACCCCCCCCCCCCCACATGTACATGGCAGACAACTGTCTGCCATTTACAATGCTGTTTGACACCTTACCCTGGGCGTTCCTATAACACCTTTTAGCCACTATGCAAGCCCGCCCTTAACACTTGGCTGTGATATGCTAATTGGGATTTTCCAGGGTACATAATTGCCACAGATTCTTGTACAAGTCATTCTGAATTGAGAAACGTCTTCAAGAACTAAACTAGCGAAACGTCTTCAAGAACTAAACTTCAAGTCAGTTGATCTAATTGAATACAAAAGATATACCATGACCTGGATGAATGAGAACCTTCACAAGCAAATTCCTGAATGCAAAGTGTTTATTTGCATTGTAATTAAGAGGTGTTATGAAAACGGCCCAGGGTAAGGTTATTAAAAGAAGCATTGTAAATGGCAGACACATGGGGCTGATTACCCACATTTGCTGTGCTAAAAATAGGGGTTAAAATTGTGCTAACCATATGAATAGGTTAGAGCAAGTTTACCTCCATAATTGCACTGGCTGCACCAGTTTCACAAAAGACACCATGTAAACCCGTGCAATGTATTTAATAAAGGATTTGCACACCACTTTAAACTCCACAATTTAAGACCGGGCAAATATGGCTTTCGGTATTAATACTGGATTTGCACCTTGTGGTAAAAAAAGAGAATACAAAAAATACAAAATTTTCTCACGGTGAGATGGTGGATATTTATAAGTATTTATTCATTTTAATTTTTATATAAACAAATAAAGTGTTTTAATAAATGTTTTCTTTTGCCTCAATGATGTCATCGTAAGCTGTGTGGAAAAACATTTTGGTTGCCATAGCAACCCTATTGATGTCATCACATAAAAATACCTAGAATTTCCACTGTGTTTTGAGATTGAGATTGAGAGGACACGTTGTTTCTCTCCTGAGGGTTTTTATTTTAGCAAGAAAAGTATTAATCTAGAGTAAGTGAATGATTTCTGGAAGGGAATAATAGAGAATAGACCGAATTTTTAAAACTATATTAATTAATTGCTTGAAAGCCAAATCCTCTTCTTTCTATTTCTTCTTCTCCTTTATGGACTGTATCCTCACATAGTAGAGACTCCCATAGGAGAAGTGTCCCATTACCTAGCTAAGGAATCCGCGTTACAGCGATTTCGGACATTTATCCCATTGACTATAATGGTCCAACCTCTAACATGGACATTCAGGGGTTTCAGGGTCATGTGATCTAATCCCAAATGTCACTTTCTATAAGAAATGTACCGGGTCCAAAGCTACACTAACTACACACTGTTGTCTTTGACACACAAACAACAAAACTACACACACTATTACAAACAAAAGTTAACATGTATACAATGAAAGCCAACAATATTAAATACATGTAAAGACACAATGTATGGTTTATGTATGTAGAAAGAAAAATACAACTCCCAGCATTCCCTGTTGCCATCTGCGTTGGCGAATGCGAGAGTTGTAGTTTTCGAACATCTTCAGGGCCACAGGAAAGACCCTCCCTTTTAGGTCACAAACAAAAACATACCCAAATACCACCCAGATAAAGGTACACAACCTACTGATAAACCTCACAACCCAACATACCTTCCAGAATGCACCTGTTTATACTTCCCCCTTCTAGTTTTTTATAAACCCCTAAAAACACAATAGTACGAACCTTCCCATCCCTCCACCACATAAAATCCAACAGAATTTCAACCTTCATATCTGAATTAACAATCTTTCTTGTGTCTCTTTGTAACCACCATAAGACACAATGACGGGGACTAATTAACATGCAATTTAGCCAGGAAAGCTGCCCAGATCTGTCTCAATCCGTCGTTACGTAAGTAGATGAACTTGGGAACATCGGGCTACATAGAGATAAAGGGTATTAGATTTTCACTTTTCACTTTATTCACAGTTTGGCAGAAAGCGGTGCTGCGGAGACGCTCACCATCGGCACAGGCGGATTCCAGAATGTGGGATATTCAGACTGCCCCAGTCTCGCTCAATAACGTCCTAATGCCAATGATCCAGGGAAAGGATGGCCCTGGATATGAATGTCTAAACAGCGGAAAAGAATGTGGTATACATGGTCCAGGAAAAACGTTAGGATCAGGGAATGGATTGTCACCCCTGGTTACTGCGGCTATTGGTGGGATGGTGTTGCCAGGGGCTCTTTCTGTACGGTAGGTTACTGATCTTCTCTAGGGAATATTATTGGGGATGTATTCTGCTGTTGTTATTTTCTCAATGGGCTAGAAAGGGCCCCGGGATAACGTTTTCCCATCATTTCCTTTTTTATTTAGGTAGTTATTGTTCTATACCATAAAGAATCCTAGAATGCTAATGATCTCTCCCTTATTCCCCCAGTTATCTTCGTAGACGTCTGATGAGAAAGAAGCCGCGATGGAAGGAGATAAAGAGCCCCAAACGCTAAGGATTCCATAACACGTGGAATATGGACGAACAAGAGGTAATTTGGAAATTTTGGGTCTCTGGAAATCACTTCTAGATAAAGCAAGATATGATTTAAATTGGGACATAAACCATGCAATTTGGATAGTCTTTAATTGGACCAAATGTGATGACTATTATTAATGCATTGTACTTTCCAATAAGGAATTCCCATGCAGGATGAGCGATCTATTTCCATAGGTGCTCAATCTGCCAGGACTCTCATATTCGTTGGGACACAGGAAGCCACTGTGAACAGGTAAGGAAACTAAACACAATTTCTATGTCTATATTCCTGTGAGGTATTCAATTGAAGAGACATTTTTAAACCTGGACACATTCTGTGTGTGTGAGGTTAAGGTTCATTATAAAGTATGTCTATGGTGATGGGCATTGAACTGTGGTCATTTGATCTTGTGTATGGTTTCTCTGCAGTGAAAAATGGGAAGCCTACAGTCGACTCTCGGCCATCGATATGGTTTGCTGAAGTCGGCCAGTCACGCGCTCTGTCCCCTGGCTATGTTCGCCAGACGGGAAACTAATCCGTCTTTTCAGGTATTTTATTTTTAATAAAATTTATGTCCAACCTTTGTGTTAAAGGAACACTAACTTTTTGTAAGTGGATTCCATCTGTTTCTATTATTCACAGGGAGGGGAGAAACTATCTACCTCCTCTGTGAATAATAGAACGCCCAGGGGATACTGGAACTTACCTACCGCCGCTCCACTCGCAGCTTCTTGCACTGACAGACGCTCTGTCCCGATCGCCACCTATCTTTTGTATTGGCACGGCAGGGGCCTAGATAGGCGCTTGGTCGGGACAGCGTGGCTGTCAGTGCAGAAGCAGCTGCGAGGCGGAGGCGGCGGTTAAGGTAAGTTCCAGTGTCCCCTGGGAGGTAGGGATAAGCGTTCTCACTCCCTGTGAATAATTAGAAATGGATGGCATATATTACAAAATGAGGTTATGTAGTTTAGTGTTCTTTTATAACTGTCGCTTTGCCTATGATCAATGTTCACCCATTCCTCTTCTTTCTCATTAGAAATTGAAATCTGCCAGGATCAGCACCAGCTCCTCCAAGAAGACTAAAGGGCTCTGGCTATTTCATTTCAATTTCTCCAGACCTCCTTCTGTTTATTAATTCCCACCTGGTGGTAAGTTTCTTTATGTAGAGATGGGATGTTTATTTAACCTCATCATGTACGTGACCCTAGTTTGTGTTTTATAGCTGGACCGAGGAGAAGCTAAAGAAACCAGGATCCGAATTACAGGGATATTATCAAGGGACTGAAGGTTCGATTCCGAATCAATCGTCCCTTGGATTATGGTGAGTATTGGACGTGTGTGTTCACCCATTATTACTGCTCTGTGGATTTTCATAGAAATTCCATATCAGCCTATTTGGGATTAATTAGTGCAAACCCACGTTACCCATGTACTATTGGTTAGGTGGGTGGATAATATTCACACTGGTTTGTAATAACCTGGCATAGCCTATGTAGTAAAGGCTACGTTAGATTTCACTGGGACGACGCCGAACCCGAAAAAGGTTACGTCTTCCTGTCTGGGACCCCGTGATACTTTAAACTCCCTGCCAAGACTTACTGCATCCGGAGTTCCCGGTCAAGGTAAGAGGGGACTTTTGTTCTGTATCGGCCCCGTATTGAGGTCAGGTAAGACGTTTACGTTTATTACTACATCGGCCTGTAAAGGTCAATTCGTAAACTTTTTGATTTTCCTTCATTGTTCTGTTTTAATCCATCAAATTCAACTGCAAAACTCTTGTTCCTTAGACGACGTTACAAAAAGCTTGACAACGTTTTCTGGTTTGGAGATTTTAATTTCCGCCTGGACCTTGAAGGGCCACAGCAGATTCCCTGCTACAAGACAATCACAGGATATGTCTCCCCTCCTTCATCACGACGAGCTGACCAACACCAGGAATGAAGGTAAGGGGTGATAAATACAGGAATTGTAATTGGTCAGTTTCTTTTTACTTTATACATTAATGTCTCTCCATGGTTACAGGATCCATGTTCCGGGGGTTTCAGGAAAGCTAAAATCCACTTCCGCCCCACATATAAATTCGACATGGGAAAAGAACATATGACACCAGTGACAAGCAGAGAACGCCATCCTTACAGTACGTAATGAGCAGTAGATTCTGGTCACTGTGAACTTGCCCTTTACTTGTTATAAGTGGATTTAACCCTGTGTTTCTATTTCT
Organism: Hymenochirus boettgeri; assembly: GCA_019447015.1. Classification (NCBI taxonomy): domain Eukaryota; kingdom Metazoa; phylum Chordata; class Amphibia; order Anura; family Pipidae; genus Hymenochirus; species Hymenochirus boettgeri. The sequence goes on from CM033472.1 coordinate 249,104,074, forward strand.
CAGGACAGAATTGTCTACAGGAATCTCCGTAAGGATGACATCCGCGCTGTGCGTTATAGTTCGTGCACCAACTGAAAACAGTCGGACCACGGCCTTTGTTTGGTGTATACAACGTGAAAATTAGACGTTGAACAGCGGGTAAGTACTCCCTAAAACACATGTACTAATGAATTAAAGGGGTTAGATTGTAAGCACATACATCTGCTAACAAACACATAACAGACATATCACATACATACTACTACAAAACATATATCACATATCACATACACACTGCTACAAACACCTACAACATATCACATAATACTGCTACAACACCTACATACATCACATACATACTGCTACAAAACACCTACATACATATCACATACATACTACTACAAACAATATAACTATCACATACATACTGCTACAAACACCTAATACATATCAAATAACAACTGCTAAAAACACATGCAGTACAATCACATACATACTGCTAACAACACAACCATACTATACAAATACATCTTACAAAACTCACCATTTGTATTACCTTGCTACTTGTACTCTCAGTCTCCCTTTTATTAAACTGTCCCTTTATTAATTACCCCTAACCTACAGGCCCCTCCATATATCTATTAATGTACTGACTGCTCCTGCAGTGTCAGCTCTTGTTACATAGCATCCTGTCTCCCCCACCCAAAACCCTTTTCTCCATAACTGTAATATGTTGCTGCTTCATGCTCCCTGCTACAAGTGCCGTGTTTTACTTCATGTCTCCTATAGCTCAGGATCAGTCTGTCTCCTACCAACACACAGTGATGTAGAGGGAGCAGGTGTTTGAATCTCCCGCGTTGTACCCTCTCGATCTAAAGGGAGAGACTGTTACACAGGAGAGACTCTGGGGACCATCAGGATGTCAATGGGCCACCATTGGAATGTCACACACCAGGCCACCAGTGGGATGTCAGCCCTATGGCTGATTGATCCCTAAGCCACTGCTTCCCTCTCACTAATGTACTTGTAAGTATTTGGGGGTTGGGGGGCCGTCATAGTAGACCTTGATAAACTAGTCCAATTGTTAATGATAGTCCCAAGTTGATCCAGAGATCAGTCTGAACATTGTCTGCGATATCAGGTTTGGCTGTTTAACTCGTACATACGTTCGATTGTACAGACAAGGGTGAACGCACGATCGCATACACGCGCGCAACGAACAGGGTTTCATGTATAGGCGTTTGGTACGCCTGTTGATGATCCCACCCGGGGATAATCAGCGAAGCAGTCGTTTGGTCAACAAACACCATACACGAGAAATGGCCGTTTGTAATCTCGCGAGGTAGCCCTAAGGTCACACGTGTGTACGACCCCTAGCTCCCTCTGGACCAACTCTGGGATGGAGGGTGAATGGGACTAAGTCCATAGTTGTCCAGGTTTAATGAAGAGTGTTTAACGTACCATGTTGATCCAGGGATTAGTCGACTGCAATTGTAGTTAGGAAGGATTTTTTTCCTTCTGGTTCTTAGACGGTTTTAATCTCCTCTGGTGGATCCTGGGACAGGGTAGAATTCTGGTTTTTATGTGTATGATTTGGGGATTTAATGGGGAACAAAAAAAAGCCTAAACCTAACCCCCTCCCTTCGCACTTACCTTCTAGCTGCAGATGCTGTTTGGCCGGTTGGGACCCACCCCTTCCCTAAGGATGGCGGCTGACCAATGGTAGGATATGTCTTTTAGACGTGTGTTCTTCCCATAGACAATGCATCCCTGAATTGCCAGCGTGGGGAGGGGGCAGGAACCAGATGAAGCAGCAACTGTATTAGCACCTTTAGGTACAGCCATAGGAGTTAGGTAGGCTTGTGTTGGTCCAGGGATTAGTCCGACTGCCACATGGAGTCAGGAAGGAAATTTTTCCCCCTTTTGGCCCTTGTTCAGAAGGGGTTTTTCGCCTTCCTTGGACCAACTCTGATGGAATTTGGGATAGGGCCAATTCAATAAAAATAAAATAATTATTTATAAAACACTGAGTGTGTGCAGATTGTTTTCTTTTCTCCCCATCACTTTAACATTTCCCTTTGTATCTGGAATCAGTGTAATATATGGGTTATTTCACATATGGTACGTATGGAAATGTTTATTAACGGAAGCCACTTGGGTACACCAGCAATGTAATTATAACAATATAATGTATAAACAAAATATACACGAGCAGTTAAATAATAAACGTGAATAAATTGACAAGGAATGCCTAACTATATATAATGAAGGCTGTATCGATATTATAATGGTGGCACCTTTAACTATTGGAGGGGTCCCTGTCCTGAAGAACTTGCAGTCTAAGTACAGGGTTGGACTGGCCTACTGGGGAAATCCCCGTTGGGCCCTTCTACCTCAATGCCCATATAAAATAAAGCCCCCAGCAAAAATAAACAAAAAACAATTTTATTAAACCCGGACTGGCATCAGCCCATCTGCTGATGTTAGTTTGAGCTGGGCTGGCGCTTCTCCTCCATCTTGCCCCACTC
>CM033472.1:249106666-249301666 GCA_019447015.1 Hymenochirus boettgeri
ATTTTACCGGGACTGGCAGCAGCCCGTCTGCTGATGTTATTTATGAGCTGTGCCACGCTTCTCAGCCATCTGTGCCCCACTCAATAGCAGCCTGTGACACACCCATGAGGAGGAAAAGAACTGAATGGTCAGGACTCAAAATGGCATCTAGGCATGCGCACCAGCTCATGATAGAGACATGGAGTCTGTTGCTTTATTAAATCCTCTGGTACTGCCAGTATTTCATTTTATATGATGTTTAAGGGTGAGGGGGTTGGGGGTCATTGCTACAGGGGTAGTGGTATATGGTTATGGTGCTGCTAGCCTGCTGCTGGGGGAGTGGGTAGGGGCATGTTATCATGTGGGCTGCTGCTGAGGGATAATGGAGGGGGTCCTAAAGGACTTCTGTATAGGGAGCAGGTGTTAGGGGTATGTCAAAACAGAAAATAGCAAGGGTGTCCAGTCGTTTTTTCATAGGGGTAATCCCAATTTATTAGTGCACAATATAAACACACGACGTTTCGGCCACACGGCCTTTATCAAGTGAGGTATGTGCTCATAAAGTAAAGGTGATCCTCTGCACTCGTCCACCTGTGGGTGCCCACTCCTCCGAATAGTCCAACCCTTAATGGACATATATCAATTGGAAACAGCAAAGAAGCGAGGGTCGCACTCCAAGGTAAATTAATTTCAATTTATTGTAAACCACACATATATCACAACGTTTCGGGGGGAAGGGGGCATGTTTCCCCCCGAAACGTTGTGATATATGTGTGGTTTACAATAAATTGAAGTTAATTTACCTTGGAGTGCGACCCTCGCTTCTTTGCTGTTTCCAATTGATATGTGCTCATAAAGGCTGCTGGGGGATATGGTGATGGCCTTAACGGGCCTCTGTATATGCTGGTGGGGTTAGGGGTATGTGATCATAGGGGTGCTGTTGGGGGATATTAGTGACGGTCCTAATGGGCCTCTGTATATGGAGGGGTTAGGGGTGTTTGATCATAGGGGGCCCTCATCATGTACAGTGACCCCTAGTTTGTGTTTTATAGCTGGACACGAGGAGAAAGCTAAAGAAACCAGGATCCAGAACACAGGGATATTATCAAGGGACTGAAGTTCGATTCCGATTATCAATCGTCCCTTGGATTCTGGTGAGGTATGGACGTGTGTTCACCCATTATTACTGCTCTGTGGATTTTCATAGAAATTCCATATCAGCCCTATTTGGGATTAATTAGTGCAAACCCACGTTACCCTATGTACTATTGGTTAGTGTGGGTGGTAATATTTCACACTGGTTTGGTAATAACCTGGCATAGCCTATGGAGTAAGGCTACGTTAAGATTTGCACTGGGACGACGCCGAACCCGAAAAAGTTACGTCTACTGTCTGGGACCCGTGATAATTTAAACTCCCTGCCGAGCTTACTGCATCCCGGAGTTCCCGGTACAGGTAAGAGGGGACTTTTTGTTCTGTATCGGCCCCGATATGAGGTCAGGTAAGACGTTACGTTTTATTACTACATCGGCCTGTAAAGGTCAATTCTGTAAACTTTTGAGTTTTCCTTCATTGTTCTGTTTCTAATCCATCAATTCAACTGCAAAACTCTCTTGTTCCTTAGACGACGTTACAAAAAGCTTTGACAACGTTTTCTGGGTTGGAGATTTTAATTTCCGCCTGGACCTTGAAAGGGCCACAGCAGATTCCTGCTAAAGACAATCATATGGATAAGTCTCCCCTCCTTCATCACGACGAGCTGACCAACACCATGAATGAAGGTAAGGGGTGATAAATACAGGAATTGTAATGGTCAGTTTCTTTTACTTTATACCATTAATGTCTCTCCATGTTACAGGATCCATGTTCCGGGGGTTTCAGGAAGCTAAAATCCACTTCCGCCCCACATATAAATTCGACATGGGAAGACACATACGACACCAGTGACAAGCAGAGAACGCCATCCTATACAGTACGTAATGATCAGTAGATTCCTGGTCACTGTGTAACTTGCCCTTTACTTGTTATAAGTGGATTTAACCCGTGTTTTCTATTCTCAGGACAGAATTGTCTAAGGAATCTCCGTAAGGATGACATCCGCGCTGTGCGGTATAGTTCGTGCACCACATGAAACAGTCGGACCACAGGCCTTTGTTTGGTGTATACAACGTGAAAATTAGACGTTGAACAGGCCGGTAAGTACATCCCTAAATACACATTACTAATGAATTAAAGGGGTTAGATTGTAAGCACATACATCTGCTACAAACACATACATACATATCACATACATACTACTACAAAACTATATACATATCACATACACATGCTACAAAACACCTACATACATATCACATACATACTGCTACAAACACCTACATACATATCACATACATACTGCTTCAAACACCTACATACATATCACATGCATACTACTACAAACATATATACATATCACATAAAACGTACAAACACCTACATACATATCACAATACATACTGCTACAAAACATGCATACATATCACATACATAATGCTACAACACATGCATACTTATCACATTACAATCTTACACAAACTCACACTTGTATTACCTGCCTACTTAGTACTCTCAGTCTCCCTTCTATAAAACTGTTCCCTTTATTAATTACACCCTTTATACCTACAGGCCCCTCCATATATCTATTACGGACTGACCTGCTCCTGCAGCGTCAGCTTCTGTTACATAGCATCTGTCTCCCCCACCCAAACCCTTTTCTCCATACGTAATATGTTGCTGCTTCATGCTCCCTGCTACAATGTGCCGTGTTTTCTTCATGTCTCCTATAGCTGACAGGATCAGTCTGTCTCCTACCAAACACACGTGATGTAGAGGGAGCAGGTGTTTGAATCTCCCGCGCTCTGTACCCTCTCGATCTAAAGGGGAGGACTGTTACACAGGAAGAGACTCTGGGGACCATCAGGATGTCAATGGGCCACCATTGGAATGTCAACAGGCCACCAGCTGGATGTTAATGGGCCACCAGTGGGATGTCAGCCCCTATGGCTGATGATCCCTAAGCCACTGCTTCCCTCTCACTAATGTACTTGTAATGTATTTGGGTGTTGGGGGGCCGTCCTACATTAGACCTTGATAAACTATGTCCAATTGTTACTGATAGTCCCAAGTTGATCCAGAGATCAGTCTGAACATTGTCTGCGATATCAGGTTTGGCTGTTTAACTGTACATACGTTCGATTTTACAGACAAGGGTGAACGCACGATCGCATAACCGGCAACGAACAGGCGTTTCATGTATAGGCGTTTGGTTAGACCTGTTGATGATCCCATGGTGGATAATCAGCGAAGTCGGTCGTTTTGGCCAACCGGCACCACACACACGAGAAATGTCCGTTTGTATATATCCAGTGTAGCCCTAAGTCACACGGTGTACGACCCTTAGCCCCTCTGGACAACTCTGGGATAGGAGGGTGAATGGACTAAGTCCATAGTTGTCCAGGTTTAATGAAGACGTGTGTATAACGTCCCATGTTGATCCAGGGATTAGTCCGACTGCCAATTGTAGTTAGGAAGGATTTTTTTTTCCTTCTGGTTCTCAGACGTTTTAATCTCTTCCTGTGGATCAGCTTGGACAGAGGGTAGAATTTGGTTTTTATTTGGTATGATTTGGGGTATTTAATGGGGAAACAAAGCCAAAACTAACCCCCTCATTCGCACTTACTTCATCGATGCAGATGCTGTTTCGGGCCGGTCTGGACCCACACCCCTTCCCTAAGGATGGCGGGCTGACACAATGGGAGGATATGTCTTTTAGAAGTGTGTGTCTCCCATAGACAAGCATCCCCTGAATTGCCAGCGTGGGGAGGGGGCAGGACCAGATGAAGCAGCACAACTGTATTAGCACCTTTAGGTACAGCCATAGGGAGTTAGGTTAGGCTTTAGTGTTGGTCCAGGGATTAGTCGACTGCCACATGGAGTCAGGAAGGAAATTTTTCCCCTTTTGGCCCTTGTTCAGAAGGGGTTTTTCGCCTTCCTCTGACCAACTCTGATGGAATCTGGGATAGGGCCAATTCAATAAAAATAAAATAATTATTTATAAAAACACTGATGTGGCAGATTGTTTTCTTTTTCCCCATCACTTTACATTTCCCTTTGTAATCTGGGAATCAGTGTAATATTGGTTATTTCACATTATAGGTAAGTATGGAAATGTTTATTAACGGAACGCCACTTTGGCACCAGCAAATGTACATTATAAACAATATAATGTTAAACAAATATACCGAGGCAGTTAAAAATAAACGTGATAAATGACAAGGAATGCCTACATATATAAAATGAAGTTGTTATCGATATTATAATGGTGGCACCTTTACATATTAGGAGGGAGGTCCTGTCTGAAGAACTGCAGTCTAAAGTACAGGGTTGGACGGCCTACTGGGGAAATCCCCGTTGGCGCCTTCTACTCAATGCCCATATAAAATAAAGCCCCAGCAAAAATAACAAAAAAAACAATTGTTACCGGGACTGGCAGCAGCCCGTCTGCTGATGTTATTTATGAGCTGTGCCAAGCTTCTCACGCCATCTGTGCCCCACTCAATAGCAGCCTGTGACACACCCATGAGGAGGAAAAGAACTGAATGGTCAGGACTCAAAATGGCATTAGGATGCGCACCAGCCATGATAGAGACATGGAGTCTGTTGCTTTATTAAATCCTTGTATGCCAGTATTTCATTTATATGATGTTGAATTGGGATGGAGTGGGGGGTTGGGGGTCATTGCTACAGGGGTAGTGGTATATGGTTATGGTGTGCTAGCCTGTGTCGGGGGAGTGTGGTAGGGGCATGTTATCATGTGGGCTGCTGCTGAGGGATAATGGAGGGGGTCCTAAGGACTTCTGTATAGGGAGCAGGTGTTAGGGGTATGTCAAAACAGAAAATAGCAAGGGTGTCAGTCGTTTTTTCATAGGGGTAATCCCAATTTATTAGTGCACAATATAAACACACGACGTTTCGGCCACACGGCCTTTATCAAGTGAGGTATGTGTCATAAAGTAAAGTGATCCTCTGCACTCGTCCACCTGTGGGTGCCCAATCCTCCGAATAGTCCAACCCTAATTGACCTATATCAATTGGAAAAGCAAAGAAGCGAGGGTCGCACTCCAAGGTAAATTAATTTCAATTTATGTAAACCACACATATATCACAAACGTTTCGGGGGAAGGGGGCATGTTTCCCCCGAAACGTTGTGATATATGTGTGGTTACAATAAATTGAAGTTAATTTACCTTGGAGTGCGACCCTCGCTTCTTTGCTGTTTCCAATTGAATGTGCTCATAAAGGCTGCTGGGGGATATGGTGATGGCCTTAACGGGCCTCTGTATATTGCTGGGGGGGATGAGGGTATGTGATCATAGGGGTGCTGTTGGGGGATATTAGTGACGGTCCTAATGGGCCTCTGTATATGGAGGGGTTAGGGGTGTTTGATCATAGGGGGGGAAAATAATAGTGATGGTTTTGATGGGAGGGGTTAAGGATATGTAGTCATAGCAATAGTCCTAATGGTCCTCTGTAAAAGGAGGGGTTAGGGGGATGTGGTCATGGGGGATGATAGTAATGGTCCTAATGGACCTCTGTATAGGGAAGGGGTAGGGGTATGTGGTCATGGTGGGTGCTGCTGCTGGGAAAAATGTTGTTTGTGGTGATAGGATGATAGGCTTCAGTATAGGGATGGTATTAGTGGTATGTTGTCATGATTGTGCTTCTGTATATTATTTGATTAATTTATTTGACATTATACATAGGAAGTACTGACTTGTTTGCAGGACCCCTAATAGAGACCGTTATGGTCTTGCACTTGACCCAGCGCCTGGGTTGATTTAGTTGCTCAGTAGAGATCTGAGCATGTTTGATCCATCCAACAGCCAATCAGTAGAAATTACTGTTAGGAACATTCCAAGGAAGAGGTGCACTCTGGGAAAATGAAGGTTGTAGAAGCTAAAATGGAAGCTTACTACTGACCCCTGCATAGCAAAGGGTAAGAATTGGGGTGTAAAATAGGTATGAAGACAAAATGTAGAATAACCAGGTATGTGTAATAGATAAATAATTGAAATAATATTTTTCCAAATTAACTTCCATATAACAAATATTTTTCCAAATTAACCTCCATATAACAGCAAGGGACCAGGGACCTCCATATAAGAGCAAGGCGTTGGGGACCTCCTGAATGCAAAATGTCTGTTGTATTCAATTAGATCAACTGGACTTGAAGTTTAGTTCTTGAAGACGTTTCGCTAGTCATCCGACTGGCTTTCTCATTCAGAATGACTTGTACAAGGATCTGTGGCAATTATGTACCCTGGAAAATCCCAATTAGCATATCACAGCCAAGTGTTAAGGGCGTGATTGGATAGTGGCTAAGAGGTGTTATAGGAACGCCCAGAATAAGGTGTCAAAACAGCATTGTACACTGTCTAGTGGACTGGAGGTCTGACAACACTGACTGGTGAACTGGAGGGCTGATTTAACACTGACTGGTGAACTGGAAAATGCCCTCATGCCCAGCCCACACATATTGATACATATCAATTGCCCTCATGCCCAGCCCACACAGACTGGTATATATAAGATGCCCTCATGCCCAGTCCACATGTTAGTACATAAAAGATAGCCCCTTGCCCAGCCCATACAGATTTGGACATATAAGATTCCCTCATACCCCAGCCCACACAAATTGATACATATAATATATGCCTCCGCCCAAAACAGACTGGTATATATAAGATGCCCTCGTGCCCAGTTCGTGCAGACTAGTATATATCAGATGCCCTAATGACCAGGTCACACATATTGGGACATATAAGATGCCCTCATGCCCAGCCCACACAGACTAGTATATATCAGATGCCCCCCACACATGTACATGGCAGACAACTGTCTGCCATTTACAATGCTGTTTTGACACCTTACCCTGGGCGTTCCTATAACACCTTTTAGCCACTATGCAAGCCCGCCCTTAACACTTGGCTGTGATATGCTAATTGGGATTTTCCAGGGTACATAATTGCCACAGATTCTTGTACAAGTCATTCTGAATTGAGAAACGTCTTCAAGAACTAAACTAGCGAAACGTCTTCAAGAACTAAACTTCAAGTCCAGTTGATCTAATTGAATACAAAAGATATACCATGACCTGGATGAATGAGAACCTCACAAGCAAATTCGAATGCAAAGTGTTTATTTGCATTGTAATTAAGAGTGTTATGAAACGGCCCAGGGTAAGGTTATTAAAAGAAGCATTGTAAATGGCAGACACTGGGGCCTGATTTACCCACATTTGCTGTGCTAAAAATAGGGGTTAAAATTGTGCTAACCAATATGAATAGGTTAGAGCAAGTTTACCTCCATAATTGCACTGGCTGCACCAGTTTCACCAAAAGACACCCATGTAAACCCGTGCAATGTATTTAATAAAGGATTTGCACCACTTAAAACTCCACAATTTAAAGACGGGCAAATATGGCTTTCGGTATTTAATACTGGATTTGCACCTTGGGTAAAAAAAAAGAGATACAAAAAATAAAAATTTTCTCACGGTGTGAAGATGGTGGATATTTATAAGTATTTATTCATTTATTAATTTATATTAAACAAATAAAGTGTTTTTAATAAATGTTTTCTTTTGCCTCAATGATGTCATCGTAAGCTGTGTGGAAAACATTTTGGTTGCCATAGCAACCCTATTGAGTCAATCACATAAAAATACCTAGAATTTTCCACTTGTGTTTTGAGATTGAGATTGAGAGGACACGTTGTTTCTCTCCTGAGGGTTTTTATTTTAGCAAGAAAAGTATTAATCTAGAGGTAAGTGAATGATTTTCTGGAAGGGAATAATAGAGAATAGACCGAATTTTTAAAACTATATTAATTAATTTGGCTTGAAGAGCCAAATCCCTGTTCTTTCTATTTCTTCTCTCTTTATGGACTGGATTCCTCACATAGTAGAGACTCCCATAGGAGAAGTGTCCCATTACCTAGCTAAGGAATCCGCGTTATCAGCGATTCCAGGACATTTATCTCCATTGACTATATGGTCCCATCCTCAACATGGACATTCAGGGGTTTCAGGGTCATGTGATTAATCCCAACTGTCACTTTCTATAAGAAATGTACCTGGGTCCAAAGCTACACTAACTACACACTGTGTCTCTCTGACACACACAACAACAAAACTACACCACTATTACAAACAAAAGTTTAACATGTATACAATGAAAGCACAATATTAAATACATGTAAAGCACAATGTATGGTTTATGATGTAGAAAGAAAACTACAACTCCCAGCATTCCCTGTTGCCATCTGCTGTTGGCGAATGCTGAGAGTTGTAGTTTTCGAACATCTTCAGGGCACAGGAAAGACCTCCCTTTTATGGTCACAACACAAAAACCTACCCCAAATACCACCCAGATAAAGGTACACAACCTACTGATAAACCCTCACAACCCAACACCTTCCAGAATGCACCGTTTTATACTTCCCCCTTCTAGTATTTTATAAACCCCTAAAAACACAATAGTACGAACCTTTCCCATCCCTCCACCACATAAATCCAACAGAATTTCACAACCTTCATATCTGAATTAACAATCTTTCTTGTCTCTTTCTGAACCACATAAGACACAATGACGGGGACTAATTAACATCTGCAATTTAGCCAGGAAAGCTGCCCAGATCGTCTCAATCCGTCGTTAGTAAGTAGATGAACTTGGGAACATCGGGCTACATAGAGATAAAGGGATATTAGATTTTCACTTTTCATTTATTTCACAGTTTGGCAGAAAAGCCGGTGCTGCGGAGACGCTCACCATCGGCACAGGCGGATTCCAGAATGTGGACTATTCAGACTGCCCCAGTCTCGTCCTCAATAACGTCCTAATGCCAATGATCCAGGGAAAGGATGGCCTGGATATGAATGTCTAAACAGCGGAAAGAATGTGGTATACATGGTCCAGGAAAACGTTAGGATCAGGGAATGGATTGTCACCCCTGGTTACTGCGGCTATTGGGGGATGGGTGTTGCCAGGGGCTCTTTCTTACGGTAGGTTACTGATCTTCTCTAGGGAATTATTATTGGGGATGTATCTGCTGTTGTTATTTTCTCAATGGGCTAGAAAGGGCCCCGGGATAACGTTTTCCCATCATTTCCTATTTATTTAGGTAGTTATTGTCTATACCATAAAGAATCCCTAGAATGCTAATGATCTCTCCCTTTATTCCCCAGTATTATGCGCGAGACGTCTGATGAGAAAGAAGCCGCGATGGAAGGAGATAAAGAGCCCAAACGCTAAGGATTCCATAACCACGTGGAATATGGCGACGAACAAGAGGTAATTTGGAAATTTTGGTCTCTGGAAATCACTTCTAAGATAAATGCAAGATATCGATTTAAATTGGACATAAACCATGCAATTTGGATAGTCTTTAATTGGACCAATGTGATGACTATTATTATGCATTGTACTTTCCATAAAGGAATTCCCTGCAGGATTGAGCGATCTATTTCCATAGGTGCTCAATCTGCCCAGGACCTCTATATCGTTGGGACACAGGAAGCCACTGTGAACAGGTAAGGGAAACTAAACAACAATTTCTATGTCTATTATTCCTGTGAGGTTATTCAATGAAGGAGACATTTTTAAACCCTGGACACATTCTGTGTGTGTGAGGTTCAGGTTCATTATAAAGTATGTCTATGGTGATGGGCATTGAACTGTGGTCTTTGGATCTGTATGGTTTCTCTGCAGTGAAAAATGGGAGAAGCTCTACAGTCGACTCTCGGCCATCGATATGGTTTGCTGAAGTCGGCCAGTCACGGCGCTCTGTCCCTGGCTATGTTCGCCAGACGGGAACTAATCCGTCTTTTCAGGTATTTTATTTTTAATAAATATTTATGTCCAACCTTTGTGCTTTAAAGGAACACTAAACTGTGTTTTGTAAGTGGATCCATCTGTTTCTATTATTCACAGGGAGGGGAGAACACTTATCCCTACCTCCCTGTGAATAATAGAACGCCCAGGGGATACTGGAACTTACCTTACCGCCGCTCCACTCGCAGCTTCTTCTGCACTGACAGACGCTCTGTCCCGATCGCACACCTATCTTTTGTATTGGCACGCAGGGGCCTAAGTAGGCGCTTGGTCGGGACAGCGTGGCTGTCAGTGCAGAAGCAGCTGCGAGTGGAGCGGCGGTAAGGTAAGTTCCAGTGTCCCCTGGGAGGTAGGGATAAGCGTTCTCACCTCCCTGTGAATAATAGAAATGGATGGCATATACTTACAAAAGAGGTTTATGTAGTTTAGTGTTCCTTTTATAACTGTCGCTTTGCCTGATGATCAAATGTTCACCCATCTCCTCTTCTTTCCATTAGAAATTGAAATGCCAGGATCAGCCCAGCTCCTCCAAGAAGACTAAAAGGGGCTCTGGCTATTTCATTTCAATTTCTCCAGACCTCCTTCTGTTTATTAATTTCCCACTGGCTGGTAAGTTCTCTTTATGTAGAGATGTGGATGTTTATTTAACCTCATCGCGACAGTGACCCTAGTTTGTGTTTTATAGCTGGACCCGAGGAGAAGCTAAAGAAACCAGGATCCGAATTACAGGGATATTATCAAGGGACTGAAGTTCGATCCGATATCAATCGTCCCTTGGATTCTGGTGAGTATTGGACGTGGTTGCACCCATTATTACTGCCTCTGTGGATTTTCATGAAATTCCATTCAGCCTATTGGGATTATTAGGCAAACCCACGTTACCCTATGTACTATTGGTTAGTGGGGTGGAATAATTTCACAACTGTTTGGTAATAACCTGGCATAGCCTATGTAGTAAAAGGCTACGTTAGATTTCACTGGGACGACGCCGAACCCGAAAAAGGTACGGTCTTACCTGTCGGGGACCGTGATACTTTAACACTCCCTGCCAAGACTTACTGCATCCGGAGTCCCGGTCAGGTAAGAGGGGACTTTTTGTTCTGTATCGGCCCGTATTGAGGTCAGGTAAGACGTTACGTTTATTACTACATCGGCCTGTAAAGGTCAATTCTGTAAACTTTTTGATTTTCCTTCATGTTCTGTTTCTAATCCATCAAATTTCAACTGCAAACTTCTTGTTCCTTAGACGACGTTACAAAAAGCTTTGACAACGTTTGTCTGGTTTGGAGATTTTAATTTCCGCCTGGACCTTGAAAGGGCACAGCAGATTCCACTGCTAAAGACAATACACTAGGGATCTGTTCCCCTCCTTCATCACGACGAGCTGGACCAAACACCATGAATGAAGGTAAGTGGGTGATAAATACAGGAATTGTAATGGTCAGTTTCTTTTACTTTTATACATTAATGTCTCTCCAGTTACAGGATCCATGTTCCGGGGGTTTCAGGAAAGCTAAAATCCACTTCCGCCCCCACAATAAAATTCGACATGGGAAACAGAACATATGACACCGTGACAAGCAGAGAACGCCTATCTATACAGTACGTAATGTCAGTAGATTCCTGGTCAGTTGGAACTTGCCCTTTACTTGTTATAAGTGGGATTTAACCCTTTGTTTTTATTTCTCAGGACAGAATTGTCATACACGGAATCTCCGTAAGGATGACATCCGCGCTGTGCGTTATAGTTCGTGCACCAACATGAAACAGTCGGACCACGGCCTTGTTTGGTGTATACAACGTGAAAATTAGACGTTGAACAGGCGGTAAGTACTCCCTAAATACACATTTACTAATGAATTAAAGGGGTTAGATTGTAAGCACCATACATACTGCTACAAACACATACAACATATCACATACATACTACTACAAACATATATACATACTCACATAGATACTGCTACAAACACCTACATACATCTCACATAGATACTGCTACAAACACCTACATACATCTCACATAGATACTGCTACAAACACCTACATACTATACAAATACATACTACTACAAACATACTTAACTATCACATACCATTACTGCTACAAACACCTACATACATATCAATACACTACTGCTACAAACACATGCAGACATCATCACATACATAATGCTACAACACAACGAACTTATACAAATTACATCTACACAAAACTCACACTTGTATACCTTGCCTGTACTTGTACTCTCAGTCTCCCTTTCTTATTAAACTGTTCCTATTAATACACCCTCTTATACCTACAGGCCCCTCCATATATCTATTAATGTACTGACCTGCCCTGCAGTGTCAGCTCTTGTTACATAGCATCCTGTCTCCCCCCACCCAAACCCTTTTCTCCATAACTGCTAATATGTTGCTGCTTCATGCTCCCCTGCTACAATGTGCCGTGTTTTATTCATGTCTCCTATAGCTGTCAGGATCAGTCTGGTCTCCTACCAACACACAGTGATGTAGAGGGAGCAGGGTTTGAATCTCCCGCGTCTGTACCCTCTCGATCTAAAGAGGGGAGACGTTACACAGGAAGGACTCTGGGGACCATCAGGATGTCCAATGGGCCACCATTGGAATGTCAACAGGCCACCAGTGGGATGTCAGCCCCTATGGCTGATAGTGATCCCAAGCCACTGCTTCCCTCTCACTAATGTACTTGTAATGTATTTGGGTGTTGGGGGGCCGTCCTATTAGACTTGATAACTATGTCCAATTGTTACTGATAGTCCCAAGTTTGATCCAGAGATCAGTCTGAACATGTCTGCGATATCAGGTTGGGTGTTTAACCGTACATACGTTCGATTTACAGACAAAGGGTGAACGCCACGATCGCATTTACACGCGCGCAACGAACAGGCGTTTCATGTATAGGCGTGTTGGTAGGCCCTGTTGATGATCCCACCCGGCGGATAATCAGCGAAGCAAGGTTCATGGTCAACTAAAAAACATACACGAGAAATGGCCGTTTGTAATCTCGCGTGTAGCCCTAAGGTAACACGTGTGTACGACCCCTTAGCTCCCTCTGGACCAACTCTGGGATAGGAGGGTATGAGAGGCTAAGTCCATAGTTGTCCAGGTTTAATGAAGGAGTGTTGTAACGTCCATGTTGATCCAGGGATAGTCAGACTGCAATTGTAGTTAGGAAGGACTTTTTTCCTTCTGGTTCTTCGACGGTTTTCACTCTCCTGTGGATCCTGGGACAGGGTAGAATTCGGGTGTTTTATTGGTATGATTTGGGTATTAATGGGAACACAAAAGCCATAAACCTAACCCCTCCCTTCGCACTTACCTTCTAGCTGCAGATGCTGTTTTCGGGCCGGTCGGGACCCACCCCTTCCCTAAGATGGCAGGCTCGACCAATGGTAGGATAGTCTTTTAGAAGTGTGTGTTCTTCCCATAGACAATGCATTCCTGAATTGCCAGCGTGGGGAGGGGGCCAGGAACAGATGAAGCAGCAACCGTATTAGCACCTTTAGGGTACAGCCATAGGAGTTAGGTTCGGCTTTAGTGTTGGTCCAGGGATTAGTCCGACTGCCACATGGAGTCAGGAAGGAATTTTCCCCCTTTTGGCCCTTGTTCAGAAGGGTGTTTTCGCCTTCCTGGACCAACTCTGATGGAATCTGGGGATAGGGCCAATTCAATAAAAATAAATAATTATTTATAAAACACTGATGTGTGTGACAATTGTTGCTAGATTTGTTCTCTTTTATCTTCCCATACTTTAACACGAGGCTCCCTCTATAGGTAATACTGGGAATCAGTGTACGTATGGAAAGGTTTATTAACGGAATGCCAACTTGGGTACACAGCAATGTAATTATAACAAAGTATAATGTATATAAACAAAATATACAGAGCAGTTAAATAATAAACGTGATATAAATTGACAAGGAATGCCTAACATATTATTAAATGAGGCTGTATCGAGTAATAATGGTGGCAGCATAAAGCCATATTAGGAGGGGGGTCCCTGGCTGAAGAACTTGCAGTCTAAGTACAGGGTTGGACCGGCCTACTGGGGAAATCCCCGTGGGTTCTTCTACTCAATGCCCATATAAAATAAAGCCCCCAGCAAAATAAACAAACAAACAATTTTACGGGACTGGCAGCAGCCCATCTGTGATGTTAGTTATGAGCTTGCCGCGCTCTCAGCCATCTGTTGCCCCCACTCAATAGCAGCCTGTGACACACCATGAGGAGCAAAAGAACTGAATGGTCAGGACTCAAAATGGCATCTAGGCATGTGCACCAGCTCAATGATAGAGGACTGGAGTCTGTTGCTTATTAAATCCTCTGGTACTGCCAGTATTTCATTTTATATGATGTTTAAGGGTGAGGGGGGTTGGGGGTCATTGCTACAGGGGGTAGTGGTATATGGTTTGGTGCTGCTAGTCTGCTGCTGGGGGAGTGGGTAGGGGCATGTTATCATGTGGGCTGCTGCTGAGGGTAATGGAGGGGGTCTTAAAGGACTTCTGTATAGGGGAGAAGGTGTTAGGGGTATGTCAAAACAGAAAATAGCAAGGGTGTCTGAATATGCAGGCAGATTAGACAAGTTAGGGCGTTTACATTGGAGGAGAAGCGGCGGGTGCGTGGACATGATAACCTTATACAAATATATTAATGGCCCATACAGTGAACTCTTGGTGCATTGTTCACTAATAGGTCATATCAGAGGACTCGTGGACATCCTTTAAGGTTGGAAGAAAGAAGTTCATCTTCAAGTTAGGGAGGTTTCTTTACAGTGAGAACGGTGAGTGAAACTGTGGAACTGTCTTCCAGCAGGTGTGGTAATGGCAAGTTCATTGAATAACTTAAAAAAGGCCTGGATGGAAAGGTTTCAAAACTAAAAATATTGAGAATTACTGGTACTAATGCATATAGATCTGGTTGATCCAGGGATACTTTCCGATGCCGTTTGGAGTCCGGAAGGAATTTTTTCCCCCTTTTTAGCTGGGGTTTTTTGCTTCCTTGGATCAACTGTTAGGTAGGGTTAAAAAAAAAAAAAAAAAAGGGAATAGGTTGGACTTGATGGACGAATGTCTTTATCAAACCTTAATTACTATGTTACTATGTTACTATGTACTATGTGTCCAGTGTTTTTTCATAGGGTACCCAATTATTAGTGACAAATATAAACACACGAAGTTTTGGCCACACGGCCTTTATCAAGTAGGTATGTGCTCGAAATGCTGCTAGGGGGGGGAGGAAATCTGTAGGGGGGGGTGGAAAGGGGCAGCGGGGATAGGAGGTGGGGGGAGGGGGGGGGAGAGGGGGCGGACGGCCAAGGGCCATAGGAGGGGGGGGGGGGGCAGGGGGGAAAAAAGATGAGGGGGGGGAGGGGTGAGGGGGGGAAGGGGAGCGAAGCAAGAGTCCTAATGGCCCTGCTGAAAAGAGAGGGGAGGGGGAGGGGGATGGGGGGCATATGGGGAGAGTAATGGCCCAAGGACCTCTGTATAGGGAAGGGGGAGGGGATGTGGTCATGGTGGGGGCTGAGGCGGGGAAAAATGTTGTTGTGGGAGAGGAGGGATAGGTTCAGTATAGGGATGGTATAGTGGGGATGGGATGGATGGGCTGTATTATTGTGATTTGACGGATACACAGGAGAGACAGGGACGGACAGAGACAGGACCCCTACCCCATTAGAGAGGGTATGGTCTTGACCTTGACCCAGCGCCCTGGGTTGATTCAGTTGCTCAGTAGAGATCTGAGCATGTTTGATCCATCCAACAGCCAATCAGTAGAAATTACTGTTAGGAACATTCCAAGGAGGGGCACTCTGGGAAAATGAAGGTTGTAGAAAACTAAAATGGAAGTCTATACTGACCCACCATAGCAAAGGGTAAAGAATTGGGGTTAAAATAGGTATGAAGACCAAATGTAGAATACCGGTGGTATGTGTAATAGAAAATAATTGAAATAATATTTTTCCAAATACCTTCATATAACAAATATTTTTCCAAATTAACCTCCATATAACAGCAAGGGACCAGGGACCTCATATAAGAGCAAGGAGTTGGGGACCTCTGAATGCAAAATGTCTGTATTCAATTAGATCAACATGGACTTGAAGTTTAGTCTTGAAGACGTTTCGTAGTCACCGACGGCTTCTCAATTCACAATGACTTGTACAAGAATCTGTGGCAATTATGTACCCTGGAAAGTCCCAATGCAATCACAGCCAGGTTGTAAGGGCGTGATTGGATAGTGGCTAAAAGGTGTTATAGGAACGCCCAGAGATAGGTGTCACAAACAGCATTGTACACTGTCTAGTGGACTGGAGGTCTGACAACACTGACTGGTGAACGGAGGGCTGATTTAACACTGACTGGTGAACTGGAAAATGCCCTCATGCCCAGCCCACACACATTGATACATATCAATTGCCCTCATGCCAGCCCACACACAGACTGGTATATATAAGATGCCTCATGCCAGTCCACCATGTTAGGAATAAAACGTAGACCCTTGCCCAGCCATACAAGATTTGGACATATAAGATTCCCTCATACACCAGCCACACCAAAATTGATACATATAATATATGCCCCGCCCAAACAGACTGGTATATATAAGATGCCCTCGTGCCCAGTTCGTGCAGACTAGTATATATCAGATGCCCTAATGACCAGGTCACACATATTGGTACATATAAGATGCAACAGCCAATCAGTAGAAAGACATACTGGTAGGAACATTCCAAGGAAGAGGGCACTCTGGACAATGAAGGTGGTAGAAGCTAAAAGGAAGCTTACTATGACCCCTGCATAGCAAAGGGTAAGAATTGGGGGTAAAAGAGGTATGAGACAAAATGTAGAATAACCAGGTTAGTATTAATAGATAAATAATTGAAAAATAATATTTTCCAAAATTAATTCCATATAACAACTTTTCCAAATTAACCATACATATAAACCGCAAGGGACACAGGGACCTCCATATAAGAGCAAGGCGTGGGGACCTCTGAATGCAAAATGTGTCTGTTGTTTCAATAGGATCAACTGGACTGAAGTTTGTTCTTGAGAGTTTCGCTAGTCATCCGACTGGCTTTCTCATTCAGAATGACTTGTACAAGGATTGTGGCAATTATGTTACCCTGGAAAAATCCCAATTAGCATATCACAGCCAAGTGTTTAAGGGGCGAGTCCGCCTGTGTCGTGATGGATAGTGGATAAGAGGGTGTTTAGGAACCGCCCAGATTAAGGTGTCAAACAAGCTTGTACACTGTCTAGTGGACTGGAGGTCTGACCAAACACTGACGGTGGAACTGGACGGCTGAGTTAACAACTGAATGGTGAACCTGGAAAATGCACCCTCATTGACCAGCCACACATATTGATAAATCAATTTGCCCTCATGGGCCCAGCCCACACCAGACTGGGTAATATAAGATGCCTCATTGCCCAGTCCACATGTTAGTACATAAAAGATACCCCTGCCCAGCCCATACAGGATTTGGACAATAAGATTCCTCATACCCCAGCCCACACAAATTGATCATATATATATGCCCGCCCAAAAAGGGACTGGGATATATTAAGATTGCCCTCGTGCCCATTCGTGAAGAGAGTATATATCAGATGCCCTAATGGACCAGGTCACACATATTGGTACATATACGATTTCCTCATGCCCGCCAACAGACTAGTATATATACAGGATGGCCCAGCCCACACAGGTGACATGGAGACAACTGTCTGCCAGTTACAATGCTGTTTTGACACCTTACCCGGGGCGTTCCTATAAACACCTTTTAGCCCACATGCAAGCCCGAACTTAACACTGGCTGTGATCTGCTAATTGGATTTTCCAGGGGACATAATTGCCACAGATTCTTGTACAAGTCATTCTGAATGAGAAACGTCTCAAGACTACACTAGCGAAACGTCTTCAAGAACTAAACTTAAAGTCCAGTTGATCTAATTGAATAAAAGATATACCATGACAGGATGAATGAGAACCTTCACACGCAAATTTCCTGGATGCAAAGTGTTTATTTGAATTGTAATTTAAGAGTGTTCTGAACGGACCAGGGTAAGGTTATTAAAAAGAAGGCATTGAGCATGTAATGGGCAGGACAATGGGGCCGGATGTACCCACATTTGTGTGCTTAAACATAGGGTTAAAATTGTGCTACAATATTGTAGGTTAGAGCAAAGTTTTACCTCCATTATTGCACTGGCGCACCAAGTTCACCAAGAGAACACCATGTAACACGTGCAATGTATTTAAGAAAGGATGGCACCACTTTAACTCCACAATTTAGGGAACGGGCAAATTGGCTTTCGGTATTAATACTGGATTTGCCTTGTGGTAAAAAAGAGAATACAAAAATACAAATTTTCTCACGGTGAAGATGGTGGATATTTATAAGTATTATTCATTATTAATTTTATATTAAACAAATAAAGGGTTTTTATAAATGTTTTCTTTTTGCCTCAATGATGTCATCGTTGAAGCTGTGTGGAAAACATTTTGGTTGGCCATAGCAACCCTATGATGTCATCAATAAAATACATAGAATTTTCCACTTTTGTTTTGAGATTGAGATGAGAGGCACGTTGTTCTATTGAGGGTTTTATTTTAGCAAGGAAAAAGTATTATTAGAGGTAAGTGAATGATTTCTGGAAGGAATAATAGAGAATAGAACCGAATTTTGAAAACGATATTAAATTAATTTGGCTTGAAGAGCCAAATCCCTTTCTTTCTATTCTCTTCTCCTTTATGGACTGTATCTCCTCACATAGTAGAGACTCCCATAGGAGAAGTGTTCCCATACCTAGCTAAGGAATCGCGTTCTCAGCGATTTTCAGGACATTGTATACCAATTGACTATAATGGTCCAATCCTTAACATGGACATTCAGGTTTCAGGGTAATGTGATCTAATCCAACTGGCACTTCTATAAGAAATGTACCGGTCAAGCTTACACTAACTACCACGTGTCTCTCTGACCACACAAAACAAAACACTACACACACTATTACCAAACCAAAAGTTTTAACATGTATATGTGAAAGACATATAAATACATGTAAAGCACAATGTATGGTTATGTATGTAGAAAGAAAACTACAAAACTCCCAGCATTCCCTGTTGCCATTGCTGTTGGCGATGCTGGAGTGTAGTTTTCGAACATCTTCAGGGCCAAAGGAAAGACCTACCTTTTTGGTCACAACACAAAACATACCCCAAATACCACCCAGATAAGGTACAAACACCTATGATAACCCTCACAACCCAACCTACCTTCCAGAATTGCACCTGTTTATACTTTCCCCTTCCTAGTTATTTTTATAAAAACCACTAAAAACACTAATAGTACGAACCTTTCCATTCCCTCCACAACTAAATCCAACAGAATTTCAACACCTTGTATCTGAGATTAACAATCTCTCTCTTTCGTTGTCTCTTTATGAACCACCCATAAGGAAAAAATGAAGGGACTAATTAACATCTGCAATTTAGCCAGGAAAGCTGCCCGATCGTCTCAATCCGTCGTTACGTAAGTAGATGAAACTTGGGAACATCGGGCTACATAGAGATAAAGGATATTAGATTTTCACCTTTTTCACTTTATTTCACAGTTTGGCAGAAAAGCCGGTGCTGCGGAGACGCTCACCATCGGCACAGGCAGATTCCAGAATGTGGACTATCAGGATGCCCCCAGTCTCGTCCTCAAAACGTCCTAATGCCAATGATCCAGGGAAAGGATGCCTGGATATGAATGTTAAACAGCGGAAAGATGTGAGGAATACATGGTCCAGGGAAAACGGTATGGATCGGGAATGGATTGTCACCCATTGGTTATGCGGCTATTGGGGGATGGTGTTTGAACGGGGGCTTTTCTGTACGGTAGGGTACTGATCTTCTATAGGGAATATGAGTGGGATTGTCTTGCTGGGTTATTTTCTCAATGGGGCTAGAAAGGGCCCCGGGATAACGTGGTCCCATCTTCCTTATTTATTTAGGTAGTTATGTCATACATAAAGAATCCCTAGAATGTAATGATCTCTCCCTTTATGCCCCAGTTATCTGCGTAGCGTCGATGAGAAAGAAGCCTGCGATGGAAAGAGATTAAAGAAGCCCCAGAACGCTAAGGATTCCATAACCACGGGAATATGACGAAACAAGCAGGTAATTGGAAATTTGGTCTCTGGAAATCACTTCTAAGATAAATGCAAGATATAGATTTAAGGACATAACCATGCCAATTTGGATAGTCTTTAATTGGGACCAAGTGATGACTATTATTAATGCATTGTTACTTTCCATAAAGGGAATTCCCTGCAGGATTGAGCGATCTATTTCCATTAAGGTTGCTCAATATGCCCAGGATCTCTATATCGTTGGTGACACGGAGCCAATGTGAAACAGGTAAGGGAAACTAAACACCAATTTCTATGCTATTATTCCTGTGAGTTATTCAATTGAAGGAGACATTTTTAAACCTGGAAACATTCGTGTGTGGAGGGGTACTGGTTCATTATAAAGTATTGTCTTATGGGATGGCATTTGAACTGTGGTCATTTGATCTTGTATGGTTTCTCTGCAGTGAAAAAATGGGGAGAAGCTCCTTACAGTCGACTCTCGGGCCTCGATATGGTTTGATGAAGCGGCCAGTCACGGCGCTCTGTCCCTGCTATGTTCGCCGACGGGAACTAATACCGTCTTTTCAGGATTATTTTTAATAAATATTTTGTCCAAACCCTTTGATGCTTTAAGAACACTAAAACTTGTTTTTTGTAAGTGGATTCCATCTGTTTCTATTATTCACAGGAGGGAGAACACTATCCCTACCTCCCTGTGAATAATAGAACGCCCAGGGGATACTGGAATACCTTACCGCCGCCTCCAATCGCAGCTTCTTCTGCATGACAGACGCTCTGTCCGATAGCACAACATCTTTGGTTATTGGAAAGCAGGGCCTAGAAGGCGGACTTGGTCGGACCAGACGTGCGCTGTCAGGGCAGAAGCAGCGCGAGTGGAGCGGCGGTAAGGTAAGTTCCAGGTCCCCTGGTAGGTAGGGATAAGCGTTCTCACCTCCCTGTGAATAATAGAAATGGATGGGCATATACTTACAAAAAATGAGGTTATGTGGTTAGTGTTCCTTTTATAACTGTCGCTTTGCGATAATCATGTTCACCCATTATCTTTCTTTTCCATTAGAAATGAAAAACTGCCAGGATCAGCCCAGCTACTCCACGAAGACTAAACGGGCTCTGGCTATTTCATTTCAATTTCTCCAGACCTCATTCCTGTTTATAATTCCACCTGGCTGGTAGTTTCTTATGTAGAGATGTGAGTTTATTTTAACCTCAATCACTGACAGTGCCCCCTAGTTTGTGTTTTATAGCTGGACCCGAGGAGAAAGCTAAAGAAACCAGGATCAGAACTACAGGGATATTATTCAAGGGACTGAAGTTCGATTCGAATCAATCGTCCCCTTGGATTCTGGTGAGTGGATTGGACGGTGTTCACCCATTATACTGCTCTGTGGATTTTCTAGAAATTCCATATCAGCCCTCATTTGGATTAATTAGTGCAACCCCACGTACCCTATGTACTATTGGTTTAGTGTTGGGTGTTTTTGTTGTAATAATTTCACCATGGTTGGTAAGAACCTGGCAGTAGCCTATGTAGTTTAAAAGGCTACGTTAAGATTTGCCACTGGGACGACGCCGAACCAGAAAAAAGTTAAGTCTTACACTGTCTGGGACCGTGATAATTTAAACTCCCTGCAGAGACTTACTTGCATCAAGGAGTTCCGAGTAAGGTAAGAGGGGACTTTTTGTCTGTATCGGCCCCGATTGAGGTCAGGTAAGACGTTACGTTTTATACTACATCGGCCTGTAAAGGGTCAATTCTTGTAAACTTTTTGATTTCATTAATTGTTCTGTTTTCTAATCCATCATCAACCTGCAAAACTCTCTTGTTCCTTAGACGACGTTACAAAAAGCTTGACAACGTTTTTGGTTTGGAGATTTTAATTCCGCCTGGACCTGAAAGGGCCACAGAAGTCCCTGCTAAAGACAATCACTATGGATTAGGTCTGCACTTCCCTTCATCCACGACGACTGACCAAACACCATGAATGAAGGTAAGTGGGTGAGGTGATAAATACAGGAATTGTAATTGGTCAGTTTCTTTTACTTATACCATTAATGTCTCTCCATGTTAAAGGATCCATGTTACGGGGTTTCAGGAAGCTAAAATCACTTCCGCACCAATATAAATTCGACAGTGGGAACAGACACAACGGACACCAGTGAAAGCAGAGAAACGCCATCCTATACATGTACGTATGATCCAGGAGATTCCTGGTCCACGGGGTAAACTTGCCCTTTATGGTTAAGTGGCATTTAACCCTTTGTTTTTCTATTTCTCAGGACAGAATTGTTAAGGAAAGTCCGTAAGGTTGACATCCGCGCTGTGCGTTATAGTTCGTGCACAACATGAAACAGTCGGACCACAGGCCTTTGTTTGGTGTATACAAAACGTGAAAATTAAGACGTTGAACAGGCCGGTAAGTACTCCACTAATACACATTACTAAGATTTAAAGGGGTAGATGTAAGCAATACATACTGCTACCAAACACATACATAATATCACATACATACTCTACAAACATATATAAATATCCACATACACATGCTACAAAACACATAAATACATTATCCCATTACATACTGCTACCAAAACCACCTACATACATATAACATAAATACTGCTTCAAACCCCTAAATACATATTCACATTGGCATACTACTACCAACATAATAATATCACATACTACTGCTACACACACCTACATACATATCACATACATACGGCTACAAAAAATGCATACAATCACATACATACTGCTACAAAAACACATGCATACTATCAATACATCTTACACAAAACTCACACTTGTATACCTGCCTACTTAGTACTCTCATGTTCTCCCTTTCTATAAATGTTCCCTTTATTAATTACACCCTTTATTAACCTACAGGCACCCTCCATTATATCTATTACTGTTACTGACCTGCTCCTGCAGCGTCAGATTCTGTTACATAGCATCCTGTCTCCCCCACCAACCCTTTTCTCCAGAAATGTAATATGTTGCTGTTCATGCTCCCATGCTACAGTTGCCGTGTTTCTTCATGTCTCCTATAGCTGTACGGATCAGTCTGTCTCCCTACAACACACATGAGGTAGAGGGAGCAGGTTGTTATGTTGAAATCTCCCGCGCTCTTACCCTCTCGATATAAAGGGGAGGACTGTTACAAGGAAGAGAATCTGGGGACCATCGGATGTCAATGGTGGCACCATGGCATGTCAACAGGCCACCAACAGCTGGGGGATGTTAATGGGCCACCAGTGGGAGGTCAGGCCCCTATTGGCGGATGATTTTCCCTAAGCCAACTGCTCCCTCTCCCCTAATTGTACCTTGTAATGATTTGGGTGGTGGGGGGCCGTCCTCATTAGACCTTGATAACTAGTCAATTGTTATGATAGTCCAAGTTGATCCAGGCGATCAGTCTGAACATTGTCTGCGATATCAGGTTTGGCTGTTTAACTCGTACATTACCGTTCGATTTTACAGACAAGGGTGAACGCACGATCGCATTAACGCCGCGCAACGAACAGGCGTTTCATGTATAGGCGTTTGGTAGACCTGTTGTGATCCAACTTGTGGATAATCAGCGAAGTCGTTCGTGGCCAACTCCGAGCACCCACAAACGGAGGAAAGGTCCGTTTGTAATATCACGTGTAGCCCCTTTTGTAAGATCACACTTGTGAACCCCGACAGACCGCCCTCTGGACAACTATGGATAGGAGGGTGAATGGACTAAGTCCATAGTTGTCCAGGTTTAATGAAGACGTGTTATAACGTCCCATGTTGATTCCAAGGGCTTAGTACGACTGCCAATTGTAGTAGGAAGATTTTTTTTTCCTTCTGGTATTCGACGTTTTAATCCCTTCCTGTGGATCAGCTTGGGGACAGGGTAGAATTCTGGTTTTTTTTTTTTTGGTATGATTTGGGTACTGGTATTTAATGGGGAACAAAGCCTAAATAACTCACCTACCGTCGCAATGACCTTCTCGCTGCAGATTGCTTGTTGTTTCGGGCCGGTCTGGGACCCACCCCCTTTCCCCTAAGATGGCGGGCTGACAATGGGAGGATATGCCTTTAGAAGTGTTGGTTTCCCATAGACAAGCATCCCCTGAATTGCCAGCCGTGGGGAAAGGGGGCAGGACCAGATGAAGCTCAGCAACGTATTAGCACCTTTAGGTACAGCCATAGGGAGTTAGAGTTGTCAGGCTTTAGTGTTGGTCCAGGGATTGTCGGACTGCCAAATGGAGTCAGGGAAGGAATTTTTCCCCCTTTGGCCCTTGTTCAGAAAAGGGGTTTTTTCGCCTTCATCTGGGGGGGGGGGACACTTGATGGATCTGGGATAGGGCCAATTCACTAAAAATAAATAATTATTTATAAAAACACTGATGTGTGCAGATGTTTCTTTTTCTCCCCATCACTTTACATTTCCTTTGTCAATCTGGGGAATCAGGGAAGATTGGGTTATTCAACATATAGGTACGTAGGAAGGAAAGTTTATTAACGGAACGACACTTGGTCACAGCAAATGTACATTATAAACATATAATGTATTAAACAAATATTTAAAGAGCCGTTAAACTAATTAACGTGATTAAATGACACGGAATGCTACAGTATATAAATGAAGGCTGTGTATCGATATATAATGGTGGCACCTTACTATTAGGAGGGAGGTCCTGTCTGAAGAACTTCGCAGTCTAAAAGTACAGGGTTGGATGGCCTAATGGGGAAAATCCCCTGGTTGCCCTTCTACTCAATACCCATAGTAAAATAACGACCCCAGCAAAATAAACAAAAAACAATTTTTACCGGGACTGGCGCAGCCCGCGTGATGTGATTTATGAGGCTGTGCCACGCTTCTCGCCATCTGTGCCCCACTCATAGCAGGCCTGTGACACCCCATGAGGAGGAAAAGAAGCTGAAGGTCAGGGACTCAAAATGGCATATAGGAATGCGCACCAGCCATGATGAACCATGGAGTCTGTTGCTTATAAATCCTCTGTCTGCCAGTATTGATTTGATATGATGTTTAAGGGTGAGGGGTTGGGGGTCATTGCTCACAGTGTATGGTTATGGTTATGGGGCCTGCTGATAGCATGCTGCTGGGGGAGTGGGTAGGGGCATGGTAATTCATGTGGCTGCTGCTGAGGGAAATGGGAGGGGGTCCTAAAGGACTTGGCTGTATAGGGAGCAGGTGTTAGGGGTATGTCAAACAGAAAATAGCAAGGGTGTCAGTCGTTTTTTTCATAGGGGTAATCCCAATTGATTAGTGCACAATATAAAAACAACGGAGTTTCGGCCACACGCCTTTATCAAGTGAGGTATGTGATCATAAAGTAAAGGTTGATCCTCTGCAACTCGTCCACCGGTGGGTGCCCAATCCTCCGAATAGTCCAACCCTTAATGGACATAATCAATTGGACAGCAAAGAGCGAGGGTCGCACTCCAAGGTAAATAAGTTTCAATTTTTGTAAACACAATATATACACAACGTTCGGGGGAAGGGGCATGTTTCCCCGAAACGTTTGTGATGATATAGTGTGGTTTACAATAAATGAAGTTTAATTTACCTTGGGGAGGTGAGACCTCGCTTCTTTGCTGTCCAATGATATGTGCTCATAAAGGCTTGCTGGGGGATATGGTGATCGGCCTTAAAGGGCCTCTGTCTATGCTGGTGGGGTTTAGGGGTAGTGATCATCGGGGTGCTGTTGGGGGGATATTAGTGACGGTCCAATGGGCTCGTGTATATGGAGGGGTTAGGGGTGTTGATTAATAGGGGGTCTTGCTGTTGGGGGGTCTAGTGAGGTGTTGAGGGAGGGGTAAGGATATGTAGAGTCATAGCAATAGTCCTAATGGTCCTCTGTAAAGGAGGGTTTTAGAGGGATTGTGGTCATGGGGGATGATAGTAATGGTCCTAATGGACCTCTGTATAGGGAAGGGGTTTAGGGGTATGGGTCTTCATGGTGGGTGCTGCTGGTGGGAAAAGGTGTTTTGGTGAGTAGGGTGATAGGCTTCAGTTATGGGATTGTATTAGTTGTATGTTGTCAGGATTGTGATTCTCCGTAGATTATGTGATTATTTATTTGACATTATACATAGGAAGTACTGACTTGTTTGCAGGACCCCTAATAGAGACCGTTATGGTCTTGCACTTGACCCAGCGCCGGGGTTTTGATTTAGTTGACTCAGTAGAGAGACTGAGCATGTTGATCCATCCAACAGCCAATCAGTAGAAATTATGTCTTAGGAAGATTCCAAGGAGGAGGGCACTCTGGGAAAATGAAGGTGTAGAAGCCTTAAATGGAAGCTTACTACTGAACCCCTGCCATAGCCAAAGGGTAAGAAGGGGGTTGTGTGTACAAATAGGTAGAAGACAAAATGTAGAATACCAGGTATGTTAATAGATACATAGTGAAATAATATTTTTTCCAAATTAACTTCCATAAACAAATATTTTTCCAATTAAACCTCCATATCACAGCAAGGGACAGGGACTTCCATATAAGAGCAAGCGTTGGGGACTCCTGAATGCAAAATGTCTGTTTATTCATTAGAATCAACTGGACTGAAGTGTTAGTTCTTGAAGACGTTTCGCTAGTCATCCGACTGGCTTTCTCATTCAGATATGACTTGTACAAGGATCTGTGGCAATTAGGACCCTGAAAATCCCAATTAGCATATCACAGCCAGTGTTAAGGGCGTGATTGGATGTGGCTAAGAGGTGTTATAGGAACGCCCAGCAGAATAGGTGTCAAAACAGCATTTACACTGTCTAGTGGGACTGGAGGTCTGACAACACTGACTGGTTTGAAAACTGGGAGGTGATTTAACACGACAGTGGGGACCTGAAATGCCCTCATATGCCCAGCCCACACTATTGACATATTCAATTGCCCTCAATGCCCAGCCCACCACAGAACTGGTATAATAAGATTGCCTCATGCCCAGTCCACATGTTTAGTACATAAAGATTAAGCCCCTGCCCAGCCCATACAGATTTCTGGACATATAAGATTCCCTAGACCCCAGCCCAAACAAATGGATCCATATAAATAGGCCCCGCACAAACGACTGGTATATATAGATGCCCCTCGTTGCCCAGTTGTGAGACTAGTATTATCAGATGCCCTAATGACCAGGTCACACATATGGGACATGATAAGATGCCCTTGCCCCAGCCCACACAGACTAGGTATATATTCAGATGCCCAGCCCACACATGTACATGGCAGGGACAACTGTCTTCCATTACAATGCTGTTTTGACACCTTAAACCTGGGCGTTCCTATAACACTTTAGCCACTCATGCAACGCCGCCCTGAAAATGGGGACTGTGAGGAATATGCATAATGGGATTTCGGGCTACATAATTCCACAGATCTTTACAAAGTCATTCTGAATTGAGAAAGCCGTCGGTATGACTAGAAACGTACTTAGCAACGTTAAAAACTAAACTCAAGATCCAAGTTGAATCTAATTGAATACAACACGATATACCATGACCGGGGAGATGGGAACCTTTCCACAGAAATCCATGAATGCAAAGTGTTTTATTTCATGGTAACTGTAAGGACTGGATGTATGAAGAACGGCCCAGGGTAAGGTTATAAAGAACAAGCATTGTACAATGGCAGAAACATGGGGCCTGAGTTTACCCAAATTGCTGTGCTAAAAAATAGGGGGTAAAAATGTGTGCAACCAATATGATAGGTATAGAGCAAGTTCTAATCCCCAGTATTGCACTGGCTGCAACCAGTTTCACAAAAGACCCCACATGCTACCGTGCAATTATTAATAAAGGATTTGCCACAACCAAATTCATTTGAAACAATGCGTTTTAAATTTGCCTGCACACCGGGCAAATTACGGCTTCGGTATTTAATACTGGATTTGCCACCTTGGTGGTAAAAAAAAGAGAGATACAAAAAATACAAAATTTTCTCCCCGTGTGAAGATGGTGGCTAGTTATAAGTATTTAGTCATTTATTAATTTTATAGTAAAAACAAATAAAAGGGTTTTTAATAAAGTTTTCTTTGTGCCTCAATGATGTCATCGTAAGCTGTGAATTGGAAAACATTTGGTTGCCAAGCAACCCTATTGAGTCATCACATAAAAATACCTAGAATTCCACTTGTGTTTTTTGAGATGGATTGAGAGGCACAGTGTTTCTCTCCTGAGGGTTTTTATTTTTAGCAAGAAAAGTTATTAATCTAGCGGAAGTGAAGTTTTCTGGAAGGGAATTATAATAGAGAATCGACCGAAGTTTTAAAAATATATTAATTAATTGGCTTGAGAGCCACATCCCTGTTCTTTCATTCTCTCTCTTTATGGAGGTACTCTCACATAGTAGAGGACTCCCTAGGAAAGAAGTGTCCATTACTTTAGCTAAGGAATCCGCGTTATCAGCGATTTCCAGGACATTTATTCCCATTGACTATAATGGTCCAATCCTCTTCTAACATGGACATTCAGGGGTTTTCAGGGTCATGTGATCTAATCCCAAACTGTCACTTCTATAAGAAATGTACCTGGGTTCCAAAGCTACACTCACTACACATGTGTATCTCTGCACAAACAACAACAAAAACTCACACACTATTACAAACAAAAGTTACATGTATACAATGAAAGCACAATATAAACCATGTAAAGAACAATGTATGGTTTAGTATGTAGAAAGAAAACTACAACTCAAGCATTCCCTGTGCTCAATTGCTGTGGCGAATGCGGAGAGTTGTTAGTTTTCGAACATCTTCAGGGCCACAGGACAAAAAGACACCTCCCTTTTAGCGGTCACAACACAAAAAATACCCAAAAATACCACCCAGAGAAAGGTACCACACACCTACTGATAACCTCACAACCCAACCGACCTTCCAGAATGCACATGTTTAATCTTCCCCCTTTCTAGGTATTTTATAAAACCCCTAAAAACAAATAGTACGAACCTTTCCAATCCCTCCACACATAACATCCAACAGAATTTCACACCTTATATCTGCATTAACAATCTTTCTTTGTTCTCTTTCTGAACCACCATAGACACACTGACGGGGACTAATTACATATGCAATTTAGCCAGGAGGAAAGCTGCCCCAGATCGGTCTCCCTCCGTCGTTACGTAAGTAGATGAACTTGGAACATCGGCTACATAGAGATAAAGGATATTAGATTTTAATTTCACTTATTTCACAGTTTGGAGAAAGCCGGTGCTGCGGAAGCGCTCAACATTCGGCACGGCGGATTTCCAGAATGGGGACTATTCAGACTGCCCCCAGTTCCTCGTCCTTCAATAACGTTCCTAATGCCAATGATCCAGGAAAGGATGGCCCGGGATATGATGTCTAACAGCGGAAAGGAATGTGGGAATACATGGTCCAGGGAAAACGTATGGATCAGGGAATGGATTGTCACCCCCTGTTTATTGCGCTATTGGGGGGATGCGTGTTTGCCAACGGGGCTTCTTTCTGACGGTAGGTTAATGATCTTACTCTAGGGAATTATTAGATCGGGATGTTATTTCTGGCTGTTGTTATTTTCTAATGGGCTAGAAAGGGCCCGGGATTAACGTTTTCCCATCATTTACCTTATTTATTAGGTAGTTATTGTTACTTATACATAAAGATCCAGAATGCTTAATGATCTTCTCCCTTTTTCCCCAGTAGATCTGCAGTAGACGGTCTGAGTGAGAAAGAAGCTGCGAGTGGAAGGAGGATTAAAGAGCCCCATAACGCTAAAGGATTCCAAACCACGTGGATATGGCGAACGCAAAAGAGGTTAATTTGGAAATATTTGGGTCTATGAATCACTTCTAAGATACATGCAAGAGATCGATTTTTTCTAAATTGGACATTTAAACCATGAATTTGGATTAGTCTTAATTGGACAAATTGATGATATTAAATGCATTGTTACTTCCATAAAGGAATTCCCTGCAGGATGAGCGATCTATTTCATGTAGGTGCTCAAACTGCCAGGGACCTCTATATCGTTGGGACACAGGAAGCCACTTGAACAGGTAAGGGGAAACTAAACACAATTTCTATGTCTTATTCCTGGTGAGGTTATTCACGATGAAGGAGACATTTTTAAACCGACACATTCTGTGTGTGTGAGGTTACAGGTTCATTATAAACGTATGTCTATGGGTAGGGCATGAACTGTGGTACATTGGATTTGTTATGGTTTTCTCCTGCAGTGAAAAAATGGGAGAAGCTCTACAGTCGATCTCGGCCATCGATTATGGTTGCTGAAGAGTCGTGCCAGTCACGGCGCTCTGTCCCCTGGACTATGTTCAGCCAAACGGGACTAATCCGTCTTTTCAGGTATTTGTATTTTTTAATATAATATTATGTCCCACCCTTTGGTGTAAAGGAACACTAAACTGTTTTTGTAGTGGATTCCATCGTGTTTCTATTATCACAGGGAGGGGAGAAACTTATCCCTACCTCCTGTGAAAAATAGAACGGCCCAGGGGATACTGGAACTACCTTACCGCCGCCTCCATCGCAGCTTTTGCACTGACAGGACGCCTCTGTCAGATCGCCACACCTATCCTTTGTATTGGCACGGCAGGGCCAAGATAGGCGCTTGGTCGGGACGAGTCGGGCTGTCGGGCAGAAGCAGCTGCGAGTGGGCAGGCGGTAAGGTAAGTTCCTGAGTGGTCCCCTGGGAGGTAGGGATAAGCTGTTCTCCACTCCCTGTGAAATGAGAAATGGATGGCATTATACTTACAAACATGAGTTATGTAGTTTAGTGTTCCTTTTAAACTGTCGCTTTGCATGATTGATCAAACGGTTCACCCATCTCCTCTTTCGTTTCCTTAGACACATGAAAATGCCAGGATCGCCCCAGCTCCTCCAAGAAAGACTAAAGGGGCTCTGGCTATTTCATTCAATTTCTCCAGACTCCTTATGTTTATTAATTCCCACACTGGCTGGAGTTCTCTTTATGTAAGGAGATGGGATGTTTATTCAACCTAACGCTGTCAGTGACCCCATAGTTTGTTTTTATAGCTGGACCCGAGGAGAAAGCTAAAGAAACCAGGATCACGATCCAGCGATATATCAAGGGACTGAAGGTTCGATTCCGATACAAATCGGTCCCGTGGAGTTCTGGGTGAGTATTGGACGTTTGTGTTCAGACCCATTATTACTGGCTGTGGATTTTCATAGAAATTCCATATCAGCCTATTGGGATTATTAAGGCAAACCCGTTACCCTATTGTACTATTGGTTAGTCGGGGATTGTAGATCATTTCACACTGGTTTGTAATAAACCTGGCATAGCCTATGTAGTAAAGGCTACGTTAGATTGCACGGGACGACCCGCCGGAACCCGAAAAAAGGTACTCTTACAAATGTCTGGGAACCCGTGATACTTGTAAATCCTCCCTGCCAAGACCCCTTACTGCATCCCGGGAGTCCCGGCAGGTAAGAGGGGACTTTGTGTTCTGTATCGCCCCGTATTGAGGTCAGGTAAGACGTTACGTTTATTATAGCACGGCCTGTAAAGGTCAATTCTGTAAACTTTTTGATTTTCCTTCATGTTCTGTTTCTAATCCATCAAATCAACTGCAAACATTATTGTTCCTTAGACGACGTTACACAAAGCTTGACAACGTTGCCTGGTTTGGAGATTTTAATTCCGCCCTGGACCTTGAAAGCGCCCACAGCAGATCCTGCTCAAGACAATACATACGGATAGTGTCTCCCCTCCTTCATCCCGAACGAGCTGACAACACCCGGAATGAGGGTAAGTGGGTGAATAAATGACAGGATGTAAGTGGTCAGTTTCTTTTACTTTTTACATTAATGTCTCTCCATGTTACAGGATCCATGTTCCGGGGGTTTCAGGAAGCTAAATCCACTTCCGCCACCACATATAAATTCGACATGGGAAACAGCAACATATGACACCAGTGACAAGCAGAGAACGCCATTCTAACAGTACGTAATATCAGTAGATTCCTGAGTCAGTGTGGAACTTGCCATTTACTTGTTATAAGTGGATATTTAACCCGTTTGTTTCTTTTCTCGAGGACAGAATTGTCTACACGGAATCTCCGTAAGGATGGACATCCGCGCGTGTGGTTATAGTTCGTGCACCAATGAAAACAGTCGGACCAAGCATGTGTTTGTGTTACAACGTGAAATTAGACGTTGAACAGGCCGGTAAAATTAATCCCTAAAACACATTTACTAAGAATTGAAAGGGGGTTAGATTGTAAGCACCTAACAATGACTACAAACACATACATCATACCATACCTACTGACTACAAAATACATATTACATATCACATACACACTGCTACAAAACACCTGACTACATACACATACATCACTGGCTACAAACACTACAACATCATCACATACATACTGCTACAAACACTACATACATATCACATTACATAACTACTACAAACATATTAACATATCACATACATACCTGCTCAAAACCACCTAATACATATCACATACATACTGCTACAAAACACATGCAACATCTCAATACATACTGCTACAAACACAACGCTACTTATTCACATACCATCTTAACAAACTCACCTTTGTATTACCCTTGCCTACTTGTACTCTGCAGTCTCCCTTTCTATTAAACGTCTCACTTTATTAATTACACCCTTTATACCTCAGGCCCCTACCATATATCTATTAATGTACTGACCTGCTCCTGCTAGTGGTCACGCTCTGTTACATAGCATCCTGTCTCCCCCACCCAAACCCCTTTTCTCCATAAACTGTAATATGTTGCTGCTTTCATGCTCACACGATACAAATGTGCGTGTTTACTTATGTCTCCTATAGTGTCAGGATCAGTCGGTCTACTACCAAACACACAGTGATGTAGAGGGAGCAGGTGTTTGAATCTCCGCGCTTTGTACACACTCTCGATCAAAGGGGGGACGTACACAGACAGAGACTCTGGGGACCATCAGGATGTCAATGGCCTACCATTGGAATGTCAACAGGCCACCAGTGGGATGTCAGCCCTATGGCTGAGTGATCCTAAGCCACTGCTTCCCTCCATATGTTACTTTGTAATGTATTGGGTGTTGGGGGGCCGTCCTATTAGACCGTTGACTAACTATGCAATTGTTACATGATAGTCCCAAGTTGATCCAGAGACAGTCTGGAACATGTCGCGATCATCAGGTTGGGCTGTTTTAATCGTACATACGTTCGTTGTACAGACAAGGTGTGAACGCACGATCGCATTTTACACGCGCGCAACGAACAGGCAGTTTTACATGTATAGCGTTGGTAGGCCCTGTGATGATCCCACCCGGCGGATAATCAGCGAAGCAAAAGTTCATTTGGTAACTAAAACACATACACGAGAAATGGCCGTTTTGTAATCTCGCGTGGTACCCTAAGGTTCAACACGTGGTGTACGACCCCTTAGCTACCATCTGGACCAACTACTGGATGGAGGGTGAATGGACATAAGTCATAGTTGTCCGGTTTAATGAAGAGTGTTGTTAACGTCCATGTTGATCCAGGGATTAGTCGACTGCATTGTAGTTAGGAAGGACTTTTTTTTCCTTCTGAGTTTCAGACGGTTTTTCACCTTCTGTGGATTCCTGGGACAGGTGGATAGAATTCGGGTTTTTATTGGTATGATTGGGTATTAATGGGAACAAAAGCTAAAACCTAAACTCCCCTCCCTTCGCCACTTACCTTCTAGCGCAGATGCTGTTTTCGGGCCGGTTGGGACCCACACCCCCTCCCTAAGATGGCAGGTCTGCGACCAATGGTAGGATATGGATCTTTTAGAAGGTGTGTTTTCCATAGACACATGCATTCCTGAATTTGCCAGCCGTGGGGAGGGGGCGGAACCAGATGATGAAGCAGCACCGTATTAGCACCTTTAGGTACAGCCATACGGGAAGTTAGGTCTAGGCTTAGTGTTGGTCCAGGGATAGTCCGACTGCCACATGGAGTCAGGAGGAAATTTTTCCCCCCTTTTGGCCCTTGTTCAGGAAGGGTTTTTCGCCTTCCTCATAAAGGACCAACTCTGATGGATCTGGGATAGGGCCCCAATTCAATAAACTAAAATAATTATTTATAAAACAACTGATTGTGTGCAGATTGTTTTCTTGTTACTCCCCATCCACTTATACATTCCCTTTGTAATCTGGGAATCCAGTGTAATATGGGTTATTTCACATTATAGGGACGTATGGAAATGTTTTATTAACGGAATGCCACTTGGGTACACAGCAAGTTAATTATAACAAGTATAATGTATAAACAAATATACCAGAGAAGTTAAATAATAAAAACTGTGTACTAAATTGACAAGGAATGCCTAATATATATAAAATGAGGCTGTATACGTATTATAATGGTGCGCAAACTTTAATAGTTGGAGGGGGTTCCCGTCCTGAAGAACTGTGCACCGCGTCTAAGTACCAGGGTTGGACCGGCCTACTGGGGAGAAATCCCCGTTGGGTTACTTCTACTCAATGGCCCATATAAATAAGCCCCCAGCAAAAATAAACAAAAAAACAATTTTACCGGGGGACTGGCCAGCAGCCCATCTGTGTGGTAGTTATGAGCTGTGCCGCGCTTCTCAGCCATCTGTTGCCCCCCACTCAATAGCAGCCTGTGACACACCCATGAGGAGACAAAAGAAATGAATGGTCAGGACTCAAAATGGCATCTAGGCATGTGCACACCGCTCATTGATAGAGGGCATGGAGTTGTGGCTTATTACATCCTTGGTATGCCAGTATTACATTTTATATGATGTTTAAGGGTGAGGGGGGGTTGGGGGGTCATGCTTACAGGGAGTAGGGGTATATGGTTTATGGTGCTGCTAGTCTGCTGCTGGGGGAGTGGGTGAGGGGCATGTTATCAGTGGCTGCTGCTGAGGGATAATGGAGGGGGTTTAAAGGACTCTGTATAGGAGGAAGTGGTTAGGGGGTGTCAAAAAGAAATAGCAAGGGCTGTCGAATATGCAGGCAGATCTAGACAAGTTAGGGTGTTTTACATTGGGACAGCGGCGGTTCGTGGGGACATGATAACCTTATACAAAATATATTAATGGCCCATACAGTGAAATCTCTCGGTGCATTGTCACTAATAGGTTCATATAGAGGACTCGGGACACCTTTAAGGTGTGGAAGAAAAAAGTTCATTCTTCAAAGTTAGGAGAGGTTTCTTTACGTGCGAA
This sequence comes from Hymenochirus boettgeri, assembly GCA_019447015.1. NCBI lineage: Eukaryota > Metazoa > Chordata > Amphibia > Anura > Pipidae > Hymenochirus > Hymenochirus boettgeri. The sequence continues at coordinate 249,141,936 of CM033472.1, forward strand.
CGGTGATGGAAACTGGGAACTGCTTTCCAGCAGAGGTTGGAATGGCACAGTTTCATTGACATACTTTAAAAAAGGCCTGGGATAAGTTTTAAAACTAAAAATATTGAGAATGACGGTACTTTAATGCTATTATAGATTGGTTGATCCAGGGATACTTTCCGATTGCCGTTGTGGAGTCGGAAGGATTTTGTCCCCCTTTTTAGCTGGGTTTTTTGCTTCCTTGATAACATGTTAGTAGGGTTAACAAAAAAAAAAAAAAAAGGAGGAATAGGTTGGACTTGATGGACGAATGTCTTTATCAACCCGGCTTTAATTACTATGTTACTATGTGACTAGTTACTATGTGTCCCAGTCGTTTTTTCATAGGGTACCCAATTGATTAGTGCACAATATAAACACACGAGTTTTGGCCACCGGCCTTTATCAATGAGGGATGTGTCCTAAAGGCTGCTGGGGGATATGGTGATGGCCTTAAGGGGCTCTGGTATTGCTGGTGGGTGGTTAGGGGGTATGTGATCATAGGGTGCTGATGTTGGGGGATATTAGTGACGGTCCTATGGGCCTCTTATATGGAGGGGTTTGGTTAGGGGTGTTTTCATAGGGGTGGAAATAATAGTGATGGTTGCTGGGAGGGGTTAAGGATCTGTATTAGCAATACGTCCTTAATGGTCCTCTGCTAAAAGGAGGGGTAGGGGGATGTGGTCATGGGGATGATAAGTAATGATCCCTAATGGGACCTCTGTATAGGGAAGGGGGTAGGGTTATGTGGTCATGGTGGTGCTGTATGTGGGGAAAAATGTTTGTTGTGTTGATAGGATGATAGGCTTTCAGTATAGGGATGGTATTAGTGGGCATGTTGTCATGATGTGTGCATTCTGTATATTATTTGATTAATTTATTTGAGATTATACATAGGAAGTACGGACTTGTTACGAGGACCCCTATTAGAGGGAATGTATGGTCTTGACCTTGACCAGCGCCCTGGGGTGATTCTTCAGTTGCTCATGTAGAGATTGAGCATGTTTGATCAATCCAACAGCCACAGTAGAATTACTGTTAGGAACATTCCAAGAAGAGGTGCACTCTGGAAAAATGAAGGTTGTAGGAACTAAAATGGAAGTCTAACTGACCCACCCCACATAGCAAAGGGTAAGAATTTGGTGTAAAATAGGTATGAGACAAATTAGAAAAAACCGGTATGTGATGTGTAATGATAAATAATTGAAAAATATTTTTCCAAATTAACTTCCATATAAAAATATTTTTCCAAATTAACCTCCATATAAAACCGCAAGGGACCAGGGACCTCCATATAAGAGCAAGGGTTTGGGGACCTCTGAATGCAAAATGTCTTGTATTCATTAGATTCAACTGGACTTATGAAGTTAGATCTGAAGACGTTTCGTAGTTAGTCACCGACTGGCTTCTGCAATTCACAATGACTTGTACAAGAATCTGTGGCAATTAGTACCCTGGAACGTACCCAATAGCATATCAAAGCCCAAGGTGGTTAAGGGCGTTGATTGGATAGTGGCTAAAGTGTTATAGGAAGCGCCAGCAGTAAGGTGTCAAAACAAACAGCATTGTACACGTCTAGATGGACTGGAGGTTGACACACTGACTGGTGAACGGAGGGTGATTTAACACTGACTGGTGAACTGGAAAATGCCCTCATCCCAGCCCCACACACATGTGATACAATTCAATGCCATCATGCCAGCCCCACACAGACTGGTATATATTAAGATGCCCATTGCCAGTCACCTGTTAGTACATCAAACGATAGACCTGCCCGCCCTTACAGGATTTGGACATATAGATGTTCCTCATACCCCAGCCCACAAAAATTGATACAATGATAGATTATGCCCCGCCCAAACAGACTGTATAGATAGAAGATGCCCTCATGCCCAGTCGTGCAGATAGTAGCTATCAGATCCTAATGATGAACCAGGTTCACACAAACATATTTGGTAATTTATAAGATGCCCCCTCATGCACCAGCCAACACAAGACATAGGTATAATCAGATGCCCAAGCCCACACATTGTTGAAAGCAGGGAACAAACTGTGCTGCCATGTACAATGCTGTTTTGACACCTTACTCTTTGGCGTCCTATAAACAACCTCTTAGGGCCCACTATCCAAATCCGCCCCTTAAAGGAGACAAAATTCTAAACTTCAGTTTTTTCAGATTTCCTAATGTGAAAAGTTTTTTCTCCCCAGCAACCTACACGGTGTGAAAAAGATTCTTCTCTTAGTTATTTGGCAATTTTAGAGATTATTGAGTAATAGGATTTCTGTAAACCAAAGGGAGGCTTCCATCTTGTGGCCATACAACTCATAGGCACCATTGTTGGCTTAAAAGAGCCACGCCCCCCTGGACCCCAGGCATTCACTGTCTCTATGTGCAGGAGGTTTTTCTAGGCAATCTTTTTCTAGGTGAAAGATAAAAAAGCTCTAAATGTAACCTGGGAGTCACAGCTGATTTTGCTGGTGGGGCACCATGTTAAATGCTTGTGTGTTTAGTAGAAAAAACAATCAGGACCAAGGATGTTTTTTAACGCTCGCATAAAGTGTCAAAATCCCCTAGGTTTTACATTATTGAAAAATCCAAATATATAAAATGGGTCTATCATGCAACTGAGTTTAGATTTATAGTGCTTTTTTTGTTTGTTTGTTTCCATGTTTCTGAGAAAAAATATTGAAGTGGTTTGGTCTAACCCATATGTACAATCTTGATAGTATAGCAAGGCTCTTTTGCTATTTATTTACCAAACCAGTGTGAAATTGCTGTGACAGTCGTGGTCGCGGAGTGCAAGTACAAAAAACAGTGTTGTGTACTGATTTTACAGGGACATTTACTTCATATTGATTGGAGAGTTTTCCACCATTGTGGGCGGCTCTGCTAAAAGTGGACTGGGTTAGGGAAAAACATCCAGGACTATGGGACACCAGGTTCGATTTCTGTCCATGTCCCTTTTTCTTGTGTTTTGAGTTAGGTGTCTAGCAAAAGATAAAGAACTAGACAATGTACTAGTCCTTGACTTATTTAGGCCCTTGTGCCTCCTCAGTGGAAGTATGGTAGATAGGGAAAACATTTCTTTGCAACGGACCACAGAATAGGAGGTCTGACTGGTCTCGATGATTTCCACATACCGTAACTTTTATTTTTTGCTGGAAAACTGGGTTTTAAATGTGTGTTCTGGGTTTCCTTCGCTCCATTGGCGGTAGCAAAGAAGGGTACACTGCAAGAAAGTTAGCTTTTCTGTTTGTTTGTATTGGGGGAAAAGCGGCACTTAGGGAACATGATCATTGTTTAGGGACAAGGAGCATTTGCTAAGGGTTTGACACAAAAAACTTGCACTGGTAATCATGTGTTCTCGGTCAGAGGGAGGGAATCTGGAGCTTGTAACCATGATTGGCTGTCAAGCTTCCAGGAAAGCCAAGACTGCAGTTTCCTGTGAAAGTGTCCGGCGGAACTAGATGGGTTGTTACCCAGATAAAGGTGGAATTATGGGGAGGGCTGACCCTAAGTTTGTAACACAGAGGTATATTTTTCATTAAAATAAATCAACCCAGCCTTCCACAGCAAGGGAAGACATTTGAGGGGGGGACCACAGCTTGTTGTCGTTTGTGAAGTGGCGCTCTCTTCTATTGGGGGACAATGTTGTATTGGGGACTTTCAGTCTCTTTAACACCTTGGATTGTGAGATGCTATTGGGGGACTTTTCCCAGGGGGACATAAATGGCCACAGATTCGTGTACAAGTCATTCTGGAATTGAGTGGGGGGAAAGCCAGTCAGGCATGACTAGTGGAAAGAAACGTCTTCAAAGAAACTGAAACTTCAGGTCCAGTTGATTAATTGAAACAACAGAAGATTAACATGAACCTGGATTGAATGAAGAAACCTTCACAAGCAAAATTCCTGGAATGCAAATGGTATTTTGCCATTGTAACTCAGAGGTGTATTTGAAAACGGGACCAAGGGTTAAGGTTTAATTTAAAAAAAAAGGCAATGTAAATGGGCAGAGACAGACCACCTATGGGGCCTGATGATTACCCCACATATTTGCTGTGCTAATTAAAAATTAGGAGGAGGATTGAAAATTGTTTGGGCTAACACCGAATATTGAATAGGTAGAGCAAGTTTAATCCATTAATTTGCACTGGCCTGCACCAGTTTCACAAAAGACACCCAATGTAACCCGTGTGTGCAATGTATGTAATTAAAAGGATTTTGCAACACTTTAAATCCAGACAATTTAAGGGGACCAGGTAATGGGATGGTAGTTTATAAAGTTTGGGGGGGGGGGGGGGGGGGGGGGGGGCCACGCTGGGGGGCCACTAAGGGCAAAAACAAATACGCTTTCGGTTAATTTACGGATTTGACCTTGTGGTAAATCCCAAAAGGGATTTTTACTCCAGAAGCCATTTAAGACCAGCCATTAGCTGGGTCTTTAAAGTTGTGGAGTGTTTTAAAAGTGGGGGAAAATCCAAGGGTTTCGGCCTTTTGTGTGAAACTGGTTTGCAGCCAGTGCAATATGGAGGTAAATTGTGCTAACCTATTCAGTATTAAGTTAGCACGAGTGTAAACCCCTATTTTTAGGCAACACGGCACATGTGGGTGCGAGGTTTAAAACCTCTGCCCACGGCCCAGGTGTTTGAACCCCCCCACTCTATTTATGGGTTTGGCCATGTTTTTTTTTATTGACAAACTATCTTTTGAACACAACCGACGCGTATACACCCCTGTTTTTCCACGTAGAAAGGTGTATAGGACCAATAATAGGGGGAGCATAGGGGAATCTTATATGTAATCGGCTGTTGGGGCTGGGGCATTGACGGCCATTTTATATGTAACCAGTCTTGGGGGGGGCAAATTTGAGGGCATCTTATAAGTTGGCCAATCTTGCCTGTTAGGGGGCTGAAGCCTAGAGGACCTCTAATTATTCCACACAATATCCGTCATGGGAGGGGGCAAGGCGGGAACTTCTCTATAAGTGTTTACTAATATATGTTGGGCTGGGCCATTAGGGCCATAACTATATATACTGGTCTCGTGTTGGTCGGGCATAGAGGGCATTATATCTCCTCGCATAATCTGTGTGCGGCTGGGCACAAGGGGCATCTAGCTATATAACCAGTCGCGCGTGTCTGTGGGTTGGGCACTTGGAAGGCATCTTACAATATACCAGATTTGTGGCCGGCCGGTTCTTGGCAATGGGGGCATTTGCTTAATTTGTTGTTGGCCAGTCTGCATTGGGCTGGGGCATTGAGGTTAGCTTAGAAACATAACAGTTGCCCCCTTTGGGTGGACTGGGCCCACCCCCCCCAGGTTGACCGCCCACGGCACTATTTTCCTGTAAATGCACCAGTCGGCGCTTGGTTATGGGCATAGGGAATTTTATATAATTTGCTGCTATCTGTGTGTACCCAAAAAAATGTACCAACTTTAAAGGTTTGCTCATGGTTGTGCCCCTGTGTCCCACTTTAGGGAAATGCATTTTGGACATCTTAAATTCACCCAGTTTGTAGTCGGGGCTGGGAACATTAGGAGGGGTCTAGTGGGGTTTATCCCGGGGCATAAGAGGGATGCATTTTATCGTAACCAATCACTGTATGGCGGATGGGCACGAGTGACTCTTATAAGTGTACGAATAGCGTGTGGGACTAGGGCATTGTTAGGGTCAATTCTGATATGTATATACGTTCTGTGTGGCGCCTGCGGCCAATTGAGGGCAGTGGCTTATATGTACCAATATGTTTCTACACCTCGTGAGCAGGCAAATCTAGCGGCATCTGAATTATACTAGTCTGCATGAAGCTGGGCATGAGGGAATCTTATATATACCAGTCCGTGTTGTTGGGGTGGGGCATGGGGGGGCATATTTATTATATGTATTCCAATTTGTTTGTCCCCGCCGCGGTGGAGCGTATCTTCATGAGCGGAAATATTATATGTCCCAAATCTGATATGGGCTGGGAAAGGGGGTATATCTTTTATGTTACTACCCTTGTGTGCTGGAACCAAAACTGGCCAGAACCCGAGGCGGCCCCACTACATATTAACCAGTCATCTGGTGCGGCACCTGGCAATGCTGAAGGGCAATTTATAATGTATCAATGTGGGTTGGGGCTTAGGGTAAACCCCAAGTGGGGCGATTCATTTTTCCCTCCAGTTCACCAGTCAGTGTGTGTAATCAGGCCCTCCAGGTCCACCCAAGTCCCAGTGTTGTCCAGGACCTCCAGTCACACTAGACAGTGTTCCACGATCGACCTCAGCCCAGATCCCTCAACCCCAGTCCTCAAGTTACCCCAGTTACCCAGGGACAGTTAGTCTTTTTGTTACCAACGCCACGGCTCCCCCCCAGGTTCCCCCACACTCCACACCACCCCCCCAGACCAACCCCCCCCCCCCAAAACAGTTACCCCCCAGTGCCCAGTTCCAGGTTCCAGTTAGTTAGGTCCCCCCAGCCCCCTCAGGGTGAGGTCCCAGGGCATAAGCAGTTCAGGTTAACCCCCCCCACCCCCCCCCCATCCCCCTCCCGCACTCACCGTTCCACCAAGCTACAGTGAGTCATCCCACCCCCCCCCACACCCGTCACCCCCAGCGTCTAGTTCTCCACGTGATATCACCCACAGTTCTCCCCACTCAACCCCCACAGTCCGCAGTTACCACCAGGATTCCCACCAGTACCCCTCCCAGCCCCCACATCCTTGCCCACTCAACCCAGCCAGTTAACACTAGTTCAGTGTTAGGTCAGCCCTACCCTGTCTGACAAAGCCACCAGGGCCCACTTACCATTTTAAATAAATGAATTCTTAAATTAATTAAAACTAGAGATAAATATATATATATATATATAATATATGTGAATTGATGGTAAAAGTGTTATAAATTGAGGATTGGCAAACAGACACATTTTCAAATCTAATGAGGTTCGGTTTAAGTTGGTTAAAAGAATAGCCAACTTTTTCTACTCAGAACAATGGGTTAGGGTTTCTTTCAATAAAAGCCTGACCAGTCTTATCCTTTAAAAATGCAAGCCCTGGATCACATCTTAGGTTTTGACAGGCTTGTGGAGAAATATATTAAAATGTTTCAAATTTTCCTCGCTTTCCCCCCCCCCCCCAAACACTTGACACCAGGTACAACATCCCAACCCATCAGGACCCCTTTAGCTATCACCACCTCCACCCTGAGGGGGGAGAAGAAAAAACTGGCTCCAACTATAAGAAACTAATGCATAGGGAACGAAAAAAAAAAAAGGAACCCTCCACCCAATCCCGGAAACGGGGGGTTATCCTGGGCACAAACATGAAAAAAAATAAACCTAAATTCGAAACTGTTTGTGACCCTGTCACCTACCCACCCCCCGATCGGCGGATTCAAGATGTATGTGAGATTAAATTGCAGGGACAGGGTGGTTTACATGACTTAAACACAGGGAATTGTTAAACCACGGAAGTCATATTGTTGAAAACCTTCAGCAAAGAACTAACAGCAGATAATTGTTGATTTGTGGTCCATTTTGAAGGTAAAAGGACAGAAGGATTTAAATATAAAACCCTATGTGGTTTTGGAGACTTACAGTTTACCCTTTTTTAAAGGGTGGCGTAACATAGAGATAATTTTGGCTGGACACTCTATAGATCCATTATCCTACATGTATGGGCCAATGTGAATTCTGTTATAGACGTTGTGCAGACAAATCCAGGTTTTTATGTAACAGAATCCATCCCAGTACCGATTGGCAATCAAGGAGAATGCTACTCTTAAAAGGGAAATGTCCACCCCGCCCCCAACCTAAAACCCTTCGACCCCCACGGTATAGTGTTTAAAAATCCTTACCTTTAAACCTTCTTTCTTTTTTCTCCACATCGCTGCCCTGTGATAAGCCCAACCTCCGGGCGCGCAGGAAGGGTGATTTTAAAAGGTTTTATCAAGCCGAAAACGACAAGGAAGAGTGTCTGCAATGCATCAGTGTCTGGCTATTTAGCCCAACCCCTCTTCAGAGGAACTCGGGACATTGCACCCCCACCAAGCCGGAGCTATCCCCCTCATTACCACTGTAGGGGATGTGGGGGAACACCTCCGCAATCCTAAAATTGCAAGCATTGAAAACCTGGAAAATCAGCCCCACGAACTCTCAGGGGCCAATCACAGAGGTGCGACTGGCTGTCCGGCTCACTCACGGGGAAAGTTTTAGCAGAAGAAGGCCAGGACCGAGAGGGGGGAACGTAGAGTGGGGTGTAAAAGACATCTTCTGGGCAGATTTGTTTTTTAGGTTTTTCAAGCTGGGGCGTGTTAGGGTGTTTGGGGGTGGGATATAAATAGATTTTTTCAATTTTGGGTGTGAAAGAACCTTTTTATAAAAAAGAGTCTTCTTTAAAGGGTTACAGTTGTTACAAAGGAATGGAAAATCGATGGAATGGAACGTAGACGGAATGAACATAGAAGCGCACAGTGAAGTTGTATAGAATACTCACCATATTAAACATAAGGTCTTTATTTCATATGTTTTCAGGAGCATTCCAGCAAAAAACATACATTTTCCCAGACATGATAATCGGGCCATATTTTTCCCCAAGCTCGGTCTTCTCTTTCGAAATTGTAAGTCATTAGTTTGATTGACATGCTGTTTGGCTTATTTCGAATTGATATTGGGACTTACTGGAGGGTAAAGAGCTAGGGCCCACACGCCCCCCACTGATCGTAAGCGGGAGGACGGGAGGTATAAACGGACCGCTCCTTACAAGCCTGCCAGTGCCACCAATCAATACGTGGCCTCAAAACTTCAAAAACCTTACTGGGCTTTATTATAAAACCAAATTACGTCACTCTAGTTTACTTGGTTTTATTATTGTCTTATTGTTAGGGCGAAGCTCGGCTAGTGACCAAAACTGGAAATTAACACTTCAAGTTAACTTAAAGAGGTGCAAAGAGTAAATTCTGATGAAACCACAATGGTTGTCAGAATTAATCTGTTCACACGAGCAGGATAGGGAGGAGAAGAAGTTTTAGGGGCGAGAGAGTGGGCAAGACAAGATGTGGAGAAGGCGAAGGTTAGGTGCCCAGTCCGCGGAGGGGGGGGAAGTAGGCATTTTTGGGGGTGGTGGGGCGCTGCCAGGGGCTAGGGGACTCGGGAGTTTTTCCTGCAGTCAGGACAATCCCGGTTTTTCAAAATAGACATGTCTGTTGAAAACCGGATGAAACGGCAAAAATATAGGTTTGGGCTACATCTCACCCCACATAGAACTATTTACAGGAAAAACTATGTTGGGACTGGTTGTACAAATAGAGAAAAGTACCTTGGGGGGCTGGAGAGGATTAGGATTGAATCCTAACCTCCCAGTATATATTGTTTCTTTGAGGGGAACTATCAGGTTGGTCCTGTTATTATTAAATAGTTGCTCTGTGAAAGCCAGGAGGAAGGGATGGCAGACAGATTCAGTTTTTTCTTGGAAATGGTTGTCCTTAACAGAAAACAATATTGGGAGGTAGGGGGAAAATTACCAGGTTCCTATATCCCTGTCCCAAAGTACTTTTCAAATTTAACTTTTTTTAAAATTTAAAAACTTTAACACCACCAACGCGATTCGGTGTATCCTTTAATTTAAACAGGTTTCCCTGTTTACAAATAACATATCCTCTATTGCCACTGGGAGAAAAACCCCACTATCATAACATGTCATGTAATTACAGCACCAATCAAAAGATAAAGGGAACATTGAGGAACACCAGAGCGACAGTTTCGCATGTCAATACATCAGGACTAGTCATTCTTTTTCATGTTGGAATTTAGGAAAAGAATATCTTTTGATTGTGGTGTGTGTTAATGGTATAGGTTATTTATATTTTCCTATTATTGAGGAAAGGTTGATTTTGTACATTTGCAAGGTGCGGTGTTTAGCCACTTATACCCATGTGGATGGGACACGTTTTCTATGAGGCATTGGACAGTAGGTATGTACATTGTTACTGTCCCAAGGATTAAGGTTTTTATTTTTTTATTTAATTTTTCTTTTTTAAATTTTGTATTAAATGGTTTTTAACTTCCTTAATAGTTTGTTTTGAATAAACATTAAAAGGGTAATCTTCACCCCCCAAATACAACACTTTTCTGCTGTAGTCGTTAGGGGACCGCGCCTCAATACCGCGTAAGACGGCGGAAGGTACGTTGATTTTTTAAAAGAAAAGAAATAGACGTGACACCCACCTTAATCCCCTTCTCGCCTATCCTACTAGCTACTCCACCGAAAAAAAGGAAGAGCAGTAGGGTGGGCGAACATGCAGCTGGACAGATGCCGGGGCGGGCCGAAGGGTTATTTGAAAAAGATACTAAGGGGAAACAGAAACAGGTAGGATAAGTCTATTTCTGGCAACTTTTAAAGTTAAAAATGTAAGGGTTTATGGGGGTTGGTGGTGTGTCCACCTACATCTTACAGGCAAAACTTACATTTTTTTTTAAAATTTGAAATATAATGCAGTGGTCTTAGGGATTCGGAAGACGAGAGGGTGGTGGAGAAGCTCTGCCAGAGTCTCAAGGCATGATAAAGAGATTATGGGATGACACACTTAGACAGAGAAAAAAGGAGGGCTCCTACTCTTTCACTTTTCTGGACTTTTGTATACACCAAGCCGAACGCTCCTGCGAGGAGAGTACCACAAGGAGGCAGAGGAGGAAAGGGGGGGTAAGTATTTTTTAAACACTACACAGTGGTATGGCAGCGCAGGCGGTGGGTGGGTAATAAGATTTTATAGTTGAGAGGGGGTGTGTACAATCGCCCCCTCCTTTAAAAATCAATATCAGGTAAAAAAAAAGGACATGGAAAAATATAAAATAGCATTTAGGGAAAGATTCAATAATAGTTACTTATTGTAAATATACGTGCCTAAAGTGTGTGTGGGGTTCGCACAAGGGAGACCGAACTCCTGATAGTTTAGTTATTCAATGTAATTAAGATCTGATTGGTTGGGGCACAAAATAAGCACCATGTTTAAACGATAAGTAACTTTATTTGAATGTTCTCTACCTGTAATCCCGAAGTAGATAAATAGCCCTACAGATTTTAAAAAAATTGGCTTACAAGGGAAGAAAACCTCTCAAATGAGAGAACGATCACCGCCCATACCGCCAACAGATGAGCGGTGGAGAAGGGTGAGTTAAAATTTGAAAGGGGTAATGTGTAAGTTAACCTGAGATGCTTGGACCTGGTGTTGCCATTTTACGCGTTTCCAGTAATCAGACTAGCAGTGATTGCGATAGTACCAAAGATTCGACATCACAGGGCAATGAGGACTGACAATGTGCTATTCCCCTAGCTACTACCACTGAGCATGTGGTAAAAGATATAGTAGTAAAAAAAGGTCGTATGAAAGAGGATTGTTTGAGGATTTTTGCACAGAAGGAACAAGAAGAAAACTTTCAGAGGGAAAAGGGGCGGTATCATTGCTGCCGAACAGATTTAGCGAATTGGCCAGTACAGCTTTCAAAAACTATTGTATGTTAGAGTTCTTGGGGGATTAACTTAACCTATAAATTGTTTTTGACGGTTGGAGGGTATTGAAACAGGCCACCTGTGTTAAATTACACTATGAATGCATGATCGGACAATTCATTTGCGGTTATAAACCGAGAACTAGTGCGATATGATTGTGGTAAAAAAGTACTAGCAAAGCATCTTGTAAAAATTCTAGGAGTTGACGTATAGGCGCGAGAAGACGTCAGGCGTGGCGCGGGCTTGTGTTGGGATAGTCTTTTAAGTGGATCTTTAATTATGTGACTTTTAAAACTGGAATAAAAATGAAGGAATATATGTAACAAGGCAAAAGGAATGAATGGTGAGAGGGGTTCTCAATAGGTGCGTTTGTGGTTGAAGGGTGCAGGGTTAGGTTAATCGGCTTAGGTAATTTAAGTGCAGTTGTGCTTTTTGAGCGGGCAGGTATCTGGAAGGAGGAGCTGAGTGGTGATCCCCCTGTGCCAAACACACTTGAAAAGATTACCGAGGAAACCCCGGACGAAAAGGGGTAAGATTTACTCACCCCCCACTCACAACTATTGTTCTTTCCTATAATCTAGCCACTTCTTGGCCCCAGCTACATTCAGAGGCCACAGCCACGCCAGAGTTACATAGGCTGTCTACTTCACATGCGACAATGGCGGTTTGAAAGCGACCCCCACGGAATAAGGATTAATTTTAACGCTGTCCCTTAGAGAAACCTTGGCCCCCCCCCCCATGCCTACGTTGGCATCGCCCCCGCCCCTGACCGTTGACCTAATAGTACTGAGCACTAAAACCAACACACTTATCTGCTTCAACCTTTAGACGACGAAATAAGTTTATTTACCAAATCGCCCAATGCAGACGCCTCGAGTCGGTTCAACGTCTTACCCCCTGCTCTGCTAAATAATGTTTTTCTAAACAAATTAAAATAACTAAACAAAACAAAAGCATAAGTGTTACATGTGTACCTAGTGATTATATATAATGAAAATAACACCAAATGCATGGGTGTCTCACTTTACGTCAAATACACACTGTCCGCCACCCCCTAAACAAACAGCGGGGGGGATGGGTGTTCATTATTACTAAATATTAATGTAGATTAGAAAGGACAAGACGCTGGGGTATGGTTCACCGTGTGTCATTTTTCACCTCCGGCGTACCCAACCCTATTACAGCCTCATAAAAAGACCACAACAAGCACCTGACGGCGATTCACCCTTCCTTACATGTACCCAAATCCAACCCAACCTTAACCCCTCCCTCGCTGAAATATACAAACTGCCCCCATGCGGTAGTTGCATTTGGTAGCGCGTGTAAAGAGCAAATGTAGGAGATCTAAAAAACACGCGGGATGGGTTGTTAATTTTGTACGTATAGGTTTTAGAGAATGTAAGAAGAAAAAACATGATGCTATGGGTGTTGCATTTAGCGGTAAAGGGAATATAAGGTGTAACTAGAGGTTTATATTGACACAGTTATGGAATTTGTTTCTTTATAAGAGAGGACAAATAAGTTAGAGAAGAAGAGTCTTCCATTAAGATTCGGGGATCTTCCCATTAATTTTTTTCGTGCGTTTGGGCCGTGGTTGCTCTCATGGGAAATGGATAGAGGGTTTTAACTATAAGGAGGACAAGATGAGAGGCCTGGTCGCTTGTAGAGCCATACGGATTCATGGCAACACATCGATTTCGGGGAAGAAGGGTGACGCAAGGGAGCAGCGAATTGAGGAGGGGAGAAAGATTCGCGGAGCGCCCGAGGTAACTTTTTTTTGTGGCGCAAGGGGTTTGATCGAACGAATTGGGTGACAACAAAAACCCCTCCCCCCCGCCTTTTTTTTTTTTTTTTTTTTTTTTTTGAGATCTTGCACCTACTAGCCCTGGAGAAAAAAGAAACAACATAAAGCCGCAGCAGGTTTTATGTTGGTCAGGAGAGGGCACTAGAATGGCAACAAGTGGGCAGATTACCAATCGCAGGATTAATGTCCTCGCAATAGACAACAAATTCTCGGAAAAAGATCTCCGGTCAAAGGACACCTCCCTATATCCAGAAATGATTAAGACCATCCGGACATTCAAAGTGTTCACAAGAGAGGAGCATCTGTCAGCTCACTTGTAGGCAATGAGACAGCTGGGTGGGGGAGTCTGCATTTCCGTCATTTTTGGCTAAGCGGGCGTAAAAAAACCTTTAGTGGTAGAATAACAACACGAAATTAATATGGGGTAACTACCAGAGCCCAGAATACGAATAAAAAATTTATAGTAGTTTTATTGTTTCTCGCTCATATGTATAATATTGTTGTGGTTTTGGGAAGTGTTAATCAGAAATTTAACTTGCAGGTGTATGGATGATATTATTAAATATGGTTATTGATATTGTAACATCCGGGTGCTATTATTTTTCAATATGCCCCCACACCCACCACAGATGGCTGTAGGTTAGGCCTATTGAAGGCTCGGGGGTTGGTGAACATACTAAAGATTGGTGGGCATATTTTACTTATTGGCACACCTTGGGTTAATCGAAAATTAGATCTTAATAAAATTACATTTCCTTTACCAGGGGTGAGGCATTGTAGATTGAGTTGAGGGGAAGACCTTCTAGATTGAACAAATTTAAAATAGGCTCTTTCTCCTAAAAACTCTAATAGAAGCCTCGAGTCTTGCGTTTTAAGTGGACGCATGATTCAGAAATGCTGTGACTTATTTAAAAACTAGTTCATAAAGGAGAAGTTAATGAGGAGAAGAAGATTACAACGTTTTCTTCTTCTCAGTTTGCTTAAAGTTATTATTACATAGTTTTTGTTCTTGTTCCCACCCAGTTGTTAACCATTTTTTCTTAAAAAAATTGTAACATTATAGACCTTTATAACATTAAAAAGGCCCACCCTGTTCTTCAATGCCTTAGGTTTTTTTGCAATGCTTATATTATTTCAATGGGCGGGGGGGCGGATATGTTATTAAACTGCAGGAATCAATTCATTTTTAGATTAAAGGATAAACATCGTAAGATTAATCAACTCATAAACCAGAGTTTACACAATTTATGTCTCGTTAGACCCATTTCCTATTAGTTAAATATCAGGTATCCATAGAGCATTGGCACGGTTGAAATCAAAGCCATAATGCCCCTATCTATTGTTCGTCCTAAGGAGGAGCTTTTTAATTAAACCAATAATTGTACTTGCGTCTAAAATCTGTTGATCCTAGTTAGTTGGTAAAGAGCCAAAAAAAGCCTAATAAAAATTACTCTTCCTTACTCCAATGGTGGCAATTGGTATGATAAGATCCCTGGGGTCAAGCCAAGATACTAAAGTTATATGTGATTGTAATACCCACTGTTAATCTCAATATTTATATTATGTATCGCCTCATACCAACTCAGAAACTTACACCCAGGTATACTGTATCGGTAGAGTACCTGAGAGTCTGCCAAGCTCATTATATAGTAGTCCGCGGTGTAGCACAACACAGGGTTGAAACCACATTATTAGTATTAATAGTTTTGACTTCAGTAATGATCTACAATATTATATCGTATGAACCCCTCCGTACCAACGTGCTAGGAACCACAGTATATTAATTTTTTAGTATTCAATTAGAGGAAGAAATTTTTGTGTTGGGGTTGGGGTTTGGTACGCTGTGAGAGTGTTCTCGGAGGGGATAGTGGTAGGGGGGGTCTGAGGTATGTCCACTGTGTGTGTCGTATCCAAAACCAGAATTCAAAACTCTCACAGTAGTGGTAGTGGTGATTGTGAGGAGTACCGAGTAATTTCTGCGGCACGAGAGGTGAGTGTGGTTGAGTAGGTGAGGGCTGTCCCTCCTACCATACCAGAGAGGGCTTATGGCAAGGTGGATATGTGGATTGAATACCGTAATTCTTCAGTATTATATCCGCTATCCCCTGTACACAACCACCGACACTACAGTATATCGTATTAATACCAGTAATTCTCTCACAATATTATTATAGTAGTTCACACTTGGGGTTGTACACAGACCAGAACTACATATAGAGATTAATAGCAGTAGATGCATCCAATATTATTAGTCTGTGCCGCCGGGGGGTTTACCCAAGGGGACACAAAACTACACAGTAAATAAATGTATTAATATCACAGTTTAATTTCTCAGATAAGGTACTATAAGTGATCACTTGTACCCAATTACCAGGATACTACTTAGTAATGTATTAGCAGCCACCAGCTAATTCTCAATATTAAGCGGGGGTATCGCCTGGTACGCAACCACGAACTACAGTAGTATGTATTATTATACCACATTCTATAAGGTTGGTAGTCCTACTTCTAAACTAGGTTGGGGTGACCAAACGCGCGACAAAAGTACAAGTCCATTAGCCTATTAATCCAGTAATTCACTCAACTATTTATTATAAGATAGACCCTGTTTACCAACCAAAGGGGGAGGCTGTAAAGGAGAGGGATGATGTATTAATACCAGTGAAATTCTCCAATAATCATATAGTATCCCCCATAATTAACCCAACATAACTACAGATTGAGGGATCACAATACCCAGTTATTCATCCAATAATAGATAAAGTATCCACTGATATCCAACACCAGAAAACGAAAGTATAAATGGTGGATAATACCGAGGTTAGGTGTGGTCACACCTATTATTATAATATCCTGTAGGAGCCAACGCGAGGAACTACAGGGTAGGATTGTCATTAATTATCCTAGTATATTTCTCAATATTATTTAGGGAGTATCCATCGTCTTGTTTATCAACACTAAACCCAAGGTATTTGGCACAGTCATATGCCTATCTACTACATAAAACACTGTTAATTATCGGAGGAGTAGGTTTAGTATAGTTCCTCTGTGTACTCAAAGCCGAGGAAACTTACCCAGAATTATGTATTGAGTCCGGTTTAATTCTCAATATTATTTATTTACTTGTATTCACTGTACCCAACAAGGACGATACACAAGAATAATGAGCTATATATTACCTGTAATTCTCAATGATAAATTCATAGCATCACCCCCTCCTTGCTTACAACAGACACGACAGTATATGTATTTACATACTGAATATCTCAATGAGGGTTGTGAGGGAGTACTATGCGCCTGGTTTTTACAAAACCACGATAGGACGGACTAGGGGGCCGAGTGATAGGTATTTTTTTAATACCAGCTAATTCGTCAAGTATTATATAGGTATCCCGTATACCCAACCAAGGGAGAGAAATAAATACAGACTGATCACACCTCGTTACTTTAAACCCAACCAGCAATTCTACATATAGGTATCCGGAGTGACCAACCACAGGAACACACTACAGTAGTATATATAAATAACCAGAATAATGTAAAATCAATATTTAATAATAGATAAATCCCCATATACCACCCAGATACATACAGTCATATCGTATTAATACCTGAGTTAAGTTGTCCAGGATGATGGATCTGAGGGTGCTCCGCTTGTACCAAACGGCAGGAAGGGACTAGCGCAAGTGAGGTGGAGTAGGCTCCCATCATCCATACCACACGAACTTCTTCGAATAGTGGTATATTAGGGTATGCCCCAGTTAACCAGACGCGAGAGGAGGGGAGACTAGCAGTAGGGGAGTGTTCCTTTCAATACACAGCTTGCTTCGTTGGCCCACATAGTTCCATACTAGATACTCTGGTTGTACTTAATCAGAACTACCCATGTATATGTATTAAGTACCAAGCAATTCGAACGCACGGTAGGTGATAGTAGTCCGCCCGTACAACCACGAACTACAGTCAATAAGGTATTAATTACAAGTAAGTCTCACAAAATCTCTCATAGATTCCCATAGCGCAACAGAAACTAACCCGTATATGGTATATAATACCAGTTAATATCTTCTCCAATATTATATAAGTAGTAATCAGCGTGGGTAGACCAGAACCAAGAATACTACATATATGTCATTAATACCAGTAGAATTCCTCAATATTCATATAGCTATCCCAGTACCCAACCAGAACTAAGTATATTGTAGTAATACACAGGTAGGATTCTCAAGTGATTAATAGTATTCCCACTGTTTAACCACCCAGAAAGGCACAGTATTGAGGTGTATTAAATTACCAGGTAATCTCATTATTATATCAAGTATTCCCGGGGGTTGAGCCGGAGTACACAGCAGAAACACAAGATATATAGTGAGTTAATAGCCGCAAGTAGATTGGCGGGTAAAGTATGTATATAGTGTGGCCCGCGTGAGGGCAGAGGCAGGAATACCGAGTATATGTATATTAATCTACCAGTAATTCTCCAATAATATGATATAGTATCCCAATATACCAATAGACACGAAAACTACAGTATATGTTTAATGTACCCAGTTAATTCACCAAATATTAATATAGAATCCTGTAACAACGGCAGGATGAGGACTACCGTATATGTAATTAATACCAGGTAAATTGCTGCAAGTAGGAGGAGCTAGTGTGGAGTGCCCGTTGTGTACCAAGGCGGAGAGACTTGTGAGCAAGTGATAGGTATAAATACACAGTAATCTTTTCGAAGTATTATATCTAGTAAATCCCTAGGTGGCCAGGACCAGAGAAAGACTACCAAGATATGTTTAGATTCAATACAAGTAATTCTTCACAATATATAATAGCTATGAGCCGGGTGATGTACGACGAGACTGAGCCGAGGAGAAACTACCGTATATGTATTAATACAGTAATTCCTACCAATATGAGGTGATAGGTTAGTCCGACGGTGGTGCCAACGGGGCACGGAGGAAGACTAACAGATATATGTAGTTAATACCAGGAGGGAGGTTCGGGTGACAGATATTTAGTAGGGCAGGTGTAGTCCCGTAGTACCAGAAGACGAGATGACTACAATTATATGTAGTTTGGAGGGGATTACAGTGAAGTTGCTGCGGAGGAGGTTGATGGGTGATATTAAGTATCCCCCGTAGAACCCAACCCAGAACTACAGTAGGAGGGGTGTATTATACCAGATAATTCTACTATATAGTAGGGGTAGGTGTGCCCCGGGTACCAAACCGATTGAACTCTTACAAGTATATCGGGGGATTGAGGGAGAATACCAGAAATTCTCAATATTATATAAGTATTTCCCTTGTACCAACCCAGAACTACTAGTATAATGTATTAATACCAGGTTTATTGCTCAATATTATAAGTATCCCTGTACCAACCAGAAATTAGCAGGTATATGGTAGTGTGGATACCAGTAATTCACAATATTATTATAGTTAGTTAAAGTCAGTGTTACCAAGGACACGCAGAGGGAATACAAGTTATATAGTATTTAATGTAGCGGGCAGTAGGGATTCTTGCAATATTTATAACCAGTATCCCAAACGTTACCAACCAGACCAGGTAACTTATACATATAATGTGAGGTTAGAGATATCGAGTAAGTGTGTGCAAGTATGTAGATGGAGGGGGAGTACGCCGGGGGTGTGAGTGCGCAACCCAGAACTTACCCGTATTATGGTATGAAAACACAGTAGATGGCTCAATGGATTTGCATACAAGGAATCCCCATGTACCAAACCGGAAGGAAGGGTGTAGGCAAGGGTAGGTGAGGGTGTATTTAATTATCGTAATTCTCTCAATGATAGGGGTAGTGGTAGTATCTCCTTGTACGGGGCAACACAGAACATAACAGTAGTATTGTATTAATACCAGTAATATATCAAATATTGATAGATATCCCTGTAATGCCGAAAACAGGAACTAACAGTATATAGTATTAAGTACCAGGAATTTCTCAATATTAACATATCCACCGGTACCAAACCGAACTACAATTATATGTATTGAATTAACCGAGTGAATTCTTGCGGAAGATGAGGGATATAGTATCCCCGTTACACAAAACCTAGATACTAAAAAGTATATGTATTAATACGCGGCAGTAATTCTCCGGAGGTAGTGGTAGGGTGATGGGTGGAGTATACCCCAATGGACCGGAGAGAGACGGAGCAGAACTTTTACAGTAGATAGTGGATGGGAGATACGGGAGGGCCGAGGCCTCCCCCCCCCCGCCGCGCCGCATTGTGCTGCAGGAATATATTGATATCGATAATCCACTGTACACAAAACATACTAAGAAGGCTACGAGATAATGATATTAATACCAGTAATTCTCAAGTATCTATATTAGACATTATCCCACGGGGGGGGGGGGTGTTGAAAACCACCACAGAAACTACGCGAGTGATATGGTATTGGAATTACCGAGTAGAGGTCGACGCGCAGTATGAATATAAGGTATCCACATGTAGGCCGAACCAGGATTAAGCGTACAGTATTAGTTATTAATTACCCAAGTTAATTCTTTATCAATATTATCACAGTATCCCTTGTAGTGGGTACCGCAGTCCAGGAGAGCCTGCCATAATATGTATTAATACTACGTAGGGGAGTTCGGTCAAATGTATATAGTAGGGTGCCGTGTGAGAGGCCGCACGCGCCCGCCCCCCAACGGAGGTGGGAGGAGGGACTACCAGTGAGATGTATTAGGGCTACGCGAGGTAATTCTGCGAATATTGATATAGTTATGGGCGAGCCGGGGGGTGTGCGCAGCCATGGAAGTGGCTACAGGTGGGTAGTATGTGGAGTTAATGTTGCAGGAATTTCTCAATATTTAACAGTATCCGCTGTAGCCAACCAGAGAAGTCTAGGACTAAGGTGTGATATGTGTGGATTAATTAGGGGCCGAGTAATTACTCAATATTAATATAGTATATACCCATGTACAACCAGAACTTTACCAGGCATGTTAGTTATGTATTAATACCAGTAATTCTCAATTATTATAAAGTAGTCCGGTTGTACGCAAGCAGAACTACAAATATATGTGATTCAATACAGTAATTATCAATCAATAGTTGAGTGTAGATAGTAGGGTCACGGGCGGGTGTGAGCCAACCAGGAACTACAAAGGAAAAAAAATGGTAGGGAGGATGTGATGTAATGGTACGCCAGGTAGGTTTCTCGCACACTATTATACAGTATCCCATCGTACCAACCCCAGTAATTGGTGCGTAGTGCTAAAAATAGGGTTAAACTCGTGCTAACTAATACTGAATAGGTTAGCACAAGTTTAACTCCATAATTGCACTGGCTGCACCAGTTTTCACAAAAGACACCCTTGGATTTGCACCACTTTTAACTCCACAATTTAAGACCAGCTAATGGCTGGTCTTAAAGTGGCTCTTGGAGTAAAATCCCTTTTGGGATTTACCACAAGGTGCAAATCCAGTATTAAATACCGAAAGCCGTATTTGCCCGGAGTGGCCCCAGCGCCACTTTAAAACCAGCCATTAGCTGGTCTTAAATTGTGGATTTTAAAGTTTGCAAATCCTTTATTAAATACATTGCACGGGTTACATGGGTGTCTTTTGTGAAACTGGTGCAGCCAGTGCAATTATGGAGTTAAACTTGCTCTAACCTATTCAATATTGGTTAGCACAATTTTAACCCCTATTTTTAGCACAGCAAATGTGGGTAAATCAGGCCCCATGTGTCTGCCATTTACAATGCTTCTTTTAATAACCTTACCCTGGGCCGTTTCATAACACCTCTTAGTTACAATGCAAATAAACACTTTGCATTCAGGAATTTGCTTGTGAAGGTTCTCATTCATCCAGGTCATGGTATATCTGTTGTATTCAATTAGATCAACTGGACTTGAAGTTTAGTTCTTGAAGACGTTTCACTAGTCATCCGACTGGCTTTCTCAATTCAGAATGACTTGTACAAGAATCTGTGGCAATTATGTACCCTGGAAAGTCCCAATTAGCATATCACAGCCAAGTGTTAAAGGAGAACTAAAGTCCCGACAACATTGTCCCAATAGAGAAGCACATTCACAAACGAACAACAAGCTGTGTCTCATGTCTCCCTTTGCTGTGGATGCTGGGTGATTTATGAAAATAACCTCTGTGTACTAAGGGTCAGCTCCCATAATTCACCTTATCTGGGAACACCCATCTAAGTGTCCGCCGGACACTTCACAGGAAACTGCAGTCTTGCTTCCTGGAAGCTGACAGCCAATCATGTTACAGCTCAGAGTTCCCTCCCTCTGACACAGAACACAGATACCAGTGCAGTTTTTTGTAAACACATTAGAAATGCTCCTGTCCCTAACAATGATAAATTCCTATGCTTTACATACAAAAAAGAAAAGTAATCTTTGCAGTGTATGTCTTTGCTAGCATGGATGAAGGAAACAGAACATTTAACATTTCAGCAAAAAATAAAATAAGTATGGGGAATCGAACCAGCAACCTTCTATTCTGTGTCTTTCTAAAAAGAAAGTTTTCTACCACTAGGCCACAAGGGCTATAAGTAATGGACTAGTACATGTAGAGTCTTTATCTTTTGCTAGACACATAATAAAACAAAAAGGGAACATGGAGAATCGAACCTGTGTCCCAATAGTCTGATTTTTTTCCTAACCCAGCACTTAGCAGAGCACGCCACAGGTGAACTCTCAATCAATAGAAGTATGTCAGTAAAATCAGTACACTGTTTTGTATTGCTACTGGAAGACTGTCGCAATTCACACTGGTTGGTAAATAATAGCAGAGCTGCTATATATAAGATTGTACATATTAGAAACTTCAATTTTTCTAGAAACATGGAAACAAACAAACAAAAAAAGCACTAAACTCAGGCAGTAGACCATGTTTATATTGTTTCTATAAACTAGGGGATTTGAACTTGCGACTTCTTGGTCTGATTGTTTCTAACACACAGCATTTACATGGTGCACCACCAGCAAATCAGCTGTGACTCCAGGTACATTTAGAGGCTTTTCTTTCACTAGAAAAATGCTAGAAACTCTGCACTAAGAGACAGTGAATGCTGGGGTCAGGGGGCGTGCTCTTTGAAGCCAACATGGGCTATGAGTTGTACTGGCAACAGATGGAAGCCTCCTTTGTTACAGAATCTATTACTCATATCTACTAAATCCAAATAACTAGAGAAGAATCTTTCAACGTGTAGGTGCCTGGGAGAAAAAACTTTCACTTAGGATCTAAAAACTGAAGTTTAGTTCTCCTTTAAGGGCGTGATTGGATAGTGGCTAAGAGGTGTTATAGGAACGCCAAGAGTAGGGTGTCAAAACAGCATTGTACATGGCAGACAGTTGTCTGCCATGTACATGTGTGGGCTGGGCATCTGATATATACTAGTCTTGTGTTGGCTGGGCATGAGGGCATCTTATATGTACCAATATGTGTGACCTGGTACCAGGTCACACATATTGGTACATATAAGATGCCCTCATGCCCAGCCAACACAGACTAGTATATATCAGATGCCCAGCCCACACATGTACATGGCAGACAACTGTCTGCCATGTACAATGCTGTTTTGACACCTTACTCTTGGCGTTCCTATAACACCTCTTAGCCACTATCCAATCACGCCCTTAAAGGAGAACTAAACTTCAGTTTTTCAGATCCTAATGTGAAAGTTTTTCTCCCCAGGCACCTACACGTTGAAAGATTCTTCTCTAGTTATTTGCATTTAGTAGATATGAGTAATAGATTCTGTAACAAAGGAGGCTTCCATCTTGTTGCCAGTACAACTCATAGCCCATGTTGGCTTCAAAGAGCCACGCCCCCTGACCCCAGCATTCACTGTCTCTATGTGCAGAGTTTCTAGCATCTTTTTCTAGTGAAAGATAAAGCCTCTAAATGTACCTGGAGTCACAGCTGATTTGCTGGTGGTGCACCATGTAAATGCTGTGTGTTTAGAAACAATCAGACCAAGAAGTCGCAAGTTCAAATCCCCTAGTTTACTTATGAAACAATATAACATGGTCTACTGCCTGAGTTTAGTGCTTTTTTTGTTTGTTTGTTTCCATGTTTCTAGAAAAATATGAAGTTTCTACATATGTACAATCTTTATATATAGCAGCTCTGCTATTTATTTACCAACCAGTGTGAATTGCTGACAGTCTTCCAGTAGCAATACAAAACAGTGTACTGATTTTACTGACATTTACTTCTATTGATTGAGAGTTCACCTGTGGCGTGCTCTGCTAAAGTGCTGGGTTAGGAAAAAAATCAGACTATTGGGACACAGGTTCGATTCTCCATGTTCCCTTTTTTTGTTTTTATTATGTGTCTAGCAAAAGATAAAGACTCTACATGTACTAGTCCATTACTTATTAGCCCTTGTGGCCTAGTGGTAGAAAACTTTCTTTTTAGAAAGACACAGAATAGAAGGTTGCTGGTTCGATTCCCCATACTTACTTTTATTTTTTGCTGAAATGTTAAATGTTCTGTTTCCTTCATCCATGCTAGCAAAGACATACACTGCAAAGATTACTTTTCTTTTTTGTATGTAAAGCATAGGAATTTATCATTGTTAGGGACAGGAGCATTTCTAATGTGTTTACACAAAAACTGCACTGGTATCTGTGTTCTGTGTCAGAGGGAGGGAACTCTGAGCTGTAACATGATTGGCTGTCAGCTTCCAGGAAGCAAGACTGCAGTTTCCTGTGAAGTGTCCGGCGGACACTTAGATGGGTGTTCCCAGATAAGGTGAATTATGGGAGCTGACCCTTAGTACACAGAGGTTATTTTCATAAATCACCCAGCATCCACAGCAAAGGGAGACATGAGACACAGCTTGTTGTTCGTTTGTGAATGTGCTCTCTCTATTGGGACAATGTTGTCTTGGGACTTTAGTTCTCCTTTAACACTTGGCTGTGATATGCTAATTGGGACTTTCCAGGGTACATAATTGCCACAGATTCTTGTACAAGTCATTCTGAGCCTACATTATATAAATGAAGGCTGGTATCGATATTATAATGGTGCACCTTTACTATTAGGAGGGAGGTCCTGTCCTGAAGAACTTGCCAAGTCTAAGTACAGGGTTGGACTGGCCTACTGGGGAAAATCCCCGTTGGGCCCTTCTACTCAATGCCATATAAAATAAAGCCCCAGCAAAAATAACACAAAAAACAATTTTACCGGGACTGGCAGCAGCCCGTTGTGATGTATTTAGGAGCTGTGCCACGCTTCTCAGCCATCTGTGCCCCACTCAATAGCAGCCTGTGACACACCATGAGGAGGAAAAGAACTGAATGGTCAGGACTCAAAATGGCATCTAGGCATTGCGCACAGTCATGGATAGAGACATGGAGTCTGTTGCTTTATAAATCCTCTGGTATGCCAGTATTATTTTATATGATGTTTAAGGGTGAGGGGTTGGGGGTCATTGCTACAGGGGTATGGTATTATGGTTTAGGTGGCTGCTAGCAGCTGCTGGGGGAGTGGGTAGGGGCATGTTATCATGTGGCTGCTGCTGAGGGATAATGGAGGGGGTCCTAAAGGACTTCTGTATAGGGAGAGCAGGGTTAGGGGGTATGTCAAAACAGAAATAGCAAGGGTGTCAAGTCGTGTTTTCATTAGGTGGGTTAATCCCAAGTTATTAGTGCACAATATAAACACACAGTTTCTGGTGTTGTGTTTCTGGCCACACGCCTTTATCAAGTGGAGTATGTGTCATAAAGTAAAGGTGATCCTCTTGCACTCGTCCACCTGGGGTGCCCACTCCTCCGATAGTCCAACCTTATATGGACATAATCATGGAAACAGCAAAGAGCGAGGGTCGCACTCCATAAGGTAAATTAAGATTCAATTTATTGTAAACCACACATATATCACAACCGTTTCGGGGGGAGAAGGGGGCATCGTTTCCCCGAAACGTTTGTGATATATGTGTGGTTTACAATAAATTGAAGTTAATTTACCTGGGGTGGACCTCGCTTCTTGGCTGTTTCCAATGAATGTGCTCATAAAGGCTGCTGGGGGATATGGTGATGGCCTTAAGGGCCTCTGTATATGCTGGTGGGGTTAGGGGTATGTGATCATAGGGGTGCTGTTGGGGGATATTAGTGACGGTCCTAATGGGCCTCTGTATATGGAGGGGTTAGGGGTGTTTGATCATAGGGGGTGCTGTTGGGGGATAATAGTGATGGTTTTGATGGGAGGGGTTAGGACATGTAGTCATAGCAATAGTCTCCTAATGGTCCTCTGTAAAAGAGGGTGTTAGAGGGATTGTGGTCATGGGGGATGAGTAATGGTTCCTAATG
The DNA here is from genome assembly GCA_019447015.1 of Hymenochirus boettgeri. Lineage (NCBI taxonomy): Eukaryota > Metazoa > Chordata > Amphibia > Anura > Pipidae > Hymenochirus > Hymenochirus boettgeri. Next base: position 249,167,559 of record CM033472.1, read on the forward strand.
GACCTCTGTATAGGGAAGGGGTGTGGTAGGGGTATGTGGTCATGGTGGGTTGCTGTGTGGGAAAACTGGGGAAAATGTTGTTTGTGGTGATAGAGGGTGATAGGCTTCAGTATAGGGTGGTATTAGTGGTATGTTGTCTGATGTGTGCTTCTGTATATTATTTGATTAATTTATTTGACATTTACATAGGAGTACTGACTTGTTTGCAGGACCCCTACTAATAGAGACCGTTATGTCTTGCACTTGACCCAGCGCCTGGGTTGATTTAGTTGACTCAGTAGAGATCTGAGCAGGTTGATCCATCCAACAGCCAACAGTAGAAATTACTGTTAGGAACATTCCAGAGAGAGGTGCACTCTGGGAAAATGAGAGGTTGTAGAAGTAAAATGGAAGCTTAAACTGACCCCTGCATAGCAAAGGGTAAGAAGTGGGTGTGGGTAAAATAGGTATGAAGACAAAATGTAGAATAACCAGGTAGGGTAATAGATAAAAATTGAAATAATATTTTTCCAAATTAACTTCCATATAACAAATATTTTTCCAAATTAACCTCCATATAACAGCAAGGGACCAGGGACCTCCATATAAGAGCAAGGCGTTGGGGACTCCTGAATGCAAAATGTCTGTTGTATTCAATTAGATCAACTGGACTTGAGTTTAGTTCTTGAAGACGTTTCGCTAGTCATCCGACTGGCTTTCTCATTCAGAATGACTTGTACAAGGATCTGTGGCAATTATGTACCCTGGAAATCCCAATTAGCATATCACAGCCAAGTGTTAAGGGCGTGATTGGATAGTGGCTAACGAGGTGTTATAGGAACGCCCAGAAGAAGGTGTCAAAACAGCATTGTACACTGTCTAGTGGACTGGAGGTCTGACAACACTGACTGGTGAACTGGAGGGTGATTTAACACTGATGGTGAACTGGGAAATGCCCTCATGCCCAGCCCACACATATTGATACATATCAATGCCTCATGCCCAGCCCCACGAACTGGTATATATAAGATGCCTCATGCCCAGTCCAACATGGTTAGTACATAAAAGATAGCCCCTTGCAGCCCATACAGATTTTGGACATATAAGATTTCCCTCATTACCCCAGCCCACACAAATTGATACATATAATATATGCCCGCCAAACAGACTGGTATATATAAGATGCCCTCGTGCCCAGTCGTGCAGACTAGTATATCAGATGCCCTAATGACCAGGTCACACATATTGGTTACATTTAAGATGCCCTCCCATGCCAGCCCACACAGACTAGTATATATCAGTGCCCAGCCCACACATGTACATGGCAGGAAACTGTCTGCCATTTACAATGCTGTTTTGACACCTTACCCTGGGCGTCTATAAACACCTTTTAGCCACTATCAAGCCCGCCTTAACACTTGGCTGTGATGGCTAATTGGATTGAGAAAGCCAGTCGGAATGACTAGTGAAACGTCTTCAAGGAACTAAACTTCAAGTCCAGTTGATCTAATTGAATACAACGATAATACCATGACCTGGATGAATGAGAACCTTCACAAGCAAATTCCTGAATGCAAAGTGTTATTTGCATTGTAAATAAGAGGTGTTATGAAACGGCCCAGGGTAAGGTTATTAAAAGAAGCATTGTAAATGGCCAGACACATGGGGCCTGATTTACCCACATTTGCTGTGCAAAAAATAGGGGTTAAAATTGTGAACCAATATTGAATAGGTAGGAGCAAGTTTAACTCCATAATGCACTGGTGCCACCAGTTTCACAAAAGAAACCCATGTAACCGTGCAATGTATTAATAAAGGATTGCAAACTTTAAAATCACACAATTTAAGACCAGCTAATGGCTGGTTTTAAAGTGGCGCTGGGGGCCACTCCGGGCAAATACGGCTTTCGGTATTTAATACTGGATTTGCACCTTGTTGGGTAAATCCCAAAAGGGATTTTACTCAGAGCCACTTTAAGACCAGCCATTAGCTGGTCTTAAATTGGGAGTTAAAAGTGTTTGCAAATCCAAGGGTGTCTTTTGTGAAAACTGGTGCAGCACAGTGCATTATGGAGTTAAACTTGTGCAACCTATTCAGTATTAGTTTAGCACGAGTTTAACCCTATTTTTAGCACTACGCACCATTTCCAGGGTACATAATTGCCACAGATTCTTGTACAAGTCATTCTGAATTGAGAAACGTCTTCAAGAACTAAACTAGCGAAACGTCTTCAAGAACTAAACTTCAAGTCCAGTTGATCTAATTGAATACAACAGATATACCATGACCTGGATGAATGAGAACCTTCACAAGCAAATTCCTGAATGCAAAGTGTTTATTTGCATTGTAATTAAGAGGTGTTATGAAACGGCCCAGGGTAAGGTTATTAAAAGAAGCATTGTAAATGGCAGACACATGGGGCCTGATTTACCCACATTTGCTGTGCTAAAAATAGGGGTTAAAATTGTGCTAACCAATATTGAATAGGTTAGAGCAAGTTTACCTCCATAATTGCACTGGCTGCACCAGTTTCACAAAAGACACCCATGTAACCCGTGCAATGTATTTAATAAAGGATTTGCACCACTTTAAACTCCACAATTTAAGACCGGGCAAATATGGCTTTCGGTATTTAATACTGGATTTGCACCTTGTGGTAAAAAAAGAGAGATACAAAAAATACAAAATTTTCTCACGGTGAAGATGGTGGATATTTATAAGTATTTATTCATTTATTAATTTTTATATTAAACAAATAAAGTGTTTTTAATAAATGTTTTCTTTTTGCCTCAATGATGTCATCGTAAGCTGTGTGGAAAACATTTTGGTTGCCATAGCAACCCTATTGATGTCATCACATAAAATACCTAGAATTTTCCACTTGTGTTTTGAGATTGAGATTGAGAGGACACGTTGTTTCTCTCCTGAGGGTTTTTATTTTAGCAAGAAAAGTATTAATCTAGAGGTAAGTGAATGATTTTCTGGTACCAGTAATTCTCAATATTATAAAGTATCCCTGTACCAACCAGAACTACAGTATATGTATTAATACCAGTAATTCTCAATATTATATAGTATCCCCGTCCCAACCAGAACTACCGTATATGTATTAATACCAGTAATTCTCAATATTTTTTAGTTTTAGAAACTTATCCAGGCCTTTTTTAAAGCTATTTAATGAACTTGCCATTACCACATCTGCTGGAAGACAGTTCCACAGTTTCACTGTTCTCACTGTAAAGAAACCTTTCCTAACCCGAAGATGAAACTTCTTTCTTCCAACCTTAAAGGATGTCCACGTGTCCTCTGATATGACCTATTAGTGAACAAATGTATTAATACCAGTAATTCTCAATATTATATAGTACCCCTGTAGCAACCAGAACTACAGTATATGTATTAATACCGGTAATTCTCAATATTATATACTATCCCCGTACCAACCAGAACTACAGTATATGTATTAATACCAGTAATTATCAATATTATATAGTATCCCTGTACCAACCAGAACTACAGTATATGTAATACCAGTAATTCTCAATATTATATAGTATCCCTGTACCAACCAGAACTACAGTATATGTATTAATACCAGTAATTCTCAATATTGTATAGTATCCCTGTACCAACCAGAACTACAGTATATGTATTATTTCCAGTAATTCTCAATATTATATAGTATCCCCGTACCAACCAGAAGTACAATATATGTATTAATACCAGTAATTCTCAATATTATATAGTATCCCCATACCAACCAGAACTACAGTATATGTATTAATACTAGTAATTCTCAATATTATATAGTATCCCCGTACCAACCAGATCTACAGTATATGTATTAATACCAGTAATTCTCAATATTATATAGTATCCCTGTACCAACCAGATCTACAATATATGTATTAATACTAGTAATTCTCAATATTATATAGTATCCCTGTACCAACCAGAACTACAGTATATGTATTAATACCAGTAATTCTCAATATAAACATATACTGTAGTTCTGATCCAGTATGTTTTTGCCATTTGGAGGCAGGAATTAGAACTACAGTAATGTGTTTATTACCATAACACAGTAATGTGTTTTATACTACAGTGCAATTTTTTATCTGTCATATTACTAAAGTTATTGTTTTTAGTCAGAACCACAGTGAAGTGATGCTTTATGTATAACCACCGTAATGTTTTTTACCGTAACTACAGGTGACAATGTGTTTAATTTACGTCATAACTACAGTAATGTTTATTAATCTACAGTCCATTTTTAATTGTCATAACTAGTAAATCGTGGTGTTATTATCCAAGCTACAGTAATGGGCGTTTATTATGCAAACTAAGTAATGTATTTTATTACACATGACTACAAGGTAATTGTGTTTATTACCTAATAACATACAGTAATAGGTGTTTATAAACCGAACCATAACTACAGTATGGGTTTATACCTATAACCTACAGTAAGTGTGGTTTATTACCTTACTGAATAATATGGTAAGCTACTGTAGATGTGTTTCTTACTCATAACACACAGTTGTGTTTATTACCCTACACTCAGTATGTGTTTATTATCATAATACTGTAATGGTTTATTATCCTAACTACGTATGTGTTATTTCATAACCTAGGGGCGCAGTAATGTGTTATTATCATCCCTACGGTAATGTTGTTTCTTCCCATCACTACAGTCTGTTTTATATACCTATAACTACATGAATGGGGGTTTATTTTTCATAGACTACAAGATGTTGAGTGAACTCATACTACAGTATGTGTTTTAGTACCATAACTACATAATTGTTATTACCATAACTGAACATTATGTTGTTATTACACATAACTACAGTAATGTGTTTTATTACCATATCCCTACATTAATGTGTTTTTACCATCACTACATTAATGTGTTGTGATTACCATAACGACAGTAAGTGTGTCCTATTACAATAACTACAGTACCTGTGTTGTTATTAACCATAGTTAACGGGAGCCATCAAGGGACTACAGTAATGTGTTTATTATCATACTACAGTGAATGGGTGTTTATTACACATACTACAGTAAATGTGTTTATACATAACTACAGTAATGTTGTTTATTACCATAACTACAGATAATGTGTTTATTACCATAACTACAGTTAATGTGGTTTATTACCGAAACTACAGTAATGTGTTTTTACCATAACTACAGTAATGTGGTTTTATTACCATAACTACAGTACTGGGTTTATTACCAAACTCAGTAATGTGTTTAGTATCATAACTACAGTAAATGTTTTTATTAACCTAATCTACAGTATTTGTTTATTACCATAACTACAGTATATGTGTTTATATTACCATAAGTTTTTAAGTCCCAATGAGAGTTTCTCTTTATATGGTCGTTCAATTAATACACACAGTATGTGTTTATCCATAACTACAGTAATGTGGTTAGTATTCAAGAACTACCAGTATGTGTTTTCTTCATCTGCTGTCCTACAGAGCAGGATCGTCTGCCCCCTGATGAACCGAGAACAGCTGTTTTAATGGATACTGCTGTCATTGGCTATAACACTAGCCTTCCCAGACATTGGATATAGGAGATTATTGGGTGTGGCTGGCGATCGCTATCAAGGCCCTTCCTATGTGAATTAAGATATGGGGCTGATATACCTATATTTGTTATGGTGGGGGGGGGGCGGGGCGGTAGAGTTTGTAATTATGATGTACATACCTTAAAGTGGTCCACAACATGCCAACAAGCGTAGCTTTAGAACTATCTGTACAATTCAAAATGTCTAAAAAAAAAAATTAACAAAACTCTACCCTGCCCTATATTGCAAAATATACAGCTTCTTTTCTCTGCTAATAATTACAATAGGCTGTTTGTACACACGAAAAAATGAATAACCCTTAACTGCTTGCAAATCACATTCATATTGATGGTTGTAAATAATGAACATATTCACCCTGTTTCTTTAAACTACAGCAGCCATCACCAAGTGCTTAACTACTCTTCTTCTTCTCCCCGGACCAGAGTTCGTAGAATCAAGTGTCTTACACCTGATAGAATCAACAAACATGAGAATGGGATTTCAGGTTGATTCTTATGAGAGGAATAAGTGGGCACAGACGGACAAGAAAAGAGATGTACTCCATGTATTGTGCTTAAGGTAGACCAGGGAGAGAAGGCCTTTTGATGTTTATGATTGCTGAAGGACTTGTATTTATAAAACGAGCAAATAAAGAATTTAAGGTGCAGCCCAGTGAAAAATGCAGAGTCATTTTTTAAACTGGGAGGACTGCAAAGTCACTAGGATGTGAACTGTGGCTTCCATTGGATGTGGTGACTGGGGGCAGTGTATGGAGGCGGGTGGTGTGCTGTTGTTCAAAAAGATGCTGGATGAGTTTTCTATCATACAAACAAGATAGTTGGCAGTCGTTAACTAGTGTAATTGAATACATCAAGTTAGATATGTTAAGCAGAAATTGATGGGTATTAAGGCTGTGAGTAGGTTTTACCTAGATGGACGTGGTCTTATAACCTTAGATACTTTACTATAGTTTCAATACGACATAAATAATATATTTGTTTCATCTATCCACTTGAGAAATGGTCACTTATAGAAGTCAGCAGAGATAAGCAGACTTGCTTTCGTAGTTGCAAATCTTACTGAACAAGTCATTGACAACAAAGTTATATTCCTAGTGTTTCAGCAGGTTAGATCAACTATTGATACTTTGATGTGGTTTAAGTGTCATCCGACTGGCTTTCTCAATTCAGAATGACTTGTACAAGAATCTGTGGCAATTAATGTACCCTGGAAAGTCCCAATTTAGCAATCACACAGCCAGGTGTTCGGGACCTTTCTGAATGAAGTGGGTTTGATATGCATTGTGGCTATAGGTATGTTTAGTAAGTCTGCCCAGGGTGAAGGTGGGTCAAACAAACAGCATATGTGATCAATGGTCATCGAAGTTGTGTCGAACTCCCCACCCTCTAACTCCTAGTGAGAGCTTGGTTTTCTTTTATTTTCACATGAATGGCCCTCTTCAAAAAACACGATTCCTGTAGCAAGTCAGTGTTGACCTGAGAAAGGCAAGTTTTTAATGACGGCAAAACATCTTCATGAAAAAACTAGAATCAGAGATGTACAGCAGAATTCTATTAAATAGATGCTGTGCCAGTGGCGCACAGATCTTCTTAAGTTCCTAACGAAAGAAACTGATTCCATTAAGCTGCAGGTCTAAAACCTTCTATTCTTCCCACAGATCTCCAGCATCACAACATGAGTGTGACACAAAGAACAGCATCCCATGGGCTGCATTAAACCCTTAAGAAGGAGACAAGTCCTCAATATAATGGACATTGAAATTCTTCACACAAAAACTAAGACCTTCTACAAACCTTAGTATTTAACCCTTAAAAAACTCAAAACAACGACAAATCCCTCTCCCACCTGTTGTCTTAAACTTGCATCTTAGATTAATTTTGGGCTTAGCACCTGGTAGTGTTTTGTCCGCTTTCCTCCATGCGATGCCCAGCACTGGTGGTCCTCCTGCAAGAAAGGGTTGGCGTTTGTCCCCTTTACGAACTCACTTGCCCAGCTAAAAATTTGTTAGGCGAGGGCTTCAATGAAAGCAATTAATGTTACACACATTTCGAATGCTCATTTTTAAAACATCCCAGCAGTCATCCGTGTTTGTCTACCAAATGAAATAAGGCTGGACATTAGGAAGAATCCTCACTTCTTCTCCTCAACTGTGCGGTTATGTTCTGGAGATCAATATTGTATTTCTGTCTGACTGAATGGTCTCACTAGATTTTGTCCACTGGTAATTTGGGGGTGTACTTAAGTTTTTCTTGTGAGCTTGTTTTCAGCGTGGAGTTAGTCATTTTTCGTGAAAAACGCAGGCATAGCGAGAGACGGTCTTTCTGATAATTACACAACATTCCCTGCTCCCTTTTGCCCCAATCAAATGTGGGCATGTTCAGCTGTAATTAAAACACCCTTGAGTTTGATATTAGGTCCAGTTTCTCCGATTATATATATGTCTACAGCATGTGAGTCACTTGAAGGGGCACCAACACAGAACCTGTACAGGCTCAATAGAAATCATTAAAAAGAAGGATCGAGTTGGGAGCTGTAAAGTGATAAAAGAGTTCCAGACTTTAACAGTATAAGTACTTACAAACAAACACTACCCAGCCAACCCGATGTTCAAACTGCAGTAACTCAGTAAAAATCGAACTTCTGATTGTTGCTATATCAAATTAAATGTTTGTCACTTCTTAATTTTGGCGACTTAAGCCTCAGAGATTATCACATGGACAGGATGACAGGAAGGAGAATGAAATTTTGGAGTTACTGTTGTTTTTAGTATGACACAGGCTAGAGATCCTCGTTTAGAACTACCAACCGCGGCTGATGCAATAAGAGGCTGAAAAGTTTGCCCAGTTTGCTAAAAATCTGAAGCAACCCATCAAATGTTAGTTTTCACAGAGGATTATACTGTAGTTAGATATCATACTGATTGCGGTAGATAAAACTATAGCATGCAAGCATCTCTTATTACTTCAAGTCTATTTAGATTGCCAGGAAGGATTAGTAAGTAAATATATACAGAGCTGCGCGTACCCAGCACTAAAATCTATACAGCAGACATACTTACCTATACTGTGGGTGGACATGCCCCTTACGCCCTAGTTATAATTGCAGGTTTTTTTTTTTTTTAATTTAGCCCATTTCTTAGCTACTAGCAGGAGTTGTAAACCAGGAAAGATGTTACTGTCCTATAGTTAGTAGAACAAATGAAAACGACATGCTTACGACCAGCGTAGACCCGATATGAATAATATATCACAGCAGACATTATTCTTACCACTACTTACTCTAATTACAATCACTATGAATTAGTAAACTAGAAAATCCTCTCAGAAGCCAATAACCAACCTCAGCTTCCGACAGTGCCCTGCTCTGCAGTGAGCGTAGTACAAATCTTTATATTTCCTACCCAGATCTATGTACTGGTTGTTGTGTGCCCCACCATACTGGGGAGAAATAAGGATCGCCTGCGATGAGCAGAGCGTCAAGCGAAGTAGATAACCTAGCTTCGCTTTGCGCTAGAGTTTTGTGCCCTGCGATATTGCAGGAATCATCTTCAGGTTATAGTTTATCAAGCATAGAAATCACCACATAGAGAATTTTTCCTAAAATAAAATCTGCACGTGCCTATAAAGCCCCCAAAAAAAAAAAAAGGGGCAGTGCATTCTGGCCTCAGTGGTTAGCCTTGCCCGCACCGCGTTACTGGGCTTAAATTTGCACCTCAGCGCTGCATCTCTTTAAGCGAGCCTGCTAATTGTACTACCCTGTGATAGCATAAGTTCCTCCTATTACTCCCAGACAAGTTCATAATTAGATTCATTCCTAGACCTAGGCTATGCAAACCTGTGCTATTTGGTAAGCACTCTAAATGTCTTCCCATTCTCAGTCATCCCTCATTCTAGTCGCCCGCTACAAAAAAAATATGTGTAGAATTAGGAAACACGATAACAGCTTAACAAGATCAAAGCACAAAGAGCCTGTTTCCACCAGCTACTATACCGGTTTTTCCATCTGCCTATCGACTGTTCAGATTCAAATGAACTGTATGATGATTAATGGGCTAGAAATTCGCCTGGTGAAAAACAACTCAGCGTTAATTAAGGGACCGTTTATAAAATGGGTTATGTGGGCCAACCATATATTTTGAAAAATTTACAGAAAAAACTAAAGCCTATATAACAGCCAGGGTCAGTGGGACGTCCTCCATCCTATAAGCGGCATGTCCACCCCAAATGTGACTTTGATATGTGGTAGGGCGATGCTTACCCAGCCCCCAACCGAATGGTATTAAGATAATTGTTAGAAAGCTCCCCGATCTTACTAACTGCCCCTCTAACTCCTACACGCTTGCAGGTTCAGGCCCTCTGCCTTGACATCGGAATACGAAAGCAGGGGGCGACAGGGCAGCGCGTCCGTGCATGGCCTGAAGAGGCAGGGATGGCAGCCTAAGCAATGAGCATTGCTCAACCTTGATCGAGCGTTGAGGAAGTCTAGGCACAGCCATGAGTCACACACTGACTACCTACACCAGCAGTTTCCTGCGACTTTGGAGCGCGGCCAAGCAGTGGGGAACTATTTGAGCCAGGATTGTAAGGTAAGGCTTGTTTCTTATTTAAACTATGATAGGGCCAGTAGGGGTTTTAAATTTTAGTTGGGGAGTGGACATAGCCCTTTATCACAGCGTGTATAAATTGGATACTATAGTAATCAGTAATCGTTGCTTTGACATTCACAAGAATACGTAAATTCCCGCATGGAGACGCAGGTTCAGAGTGGTGTGGAAAGAGGGCGGGCATAACCGCGGTTGAGCCAGAAACCGGGTGACGAGCTAACCCCCACGGTTCAGCTCACAGTGTTAAGTGCCACTATATGCCAGCACGGAGTTTGGACACCCCCCCATGATCTAAAACACAGATGCATATCCCGAGTGTCTTATAACACCGTTTATTCAGATGGTATGAAGAAATTCTGAAAACATTTTGCTACCAGAAAGTGTTTTTTAATGGTTAATTAATGTCCTTGCGTTGGGTTTTATTATAAAAGGTTTTGAACTATGATTGCAGGTTTATCTCTTGATTATACAATAATCTGAAATTCCTGTTATACAGGCCAATAATACTACATTGTCTGGTGAGGGATCGACTACCTCAAGAAAAGGTCACACAATTCCACAAGGATTTTCAGGGTCAACTGGTGTTTATGAAAAAAAAAAAAAAATCAACAAAATTCTGCGAAAACAAATTACGCGAATAGTTATAAATATTAAATCACAATGAATATAATGAAAAGTAAGCGGCGAAAAAAAATCAGGTAAATGACAGAATGAGATGGCATGTCAGGATAATGCTGGAAGTTGGGAGGGCTCAGAATAGTGCATAGGACCCAAACATAAAATAAATAGACGACTTATGCTAATTATCTTTTTGTACGGTTAACCATGAGATCAACTGCGACTTAGGGAACGTTTAGGTCTACTTGAAGACGATTGCTGCAGTCATTCCGACGGATCTCTCAAATTCAGATGACTTGTATCAAGAATCTGTGGCAATATAAGCACCTGCCGAAAGATCCCCAATTAGGATAGCAAATAACAGCCAGTGTAAAGGAACTTCTGGAGCAAGGTGGATTGTTATGTGTTGGCGATGTCAAAACAGCATTCCAGGTGGTGGTACTCTATGGCAACACGATATTGTACAAGTCTTTCTATGAGGAAGCCAGTCGCGACTAACAAGCAGAATGTGTTTCAAGGACTAAATTTGACAAGCTACTAGTGATTCCTAACTGATTAGCAACAGATTTACCATGACCTGAGAGTCTAAATAGAACCTCACAAGCATGTACCAATGACATATCGTCGGGGGGCCAATGAGGACAACAGGATCAAAATCGTCATGTATCCCGGTCCTATAAAAGAGTCTTCAATCATAAAGCCAATTAGCACTCAGGGCCAACAGATTGAGTCACACCATCACTATAGTAGCACTAGCAACTGAGCAATAAGAAGGAATCACAGAGTGAGATATCTATCTTCTCAACAGAACCCCAAATTCTTCTACATAGTTGACATATTTTACCGTACGAGTCTTAGGCGCATAGCACTAACTCCCTAGTTGTAAATGCTGACCGTCTTAAACACATATAAACAACCCACCCCATACACTGTAGAATAATATCAGTCCAACTAAGCAAATTCAACAGACCGAACAGAGAAGTGCCCGCCTAGCTCTACATGATGAGAACAATAATAAACAAGCTAGGTCGTATTCATAATAAACTATGCGCCTCAGCCTTCCAACATAAGGTTATGCGTAACCATAAGGAACTGTATACTTCATACGATATAATCTGCAGTAGATGCAATATTAGACAATAATATGAAGAGATTATCTAAAATGAACTTTGAATCAAATAGTGAGGTGATTGAAGGGTTTGTGTTGCCAAGGGTGTTTGTGATATATGAATATATTACAGATTCTACTCATGGGGTGGGTTAGGCCAGCGCCGCGAGTTGTATTGTAGGTCTGTGTGATTTAGGAAACCATAAAGGGTACATTGTCAATCAACTGGCTGCTGTGAGTGAAATGGCGGGGGCAGGGACTTGCAGGTTGGTTTGCAGCCTCAGGTAGAAATGTGCCGAATAATAAAAGAAAACTCAGTATTTGATCTAATGTTTTACAAGAGATAAAAATCCTAGAAGAAGTACATAGATGTCACAGAGTAACATTGTGACGTTTGTAGAAATATTTTTTTAAACTCTCTGATACTGACCATTGCTGAAAGAACAGAATTCAATTGGGATTATGGAATTAATGAAAGCTTGGTCTATGGATTGCCATAGCAACTGTGATTGTGCTGAAGAATTTGCGGGTGTTGTGGAGGGATTGATGCAGTGCATTAAAAAGAGGGAGGGGGCAAATCCCTATTTTATCAAATAAAAGACGATGACCTTTCTTGTTACAATGTGTTCATTTGTGACTTGCTTTTCACTGTGAATTTATTTACAGTTCTCCAGAGAGTTGGATATTAAAGGAATATTCAATTCTCTTAAATCGTGAAAAAATCGTGGAGGAATATGATAAACCAGAAGATCGATACAAGAAAACTAGTTTTGAAATGAAACGGGGTGTGAATGGACATGGGAAAAGCTATATTTTTAATGCCCAGAGCTTTCATTACGTCACCAGACCTGACAACAGTGAGTGGCCTCTCATTCATTGGATGAAATGGCAGCTGGACGTGTTCAAGCTCCACCCCACCTTAGTCAAGGCGTCTAGGGGTAGTATCCAATGGGAATAAACACTTCTTGAGTGAAGTCTTCTCGATTGGTTAGGCCCTGTGCCAAAAGGGTGGAGCAGAGCAAAAAACTACAGTTGTCCTTTAAAGGGCATCTATAAGTGGGAAAATGAACGTTTTTTTTCTTTCTTCTTCATGTGTTCTATAATTCCCCACTACCCACAGAGTGTCGTTCACTTTTTAGATTCCCTCTCTGTCATGAGATACACAGTTAGAAGAATACGTGATTTGCATTCCTCTGCCTCACCTACTTGGAATGTCAATCAAATCCCTGTTACGTGATCCCCCCTCCCTGCTCTGTAATCAAACATAGAGATCTTAGCATTAGCAAGGGAGAGAGGTAGCTTTGATGGAGATATAAGGCTGCACTTGACCCCCCTTCTTATAGCTTTCACTTTTGATGATGAGGGTCGCTAAAGTGAGGGATCATAAACTGTACTGTTTCCTTCTTCTTCTGTGTCTCCGGGACAGCTTGCTTCTATTGGCCACTGTGCATGGGTGTGTTTTAGGATGTTGAATTTTTAAATCCTACTGCACATGATAAGTTTGTCGGTTAGCCGGAGTTGAGACACGCAGGCACCGGTAACAGAGGGGAGGGGTCAAGGGGGGAGGGCTGCCACAGAGATCTGACACCATGGTTAAACAAAGTTACTACAGGAGAAGGATAAGGCAGAGACACAGAGTACATGAATTTAACTTGTGTGTTTTATTCACTAAGATGACCTTTTAAGCTAGCCCAGTGATGAGTAGAACTGCAATGATGGCTGGTCACTCCTTAACTATTTTCATTTCATATACATGTGCCACCTGCAACACTCTAATGGCCAACTGTAAGAAGATCAGATTTGGTACACGGGAATTCTCAACATTTATATGCATCTAGATGGTGCAGCATTAAATTTACAGGTGACTACTCCACCACATTACCAGGATTATGTGTGAGTAGCCATGTGACCATTGCTCCAAAATTAGTGTCAACTATGCTTACTTACCGTACTGACTACGTTTGCACTCTGCATGAACTGATCTGCCAGCTGATGTCATACTTCGTACTTACTTCCCCGGCACCAATAGTGACGTCAAGCAGAAAATCAATGCAAGCGAGAGCCGAGGGCAGCTGATGTGCTAAATTGGAGACTAAGTGTTCCAGACAAGTTAGCACTTACCAAGTACTTCTCCTCCATGAATTGGTGGGGCGTACCTGGGGGGGGGGGGATAAGAAATGGAGGTTACTGTATGAGATTACATGTCCATATAAGAGGGCAACTAATGCCTCCACACAATCAGAATAGGAGGATAGTATCTATTGTTAAAAATATATAGCCTTCTAATTCTGTATTGTATTTGGGGGCTTTAGTTGCCCTTTAAATGGCAGCCAGAATTCCATACAGTAGACCATAGGTAAATATCCATACGTGGTAAGTTGGCTATTACTGTATGGGATCTACGTGTATTGGAATTCTGTTGTCCATTTAAAGAGCAACTAAAGCCTCAAAACAATACAGAATCAGGAGGGCAGTAGTGGGCATAATTTCTATGCCTTTGACTGAGTCAATACAGTTTTACTCATTTGTCAGGGGTAAAAAAACAGATACCCTGGACGTTAGTACTGATTGACTTTTATTTGAAGAGTACATACAGTATTGTATTAAAAATGGCTTTAAGGGAAGTGTACTTCCTTTTAGTGTGCACATGCAGATACAGTATAGCGGATACACACCACTATCAGAACTACACACAGTAACGAAACAAAGCCCCGATACCGATCAGATCCAAATGGTACCACGCTCTTTACGCTACTGTGTGTACCTTCGTTTCCGAACAAGCGCACAGGCCGCTGAACGATACGGTGTCGGAACCGAACGCTCGATTCGGGAATGACCCAAATTTCCACTATAGAGTATAGCGAGGCCGGATACAACACACAGTCCTGAGCGCATTCTCCCTATGATGTTCATAGGAGCTGTGGTATGCAGATCTTTTGAAGAGTGACGGACAGGAATCTTGCAGATCTTACTGTGTGCTACCCAGCTTAAGTATGGACAGTCAGACAACACTGCAGAGCAGGATATTTTACAGCAAATAGTTTGCATAACGCGTTGTGTGTGCATTTGCAATCCATGTACCAATAAGCTGATTCCTCCATTGGTATACACAAGTAGAGAAATACTAATATAATTAAATACTTTGCCCTTTTGGTATTGCCATGGTGACTGTTTTATATGCGGTTTTATTGGTTGTAGTATTAACTGCTCTTGTTGATTGATTGCAGGAAATACAACCCATCGCCATGGTGAGTTTCGCTTGACTAGGATTTAATTGGTAAAGAAAAGATGGGAGGAATTTACCGTTCAATGCACAACAGGAGCTGTGCCTCATGTTCGAGTCTTCAGTCCAACAATCTGCTTTTCATAATGGAGGGTGGCCATGGACTAGCAGCGCGTGGGGCTGCTGGAAGCATTATAGTGTTTTAGAAGACGTTAACGATTTAATCGTCTTGTTCTTTTTATGAGCAGAGCATGGTGCTCGCGCACGACGATAAGTGCCTGAGACGTCTGTTGTGAGGCAGAGCTGATCAGCGATACAGAAGAAGTCAAGATTGACTGCAATATGTACGGATAAAACAAGGAAGCACAAATAAACTCTTTTAAGCTATTTAGTCCAAGTTCCCTGATCCTGTGTGGTGAATCTCAGCAGTCAAAGAAAATACTTCGGGTTTAAAGTGCAGTGATCGTGGCAACAAACTGCCCCGTTCAGTAACCCATAGCAACCAACAGGCAGTTAAGCTATTATTATATTTCATACAATGAAAATATGGATGTAAAAAATACGAACTAATTTTTGTCGGGTAATTTTAGCAATATTAATGTTCCTTTAGATATGAACTTAATGTACTTATATTTAATGTACCAAAGATGAGTCAGTTCGGCCAATATCGTATAACATTTACAGTTCCAAGTTACTAACAGTTGGTTAAAATAGTCTTTAAAAAGATTCTAATTGGCTATTAATTTATATGTATTACCAAAATGTACAGTTAACAAGGTAATCTGTTCCAGTTCTTTCATACGGTGTTTTATTCATAGAGGATGGGCCCCACATTACAGGAAGTCTATTAAGAGAAGATGGCCCAATGTGATACAGAGAAAGGCATTCAAGGAAAAGAGCCCAACGTGATAGGAAGTCTATTAGAGAAGGATGGCCCACATATACAGAAGTCTATTAAGAGAAGGATGGGCCCCACATGATACAGGAAGTCTATAGAGAAGGATGGCCCCACATGATACAGGAAGATCTATTAAGAGAGGATGGGCCCCACGTGATCACAGGAAAGTCTATAAGAGAAAGGATGGGCCCCACATGATACAGCAAGTCTATTAAGAGCAAGGGATGGGCCCCACGTGATACCACGGAAGTCTATAAGAAGCTAGGCCAGTGTCAGGAGTCTTGAGAAGGATGGGTCCCACACGTATCACAGGAAGTCTATTCAGAGAAAGATAGGCCCCACATGATCAGGAGTCTATTCAGAGAAGGATGGGCCCCACATGATACAGGAAGTCTATTCAGAGAAGGAGGGCTCCACATGATAACAGGAAGTTATTCAGAGAAGGATGGGCCCCACATGATACAGGAAGTCTATTCAGGAAAGGATGGGCCCCACATGAGCAGGAAGTCTATTCAGAGAAGGATGGGCCCACATGATCAGGAAGTCTATTCAGAGAAGGAGTGGCCCCACATGATACAGGAAAGAAGTCTATTCAGAGAAGGATGGGCCACCACATGATGCAGGAAGTCTATTTAGAGAGGATGGGCCCCACATGATACAGGAAGTCTATTCAGAGAGGATGGGTCCCACGTGATACGAGGAAGTCTATTCAGAGAGATGGGCCCCAAGATACAGGAAGTCTATGCAGAGAACGAGGCCCCACATGATACAGGAAGTCTATTCGAGAAGGATGGCCCCCACATGATGACAGGAAGTCTATTCAGAGAAGGCATGGGCTCCACATGATACAGGAAGTCTATTCAGAGAAGGATGGGCCCCACATGAGCCAGGAAGTCTATTCAGAGAAGGATGGGCTCCACATGATACAGGAAGTCTATTCGAAAGGATGGCCCCACATGAGGCGGAAGTCTATTCGAGAAGGATGGGCCCCACATGATGCAGGAAGTCTATTCAGAGAAGGATGGGCCCCCACATGATACAGGAAGTCTATTCAGAGAGGATGGGTCCACAGTGATACAGGAGTCTATTCAGAGAAGGATGGGCCCCACGTTACATGAAGTCTATGCAGAGAAGATAGGCCCCACATGATACAGGAAGTCTATTCAGAGAAGGATGGGCCCCACATAGAATCAGGAAGTTCATTTCAGAGAAGTATGGGCCCCACATAATACAGGAAGTCTATTAAGAGAAGGATGGGCCCACATGATACAGGAAGTCTATTCAGAGAAGGATGGGCCCCACATGATGCAGGAGTTATTCATAAAGGATGGGCCTCCATAATACAGGAAGTCTATTCAGAGGAGGATGGGCCAACTAATAAGGAAGTCTATTTAGAGATAGAGTGGGCCCCACATGATACAGGAAGTCTATTATTCAGAGCAAGATGGGCCCCACATGATCGGAAGTCTATTCAAGAAGATGGGCCCCACATGATACAGGAAGATCTATTCAGAGAAGGATGGGCCCACATGATGCAGGAAGTCTATTCAGGCAGAAGAGATGGCCCCACATGATACAGCAAGTCTATTAGAGAAGTATAGGCCCCACAATGATACAGGAAGTCTATTCAGAGAAGGATGCGGCCCCACAGTGATGCAGGAAGTCTTTCAGAGAAGGAGGGGCCCCACATGATGCAGGGAAGTCTATTAAGAGAAGGATGGGCCCACATGATACAGGAGTCTATCAAGAGAGGATTGGCCCACATGATACAGGAAGTCTATTCAGAGAAGATGGGCCCCACATGATGCAGGAAGTCTATTCAGAGAAGGATGGGCCCCACATGATGCAGGAAGTCTATTCAGAGAAGGATGGGCCCCACATGATACAGGAAGTCTATTCAGAGAAGGATGGGCCCCACATGATGCAGGAAGTCTATTCAGAGAAGGATGGGCCCCACATGATGCAGGAGAGTCTATTAAGAGAAGGATGGGCCCACCCAATAATACAGGAAGAGTCTATTAAGAGATAGATGGCACATGATACAGGAAAGTCTATTCAGAGAAGGATGGGCCCCACATGATGCAGGAAGTTATTCAGAGAAGTATGGGCCCCACATGATACAGGAAGTCTATTCAGAGAAGGATGGGCCCCACATGATACAGGAAGTCTATTCAGAGAAGGATGGGCCCCACATGATACAGGAAGTCTATTCAGAGAAGGATGGGCCCCACATGATACAGAAGTCTATTCAGAGATAGATGGGCCCCACATGATGCAGGAAGTCTATTAAGAGAAGGATGGCCCCACAGATACAGGAAGTCTATTCAGAGAAGTATAGGCCCCACATGATACAAGGGAAGTCTATTAGAGAACGATAGGTCCCCCACATAATACAGGAAGTCTATAAGAAAAGGATGGGCCCCACATGATACAGAAGTCATTCAGAGAAGGATGGGCCCACATGATACGGAAGTCTATAGAGAGAAGGTATGGCCCCACATGATACAGGAAGTCTATTCAGAGAAGTATAGGCCCCACATGATACAGGAAGTCTATTAAGAGAACGATAGGCCCCACATAATACAGGAAGTCTATTAAGAAAAGGATGGGCCCCACATGATACAGGAAGTCTATTCAGAGAAGGATGGGCCCAATGATACAGGAAGTCTTTCAGAGAAGGATGGGCCCACATGATACAGGAAGTCTATTAAGAGAAGGATGGCCCCACATGATGCAGGAAGTCTATTAAGAGAAGGATGGGCCCCACATGATACAGGAAGTCTATTAGAGAAGGATGGGCACCACATGATACAGGAAGTCTATTCAGGAAGGTAGGGCCCCAATGATACAGGAAGTCTATTAAGAGAAGGATGGGCACCACATGATACAGGAAGTCTATTCAGAGAAGGATGGGCCCCACATGATACAGGAAGTCTATTCAGAGAAGGATGGGCCCCACATGATACAGGAAGTCTATTAAGAGAAGGATGGGCACCACATGATGCAGGGAGTCTATTAAGAGAAGGATGGGCCCCACATGATGCAGGGAGTCTATTCAGAGAAGGATGGGCCCACCAGATTACAGGAAGTCTATTAAGAGAAGGATGGGCCCCACATGATACAGAAGTCTATAAGAGAAGAGGGGCACCACATGATACAGGAAGTTATCAGAGAAGGATGGGCCCACATGATACAGGAAGTCTATTCAGAGAAGGATGGGCCCCACATGATACAGGAAGTCTATTAAGAGAAGGATGGGCAACCACATGATGCAGGAGTCTATTAAGAGAAGGATGGGCCCCACATGATGCAGGGAGTCTATTCAGAGAAGGATGGGCCCCACCATGATACAGGAAGCTATTAAGAGAAGATAGGGCCCCACATGATACAGGAAGTCTATTAAGAGAAGATGGGCCCCACATGATGCAGGGAGTCTATTCAGAGAAGGATGGGCCCACATGATACAGGAAGTCTTTTAAGAGAAGGATGGGCACACATGATACAGGAAGTCTCATTCAGAGAAGGATGGGCCCCACATGATACAGGAAGTCTATTAAGAGAAGGATGGGCCCCACATGATGCAGGGAGTCTATTCAGAGAAGGATGCGACCCCACATGATACAGGAAGTCTTTAAAGAAGATAGGGATGGGCACCACATGATACAGGAAGTCTATTCAGAGAAGGATGGGCCCACACATGATACAGGAAGTCTATTCAGAGAAGGATGGGCCCCCACATGATGCAGGGAGTCTATTAAGAGAAGGATGGGCACCACATGATACAGGAAGTCTATAAGAGAGGATGCGGCCCACATGATACAGAAGTATTCAGAGAAGGATGGGCCCCGCATGATGCAGGGAGTCTATTAAGAGAAGGATGGGCCCCACATGATACAGAATGTCATTAAAGAAGGATGTGGCCCCACATGATACAGGAAGTCTATTAAGAGAAGGATGGGCCCCACATGAGTGAGAGGAATCTATTAAGAAGAAAGGATGGGCCCCACATGATGCAGGGAGTCTATAAGAGAAGGATGGCCCCACATGATGCAGGGAGTCAGGCTTGAATGCAGCACTATACAACTAGAATGCTGAGGTTGGACTTACCTCAATGTAAATAATAAAGAAAATAGAAATATTTGTACAGATTAGTACGTTGTGCACTTTGAAAGTTTCTTTACCAAGATGTCAGGACCCCTAAAAATGACCTGCATCGCCCACCCGTTCTCCAAAAATACCCTTCACTAAAATGTTACATCTTTTTAAAAAATAATTATATTTTTAACATTCTTGTCTAAGGGCCCATCTGAGGCGGTGTATAATTCAAGGATCATTATTATTGTGGATTTATATAGCAGCCAATACCTTCTGTAGCGCTTTACCATAATCATGTATACACTCATATCAGGCCCTGCCCCAAATATCATCAAAGGAATTGACCATATCACATTATGATACACCAATACAAATTTACTATTTAGACACCCCTTTTACACTGAGCAGATCAAAGCCAGCGGCAATGACTTTATATAGTTGTATGATGATGTTGGAATTGCTTAATTAAATACTAAAAGGGAAGTGATATATATCAATTTTTTTCCACTAGTTCTGTATTTACAAGAAATTCTCTTTAATGGACAGTTTTCAACAAAATTACCTGGGGGCATTATGCTCTGTTAATATGATGCCTCAAGGTAGTGATCTATCAGACATTTCCAATGGAGTGTGGGTATCTTGGCTGGGAAAAAGCATACCTTGTGTATATAATAGCCTTTAAGATACACCCTTTTTTTCTTGAGGGGTATAAAGTTAAACTTGCTATAACAAGACAAGCTGCTCCATAGAAATACCTTACTTAGCTGGCCTTTTAGACTATAGCCTGATACTATTCATATAAAAAACCTAAACTGAATCGTCCATTTTTTCGTTAATGTAGAAAGTTTGTTATATGGATATTAATCCTTTCTGTGTTTGGCTGTAACAAGTGTTGACACAAGTTTCAGGTTTCTAACAATGTAGCGTGATTAGAGCTGTGCCTCAAATTTATAGGAGACTATGATGCATTCATGTAGCATCATAATGGAGATAATAAGGTAAAAATGGTGATAACTTTCGCCAATAAATAATACAATAAGCTCTTATTTACTAAAAGTCACATTTCAATGAATATTGAACTCAAGCATATAATAGCATAGAATTTCATCACTCAGTAGCGTAGACAATAAAGTGATCGGAATATTGTGCAGTACCGATATATGTATGGTTTTTAAAAGAGCTATGACCAGGTCCAGTTCTAGGGGCAAAGTGGCAGTAACTGTCAGAGCCTGACATTAAACTAGTCTGGTTCAAATACTATTGGTATTCTATGGTCGTAAAATACGTACTTTCCAATACCGCAGGTATGAGTCATGGAAGGAGATTTTTATGTTACTGTACAGAATGCAAGCCAGGATCTTTTACAGGTCTTGGAAGTAGACATAGTTAATCCAATAATCACACTGTATAATCCATAGTTATTTTTTTATAAGAAAAATGAAGATTAATGTGTCAGAATATTTCATATCAAAACGAAGAGGCACCTTTGTGCTCCAAGGTGCACCAGTGTGTCCAGAGCCCAGCTTATCCTGTATGTCCCAGTGTCGTACTGATATACAGTACAGTATATAGGCAATGTACATAATGGTGGTAAGAAACGCTGGAGATATAACATTCCACAGGCAGTCATAGCCCCTCTTATTCTCTTGTCCAGCTGTTCAGTCGAGATCCCTTTCTATATCACAGAATATGTAGTGCTCTTTACTAAGGTACTGTATGAGCCTCCAAGGCATTTAGTTCCTAGATAAACCCCCTCAGGCTCTAGGCCCCAGGAATTCTTATGGCTTTTAACTTCTAATAAATAATACATTATAAACAACCAAAAGCAGATGGTTGTTGCTTGTCAATCTTTCGAAAGATCTCGCAGTGACAAGGCGATGTTATTAAATGCCGGGTTATTTCAAACAGAATAAAGATTGCACAAAAGCCCAGTTGCCTTTGGAAAACAATTTATATAATAGTGCTTAAATGCTAAGGAAAAAAAGGAAAAATTGCAAGTTTAAGAGAAACCCGGCAGAGCTGACACCTGTGCATGACCTTGCCCGAGTGGCAAAAAAACCAGAACAACAGCCCTGGTGATGAATTCATTCTGCAGTGCGTTAAGTTCCGTAATGGGAAGGTTTCACGTCAAGTAGAGAGCGTGATCGTGCACTAATTCCGTATTGTGCAATAGGGCAGCAATGGCAGGACTTGCTATCTCTAATAACATACAAGTGCCAAATACCAACACTGTGCTGCTCTCTGCACACAGTTGCATTGTTAACACTGGACAGAAATCTTAGTTTGAAATAATTCTATTTGACCGTAGCCAAAGGGTAAACTGACCAATATGTCATACAGATTTATACTCCGCAAAATCACACCCCTGCAAGTCTCAATAGACCCCATAGAGTGAGATACCATTTGTCACTGAAGATTTTACAATATGGATATATATAGTGTATGTCTTTATGGTCTAGGGTTTCAAAGGACAGGCCAGGTCATTAAACCTGAGTTCCTGTGACGTGCTTTGTTTATAGTGTGCTCACAGTTGTCTTTGTGATCAGTTCCGGAGCAGTAGATGTGACACCAGTTGATAGTTTGTTATAGGTGGGAACCCTGTAAGTGGATGTGTGCACAGCCTACCCAAAATTAAAGTTGTTTCCTATTTGGTGTAGTCCTCTACTGTTCTTTCCTTTATAAGTATTAATATATAATATATGTGCCTGCATGCACATCAGGACTGCCCACAAAGCCTTCGGTGGATTGTAATTACTGCCCACATGCAGGCAGCACGGGGAGGTACGCTGCAAGGGGGTGGTCCGATTCTTTTTAGGTGGGTACACACGAGGGACTATTTGTCCTGACGCCGATCGCCACGAGCAAGAGCTCGGCAGGACAAATGTCCATCAGTCGAGGCAAATTCAGCGCCGGCCAAATATGAACAATCAACCATAGGGAACCGCAAGATCGTTGGAATTACTAACACGTCCGATCATCAGTTCGACGATCCGGGCGATCGAGGACGGTCACGGCGCGCACCCCAAACCAGCCTCAAACCAGCAAATATTTTTGGCCAACCGACTGAAAGTGCCGTGAATCGGTCGGTCTGTCGGCCGAAAATATCTGCTGGTGTGTACCCAGCCAGAATCAGGTTACTGGTTCAAAAAAGATGTAAAATTGTTCCCGTGTTATTATTCTGCAACAACCATTCACATATTAATAAATATTTTCTAAATGTAGTAGACAGTGGAAAGGTAACATCTGATTGGTTAGGCAAATTAACATCTAGCAGGCACATTTGCACCTCTTATTGATTTTCGAAGCCCTTGAACCCAAATATTGCAAAATATACACTTGTATTTTCTGTGTTAGTGTTAAAGGCAATTAAACTTAATTTTTACAATCCGCCTCTTGTCATAGCCAGAAGTACCCGGGTATGCTCTCTATCAGAACTAATACATTGTTTTTTCTGTCCGTGACTTGTCCAATGGGAAGAGTTCTTCTTACAGTGCATCTTCCCTGTGTCTCTGTCATTGACAGTCTGCAAGGTGGGAGTTAGATCGGACTGGCCTGGGAATCTTTGGCAAGTATTACAGCTGATAGGTGTATGCAGGGTGAGATGACTTAGGTATTACCCAGGGTCTTTACCAGGGTACATTTAAGGGAAGGTATGGATTTTTTTCTTTTCAATACACAGCACTTAAATGATCACATTTGTCTTGTGTGATGCATTTAATTGAAGGCTCACATAACTCTTGGCCCCCAGATCTAAGCAGGGAGCCAATAGTGTGCTGGGTCACAACCTACTGCACTGAGTAAATAGTGCCTGCACTGAAAACCTGAATTTGGGATTAAATGGTTTAACAGGCAGTCACTGGAAGAAGAGCGAAGAAGAGGCTCTGGTCCCAGTACAGAGGTTGAAATTTTTCAATAGAGGTTTTTATTAAACAGTTTATGCTGTTTTTAGAGCTGAGCAGTAGAATGAAACAATCTGGAAGGATCAGAAACATGAGTTCCAGATTTAGTTATGTTAAGTCCCTTTACATTAGTCTGGTTAATGAATAAGGGCTAGGCCACACTGAAACGCAAACGCAAACGCAATCGCATGCGATTTCATGTGCGATTTTTTTGCGTTTGCGCTTGCGATTTCTTCAATAAGTATAGGAAATCGCATGCGATTGCGATTAAAAATGCCAGAACGCAAAACGCAAACGCAAACGCATCGAAAAACGCGCGTTTTTTTTGCGTTGCCGCGTTTTCAATAATTTCGAAAATCGCAATCGCAAAGCAAACGCAAGCGCAAACGCAAAAAAAAACGCAGCAGTGTGGCCTAGCCCTAAAGGGACATATTATCAAACTGCCGTAGATATCGGGGTTTGTAAATACAGATTACTCCTGCATAGCATTCTCCAGCGTTCATATAAAGGGTATAGATTGTAGATTATACTCTGGAGCAGTAAACCAATAGCAACCAATTGGATTTGACGTTCTTTATGATTTATAGCAATAGACCTCTAAGAGCTAATGGTTAAAGTATATCACAGAATTTCCCCGTAGTTACAGTCTTTCTTGTAAGTCATTATTGATGAATAGGCCCAAACTTTTATAATCTGGATACGTACGGGGATACTATATAATATTGAGAATTACTGGTATTAATACATATACTGTAGTTCTGGTTGGTACAGGGATACTATATAATATTGTGAATATATGGTATTAATACATATATTGTAGTTCTGGTGGTACAGGGATACTGTATAATATTGAGAATTACTGGTATTAATACATATACTGTAGTTTCTGGTTGGTACAGGGATACTATATAATATTGAGAAATTATGGTATTAATACATATATTCGTAGTTCTGGTTGGTACAGGATACTATATAATATTGAGAATTACTGGTATTATACATATACTGTAGTTTGGTTGGTACGGGATATATATAATATTGAGAATTACTGGTATTAATACATATATGTAGTTCTGGTGGTACAGGGAATTACTATATTGAGAATTGAATTCTGGTATTAATACATATACTGTAGTTCTGGTTGGCACAGGGATACTATATAATATTGAGAATTACTGGTATTAATACTATACTGTAGTTTGGTTGGTACAGGATACTATATAATATTGAGAAATTACTAGTATTAATACATATATTGTAGTTCTGGTTGGTACAGGGATACGTATTATAATATTGGAATTACTGGTATTAATACATATACTGTAGTTCTGGTTGGTACAGGGATACTATAATATTGTGAATTACTGGTATTAATACATATACTGTAGTTCTGGTTGGTACAGGGATACTATATAATATTGAGAATTACTGGTATAATACATATACTGTAGTTTTAGTTGGTACAGGGATACTATATAATATTGAGAATTACTGGTATTAATACATACTGTAGTTCTGGTTGGTATGGGGATACTAATAATATTGAGAATTACTGGTATTAATACATTCATACGTAGTTCTGGTTGGTACGGGATACTATATAATATGAGAGATTACTGGTATAATACATATTGTAGTCTGGTTGGTACAGGGATACTGTTAATATTGAGAATTCCTGGTATTAATACATATACTGTAGTTCTGGTTGGCCACAGGGATACTATAATAATATTGGAAATTACTGGTATAATACATATACGTAGTTCTGGTTGGTACAGGGATACTATATATATTGAGAATTACTAGTATTATACATATATTGTATTCTGGTTGGTACAGGGATACTGTATATAATATTGAGATTACTGGTATTAATACATATACTTAGTTCTGGTCGGGTACAGGGATACTATATAATTGAGAATTATAGTTTAATACAGATATTGTAGTTCTGGTTGGTACAGGGATACTGTATAAATTGAGATATATGGTATTAATACATACTGTAGTTTGGTTGGTACAGGGATACTTATATAATATTGTGAATTACTGTGTATATACATTATACTGTAGTTATGGTTGGTACAGGGATATATATAATATTGAGAATTACTGGTATTATACATATACTGTAGTTCTGGTTGGTACAGGGATATATATAATATTGAGAATTACTGGTATTAATACATATACTGTAGTTTGGTTGGTACAGGGATACTATATAATATTACTGGTATTAATACCAGTAATTCTCAATATTATATAGTATCCCTGTACCAACCAGAACTACAGTATATGTATTAATACCAGTAATTCCCAATATTATATAGTATCCCTGTACCAACCAGAACTACAGTATATGTATTAATACCAGTAATTCTCAATATTATATAGTATCCCCGTACCAACCAGAACTACAGTATATGCATTAATACCAGTAATTCTCAATATTATATAGTATCCCTGTACCAACCAGAACTACGGTATATGTATTAATACCAGTAATTCTCAAAATTATATAGTATCCCTGTACCAACCAGAACTACAGTATATGTATTAATACCAGTAATTCTCAATATTATATAGTATCCCTGTACCAACCAGAACTACAGTATATGTATTAATACCAGTAATTCACAATATTATATAGTATCCCTGTACCAACCAGAACTACAGTATATGTATTAATACCAGTAATTCTCAATATTATATAGTATCCCGGTACCAACGAGAACTACAGTATATGTATTAATACCAGTAATTCCCAATATTATATAGTATCCCCGTACCAACCGGAACTACAGTATATGCATTAATACCAGTAATTCTCAATATTATATAGTATCCCTGTACCAACCAGAACTACAGTATATGTATTAATACCAGTAATTCTCAATATTATATAGTATCCCTGTACCAACTAGAACTACAGTATATGTATATACCAGTAATTCTCAATATTTATAGTATCCCTGTACCAACCAGAACACAGTATATGTATTAATACCAGTAATTCACAATATTATATAGTATCCCTGTACCAACCAGAACTACAGTATAGTATTAATACCAGTAATTCTCAATATTACAGTATCCCTGTACCACCAGAACTACAATATATGTATTAATACTAGTAATTCTCAATATTAATAGTATCCCCTGTACCACAGAACTACAGTATATGTATTAATACCATAATTCTCAATATTATATAGTATCCCTGTGCCAACCAGAACTCAGTATATGTATTAATACCAGGAATTCTCAATATTATACAGTATCCACTGTACCAACCAGAACTACAATATTGTATTAATACCAGTAATTCTCAATATTATATAGTATCCCTGTACCAACCAGAACTACAGTATATGTATTAATACCAGTAATTCTCAATATTATATAGTATCCCTGTACCAACCAGAACTACAATATATGTATTATACCAGTAATTCTCAATATTATATAGTATCCCGTACCAACCGAACTACAGTATATGTATTAATACCAGTAATTCTCAATATTATACAGTATCCCGTACCAACCAGAACTACAATATATGTATTAATACCAGTAATATCACATATTATATAGTATCCCTGTACCAACCAGAACTACAGTATATGTATTAATACCAGTAATTCTCAATATTATATAGTATCCCCGTACGTATCCAGATTATAAAAGTTTTGGCCTATTTCATATCAATAATGACTTACAAGAAAGACTGTAACTACGGGGGAAATTCTGTGATATACTTTAACCATTAGCTCTTAGAGGTCATTGCTATAAATCTAAAGAACGTCAAATTCCAATTGGTTGCTATTGGTTTACTGCTCCAGAGTATAATCTACAATCTATACCCTTTAATGAAACTGCTGGAGAATGCTATGCAGGAGTAATCTGTATTTACAAACCCCGATATCTACGGCAGTTTGATAATATTCCCTTTAGGGCTAGGCCACACTGCTGCGTTTTTTTTTCTTTTCGCTTGTTTGCGTGCGTTTGCGATTGCGATTTTTCGAAATTATTGAAAACGCGGCAACGCAAAAAAAACGCGCGTTTTTTCGATGCGTTTGCGTTTGCGTTTTGCTTCTGCATTTTTAATCGCAATCGCATGCGATTTCCTATACTTATTGAAGAAATCGCAAGCGCAAACGCAAAAAATCGCACATGAAATCGCATGCGATTGCGTTTGCGTTTGCGTTTCAGTGTGGCCTAGCCCTTATTCATTACCAGATAATGTAAAGGGACTTAACTAACTAAATCTGGAACATGTTTCTAGATCCTTTCCAGATTGTTTCCATTTGGACTCAGCTCTAAAAACAGCACTAAATGTTTAAAAACCTCTATTGAAAAATTTCAACCCTCTGTAACTGGGACCAGAGCCTCTTCTTCGCTCTTCTTCCAGTGACTGCCTGTTAAACATTTATCACCCAAATTCGGTTTTTCAGTGCAGGCACATTTACTCCAGTGCAGTAGGTTGTGACCCAGCACTCCTATTGGCTGCCCTGCTTAGATCTGGGGCCAGAGAGTTATGTGAGCCTTCAATAAAATGCATCACAGCAAACAAATGTGATCATTTAAGTGCTGTGTATTGAAAAGAAAAAAAAATCCATACCCTCCCTTAAATGTACCTGGGTAAATGTACCCTGGGTAATGACCTAAGTCATCACCCTGCATACACTCTATCAGCTGTAATACTTGCCAAAAGATCCCAGGCCAGTCCGATCTAACTCCACCTTGCAGACTGTCAATGACAAGAACACAGGGAAGATGCACTCTGTAAGAAGAACGTCTTCCCATTGACAAGTCACGGACAGAAAACAATGTATTAGTTCTATAGAGAGCATACCCGGGTACTTCTGGCTATGACAAGAGGAGGGGATTGTAAAAAGTAAGTTTAATTGCCCTTACACTAACACAAAAATACAGTGTATATTTGCAATATTTGGTTCAAGGGTTCGAAAATCAATAAGAGGTGCAAACATGTGCCTGAGATGTTAATTTGCCTTAACCAATCAGATGTTCCTTTCAGTCCTTCACTGGTCTACTACATTTAGAAAATATTTATTAATATGTGAATGGTTGAATAGTCCTGTGCATCTGATCTTTCCTGGAGATACACATGCACACATATTAAGTTATTGGTTTGGGATTTAATAATCCCTGTGCCACCTACACCATAAATAACTCTGTGTTAAGTTCATCTGTAATGGAAAAAGATTTGGGGGTTCTGGTAGATAACAGACGATAGTAGGTGTGTCTGCTATACAGTTCATTTACATCCCTTCCTGACCCTGCCTGCTCCACCCATTCTAACTGGCTGACCAATTGTGTGCCAGCATCATGTCCTCTATGGTGATACAGGAACTTACTGACCCACAGTAAGTTCCAGCAGACCCAGGCACCTGTAGGTACACCCCTGCCTCTCCCCAAGTAAGGCTGACAGGTATCTGTCATTTCACACTACCAGTGCATGGGAATATGTAGTGTTGGCTGTTGTTGAGAAGGGTGATGAGCTGGTACTAGTAGATGAATGTGAGGATATGGTAAGGAACCCAAAGGGGAATAATAGATGAAATAGACCGAATTTTTAAAACTATATAATTAATTTGGCTTGAAGAGCCAAATCCCTGTTCTTTTATTTCTTCTTCTCCTTTATGGACTGTATCTCCTCACATAGTAGAGACTCCCATAGGAGAGTGTGTCCCATTACCTAGCTAAGGAATCCGCGTTATCAGCGATTCCAGGACATTTTATCCCATTGACTATAATGGTCCAATCCTCTAACATGGACATTCAGGGGTTTCAGGGTCATGTGATCTAATCCCAACTGTCACTTCTATAAGAAATGTACCTGGGTCCAAAGCTACAACTAACTACACACTGTGTCTCTCTGACACACAAACAACAAAAACTACACACCTATTACAAACAAAAGTTTAACATGTATACAATGAAAGCACAATATTAAATACATGTAAAGCACAATGTATGGTTTATGTAGTAGAAAGAAAACTACAACTCCCAGCATTCCCTGTTGCCATCTGGTTGGCGAATGTGAGAGTTGTAGTTTTCGAACATCCAGGGCCACAGGAAAGACCTCCCTTTTATGGTCACAACACAAAACATACCCAAATACCACCCAGATAAAGGTACACAACCCTACTGATAACCCTCACAAACCCAACTACCTTCCAGAATGCACCTGTTATACTTCCCCCTTTCTAGTTATTTTAAAAACCCCTAAAAACACAATAGTACGAACCTTCCCATCCCTCCACCACATAAAATCCAACAGAATTTCACACCTTCATATCTGAATTAACAATCTTTTCTTGTCTCTTTGAACCACCATAAGACACAATGACGGGACTAATTAA
Source organism: Hymenochirus boettgeri (assembly GCA_019447015.1). Lineage (NCBI taxonomy): Eukaryota > Metazoa > Chordata > Amphibia > Anura > Pipidae > Hymenochirus > Hymenochirus boettgeri. Next base: position 249,197,973 of record CM033472.1, read on the forward strand.
CATCTGCAATTTAGCCAGGAAAGCTGCCCAGATCTGTCTCAATCCGTCGTTACGAAGTAGATGAACTTGGGAACATCGGGCTACATAGAGATAAAGGGATATTAGATTTTCACTTTTTTACTTTATTCACAGTTGGCAGAAAGCCGGTGCTGCGGAGACGCTCACCATCGGCACAGGGGGATTCCAGAATGTGGACTATTCAGTGCCCCAGTCTCGTCCAAAAACGTCCTAATGCCAATGATCCAGGGAAAGGATGGCCCTGGATATGAATGTCTAAACAGCGGAAAGAATGTGGTATACATGGTCCAGGAAAAGTTATGGATCAGGGAATGGATTGTCACCCCCTGGTTACTGCGGCTATTGGTGGGATGGTGTTGCCAGGGGCTCTTTCTGTACGGTAGGTTACTGATCTTCTCTAGGGAATATTATTGGGGATGTATCTGCTGTTGTTATTTTCTCAATGGGTAGAAGGGCCCCGGGATAACGTTTCCATCATTTCTTATTTATTAGGTAGTTATTGTTCTATACCATAAAGAATCCCTAGAATGTAATGATCTCTCCCTTATTCCCCCAGTTATCTGCGTAGACGTCTGATGAGAAAGAAGCCTGCGATGGAAGGAGATAAAGAGCCCCAAACGCTAAGGATTTCCATAAACACGTGGAATATGGACGAACAAGAGGTAATTGGAAATTTTGGTCTCTGGAATCACTCTAAGATAATGCAAGATATCGATTAAATTGGACATAAACCATGCATTTGGATAGTCTTAATTGGACAATGTGATGACTATTATTAATGCATTGTTACTTTCCATAAGGAATTCCTGCAGGTTGAGCGATCTATTTCATTAGGTGCTCAATCTGCCAGGAACTCTATATCGTTGGGACACAGGAAGCCACTGTGAACAGGTAAGGGAAACTAAACACAATTTCTATGTCTATTATTTCTGTGAGGTTATTCAATGAAGGAGACATTTTTAAACCCTGGACACATTCTGTGGTGTGAGGGTTACAGGTTCATTATAAAGTATTGTCTATGGTGATGGCATTGAACTGTGGTCATTTGATCTTGTTATGGTTCTCTGCAGTGAAAAATGGGAGAGACACCTAAGTCTCGACTCTCGGCCATCGATATGGTTTGCTGAAGTCGGCCAGTCACGGCGCTCTGTCCTGGCTATGTTCGCCAGACGGGAAACTAATCCCGTTTTTCTTTAGGTATTTTATTTTTAATAAAATATTTATGTCCACCCTTTGTGTTTAAAGGAACACTAAACTTGTTTTTGTAAGTGGATTCCATCTGTTTCTATTATTCACAGGGAGGGGAGAACAATTACCCTACTCCCGCTGTGAATAATAGAACGCCCAGGGATACTGGAACTTACCTACCGCCGCTCCACTCGCAGCTTCTTCTGCACTGACAGACGCTCTGTCCGATCGCACACCTATCTTTTATTGGCACGCAGGGGCTAAGATAGGCACTTGGTCGGGACAGCGTGGCTGTCAGTGCAGAAGCAGCTGCGAGTGGAGCGGTGGTAAGGTAAGTTCCAGTGTCCCCTGGGAGGTAGGGATAAGCGTTTTCCACCTCCCTGTGAATATAGAAATGGATGGCATATAACTTACAAAAAATGAGGTTATGTAGTTTAGTGTTCTTTTATAACGTTCGCTTGCCTGATGATCAATGTTCACACCATCTCTTTCTTTTCCATTAGAAATTGAAACTCTGCAGGATCAGCAAAGCTCCTCCAAGAAGACTTAAGGGGCTCGGCTATATTCATTTCAATTTCTCCAGACCTCCTCTCCTGTTTTATTAATTCCCACCTGGTGGTAAGTTCTCTTTATGTAGAGATGTGGATGTTTATTTAACCTCATCGCTGTACAGTGACCCTAGTTTGTGTTTTATAGCTGGACCCGAGGAGAAAGCTAAAGACAGAAACCAGGATCCGAACTACAGGGATATTATCAAGGGACTGAAGTTCGATTCCGATTCAATCGTCCTTGGATTCTGGTGAGTATTGGACGTGTGTGTTCACCCATTATTACTGCTCTGTGGAATTTCATAGAAATTCCATATCAGCCTATTGGGGATTAATTAGTGCAAACCCACGTTACCCTGTACTATTGGTTGTGCGGGTGTAATAATTTCACACTGGTTTGGTAATAACCTGGCATAGCCTATGAGTAAAGGCTACGTTAAGATTTGCACTGGGACGACGCCGAACCCGCAAAAAGTTACGTCTTACCTGTCTGGGACCCCGTGATACTTTAAACTCCCTGCCAAGACTTACTGCATCCCGGAGTTCCGGTCAGGTAAGAGGGGACTTTTTGTTCTGTATCGGCCCCGTATTGAGGTCAGGTTAAGACGTTACGTTTTATTACTACATCGGCCTGAAAGGTCAATTCGTAAACTTTTTGATTTTCCTTCATGTTTGTTGTTTCTAATCCATCAATTCAACTGCAAAACTCTTGTTCCTTAGACGACGTACAAAAAGCTTGACAAACGTTTTCTGGTTTGGAGATTTTAATTTCCCGCTGGACCTTGAAAGGGCCACAGCAGATTCCTGCTAAGACAACATACGGATATGTCTCCCCTCTTCATCAGACGAGCTGACCAACACCAGAATGAAGGGGTAAGTGGGTGATAAATACAGGAATTGTAATTGGTCAGTTTCTTTACTTTATACCATTAATGTCTCTCCATGTTACAGGATCCAGTTCCGGGGGTTTCAGGAAGTAAAACCACTTCCGCCCCACATATAAATTCGACATGGGAACAGACACATATGACACCAGTGACAAGCAGAGAACGCCATCCTATACAGTACGTAATGACAGTAGATTCCTGGTCACTGTGTAACTTGCCTTTACTTGTTATAAGTGGATTAACCCTTTGTTTTCTATTTCTCAGGACAGAATTGTCTACAGGAATCTCCGTAAGGATGACATCCGCGCTGTGCGTTTATAGTTCGTGCACCAACATGAAACAGTCGGACCACAGGCCTTTGTTTGGTTGTATACAACGTGAAAATTAGACGTTGAACAGGCGGTAAGTACTCCTAAATACACATTACTAATGAATTAAAGGGTTAGATTGGAAGCACATATGACTACAAAAATACATACATATCACATACATACTACTACAAACATTATATAATATCACATACACACTGCTAAAAACACCTAATACATATCACATACATACTGCTAAACACCTACAAATACACTACATATGCTAACAATCTACAATACTAATACTACTACAAACATAATACATATCACATACATACTGCTACAAAAACACATACATACATATCACATACAAATACTGCTACAAAACACATTGCATACAATCACATACATACTGCTAAAAACACACACGACATACATTATCACATACATCTTACACAAACTCACACATTTGTATTACCTTGCCTACTTAGTACTCTCAGTCTCTTTATTAAACTGTCCCTTTATTAATTAACCCTTTAACCTACAGGCCCCCTCCATATATCTATTAATGTACTGACCTGCTCCTGCAGTGTCAGCTTCTTGTTACATAGCATCCTGTCTCCCCCACCCAAACCCCTTTTCTCCATAACTGTAATATGTTGCTGCTTCATGCTCCCCTGCTACAATGTGCCGTGTTTTCTTCATGTCTCCTATAGCTGTCAGGATCAGTCTGTCTCCTACCAACACACAGTGATGTAGAGGGGCAGGTGTTTGATCTCCCGCGCTCTGTACCCTCTGTATCTAAAGGGGAGAGACTGTTACACAGGAAGAGACTCTGGGGACCATCAGGATGTCAATGGGCCACCATTGGAATGTCAACAGGCCACCAGTGGGATGTCAGCCCTATGGCTGATGATCCCTAAGCCACTGCTTCCCTCTCACTAATGTACTGTAATGTATTTGGGTGGTGGGGGGCCGTCTATTAGACCTTGATAACTATGTCCAATTGTTACTGATAGTCCCAAGTTGATCCAGAGATCAGTCTGAAACATTGTCTGCGATATCAGGTTTGGCTGTTTAACTCGTACATACGTTCGATTTTACAGACAAGGGTGAACGCACGATCGCATACACGCGCGCAACGAACAGGCGTTTCATGTATAGGCGTTTGGTAGGCCCTGTTGATGATCCCACCCGGCGGATAATCAGCGAAGCAAGGTTCATTTTGGTCAACTAAACACCCATACACGAGAAATGGCCGTTTGTAATCTCGCGTGTAGCCCTAAGGTCACACGTGTGTACGACCCCTTAGCCTCCCTCTGGACCAACTCTGGGATAGGAGGGTGAATGGACTAAGTCCATAGTTGTCCAGGTTTAATGAAGACGTGTTGTAACGTCCCATGTTGATCCAGGGATTAGTCCGACTGCCAATTGTAGTTAGGAAGGACTTTTTTTTCCTTCTGGTTCTTCAGACGGTTTTTCACACTTCCTGTGGATCCTTGGGACAGGGTAGAATTCGGGTTTTTATTTGGTATGATTTGGGTATTTAATGGGGAACAAAAGCCTAAACCTAACTCCCCTCCCTTCGCACTTACCTTCTAGCTGCAGATGCTGTTTCGGGCCGGTCTGGACCCACCCCCTCCCTAAGATGGCAGGCTGACCAATGGTAGGATATGCTCTTTTAGAAGTGTGTGTCTTCCCATAGACAATGCATCCCCTGAATTGCCAGCGTGGGGAGGGGGCAGGACCAGATGAAGCAGCACCTGTATTAGCACCTTTAGGTACAGCCATAGGGAGTTAGGTTCAGGCTTTAGTGTTGGTCCAGGGATTAGTCCGACTGCCACATGGAGTCAGGAAGGAATTTTTCCCCCTTTTGGCCCTTGTTCAGAAGGGGTTTTTCGCCTTCCTCTGGACCAACTCTGATGGAATCTGGATAGGGCCAATTCAATTAAAATAAAATAATTATTTTATAAAACAATGATGTGTGCAGATTGTTTTCTTTTTCCCCCATCACTTTACATTTCCCTTTGTATCTGGGAATCAGTGTAATATTGGGTTATTTCACATTATGGTAGTATGGAAATGTTTATTAACGGAATGCCACTTGGGTACACAGCAATGTACATTATAACAATAAAGTATAAACAAATATACAGAGCAGTTTAATAATAAACGTGATATAAATTGACAAGGAATGCCTACATATATATAAATGAGGCTGTATCGCTTGTATCGATTTATAATGGTGGCACCTTTACTATTTAGGAGTATTTAATAAAGGATTTGCACCACTTTAAACTCCACAATTTAAGACCAGCTAATGGCTGGTTTTAAAGTGGCGCTGGGGCCACTCCGGGCAAATACGGCTTTCGGTATTTAATACTGGATTTGCACCTTGTGGTAAATCCCAAAAGGGATTTTACTCCAGAGCCACTTTAAGACCAGCCATTAGCTGGTCTTAAATTGTGGAGTTAAAAGTGGTGCAAATCCAAGGGTGTCTTTTGTGAAACTGGTGCAGCCAGTGCAATTATGGAGTTAAACTTGTGCTAACCTATTCAGTATTAGTTAGCACGAGTTTAACCCCTATTTTTAGCACAGCACATGTGGGTAAATCAGGCCCATGGTGTTGAACCCCCCCACCTCTATTTATGTTTGCTTTTTTATTGACAACTCTTTTGAACCAATCGACGGTACACCCCTGTTTTCCACTAGAAAGGTGTATGGAATAATAGGGGCATAGGGGAATCTTATATGTATCAGTCTGTGTGGGCTGGGCATGAGGGCATTTTATATGTACCAGTCTTTGGGCTGGGCATGAGGGCATCTTATATGTGCCAATCTGCATAGGCTGAGCATGAGGACATCTAATATTCACCAATCTGTATGGGCTGGGCAAGAGGACATCCTATATGTACTAATATGTTTGGGCTGGGCATTAGGGCATCTTATATATACTTGTCTGTGTGGTCTGGGCATGAGGGCATATATTTGCATCAATCTGTGTGGGCTGGGCACAAGGGCATCTTATATATACCAGTCTGTGTGGGTTGGGCATGAAGGCATCTTAAATATACCAGTTTGTGGGCTTGGCATGAGGGCATCTTACATGTGCCAGTCTGCATGGGCTGGGCATGAAGGTAGCTTATAAATACCAGTTTGTGTGGACTGGGCATGAGGGTATCTTGTAAATACCAGTCTGTGTGGTCTGGGCACTAGGGAATTTTATATATACTAGTCTGTGTGGTACCAACTGTACCAACTTTAAAGTTTGCTCATGGTGTGCCCCTGTTGTCCACTAGAAATGCATTTGGACATCTTATATTCACCAGTTTGTGTGGGCTGGGAATGAGGGTCTGTGTGGTCTGGGCATCAGGGGATCTTTTATGTACCAATCTGTATGGGCTGGGCACGAGGGACTCTTATATGTACGAATATGTGTGGACTGGGCATTAGGGCATCTGATATATATACTAGTCTGTGTGGGCTGGGCATGAGGGCATCTTATATGTACCAATATGTGTGAGCTAGGCATTAGGGCATCTGATATATACTAGTCTGCATGAGCTGGGCATGAGGGCATCTTATATATACCAGTCTGTGTGGGCTGGGCATGGGGGCATATATTATATGTATCAATTTGTGTGGGCTGGGGTATGAGGGAATCTTATATGTCCAAATCTGTATGGGCTGGGCAAGGGGGTATCTTTTATGTACTATTGTGTGGACTGGGCATGAGGGCATCATATGTACCAGTCTGTGCGCCTGGGCATGAGGGCAATTTATATGTATCAATGTGTGTGGGCTGGGTATGTGGGCATTTTCCAGTTCACCAGTCAGTGTTAAATCAGCCCTCCAGGTCACCAGTCAGTGTTGTCAGACCTCCAGTCCACTAGACAGTGTTAGATCAGACCTCCAGTTAACTAGTCAGTGTTATGTCAGCCCTCCTGTCTGACAAAGCCACAGCCACTTTACCATTGTAAATAAATGAATTCCATTAAATAATAAAACTAGGATAAATATATATATATATATATATATATATGTAATGATGGTAAAGTTTAAATTGGATGCAACAGCACATTTCAAATCTAATTGAGGTTCTGTTTAAGTTAAATAGCAACTTTTGTCTTCGAACAAGTTAGGGTTCAATAAAAGCCTGCAGTCTTTCCTTTAAAATGAGCCCTGGATCACATCTTAGGTTGCAGCTTGTGAGAAATTATATTATAAATGTTCAAATTTCCTGCTTTCAATTGAGTCACATCACCTGACCCTTTGCTCCTCCCCTCCACCCTGAGGAGAAACATGCTCACTTAAGAACTAATGCTAGGGAAAAAAGGAAGTACCTGCACAAACATAAAAAAATAAAAAATTGACTGTTGAGATGGCGATCACATCTGTAGATTAATGCAGACAGAGGCTGGTTACATGACTTAAAACAGGAAGTGTTTAACCAGGAAGTCATATTGTTGAACCTTTCCAGCAAGAACTACAGATGTGATTTGTGGTCCATTTTGAAGGTAAGACAGAAGGATTTTAATATAACCCTTATTTGTTTGGAGACTACAGTTACCCTTTTAAGGTGGCCGTAGACATAGAGATAATTTTGGCTGACACTCTCTATATGATCATTATCGCTACATGTATGGCCAATGTGATTTCTGTTATAGAGGTAGTGGCAGACAAATCCAGTTTTATGTACAAGATTCCATCCCAGTACCATTGCATCAAAAATGCTTAAAGGGAATGTCCACCCCTCCCCCCAACTAAAATTTGCCCCACTGTATAGTGTTAAAAATCCTTACCTTTCTCCTCTTATGGTGTCCTGCAAGGCCTGATTAAAATTTCAGAAAAGTGAAGAGTGTGTAATTCAGTGTCTGCTACTTACTACTTCTCAGAGGACTGGCATGCACAGCGGAGCTCTCCCCCCTCATACACTGTAGGGGAGGGAACACCTCAATCCTAAATGCCAGCATGAAAACCTGAAAATCAGCCCCGAACTCTCAGCCAATCACAGATGCGACTGCTGGTCCGGCTCCTCACGGAAGTAGCAGAAGAGGCCAAGACCGAGGGAACGTAGGTGGGTAAGTACATTTCTGGGCAGATTTTTTTTTTAGGTTTTCAAGCTGGAGTTTAGGGTTTGGGGGGGATAAATGATTTTTTCAATATGGGGGTGAAGATACCTTTTAAAAAGAGTCTTTTTTAAGGTTACCAGTTGGTACAAAGGAAATGGAAAATCGATGGAATGGAACGTAGACGGAATGGAACATAGAAGCACAGTGAAGTTTATAGAATAATCCATATTAACATAAGGTTTTATTTCATATGTTTCAGGAGCATCCAGCAAAACATACATTTTCAAGACATGATAATCGGCATATTTTCCCAAGCTCGGTCTTCTCTTTCGAAAATGTAAGTCATTTAGTTGTTGACATGCTGTTGGCTTATTTGAATGATTTTGACTTACATGGAGGGTAAGAGCTAGGCCACACTGCCACTGATCGTAAGCGTAAACGACCGCTCTTACAATCCTGCCAGTGCACAATCACATACGTGGCCTCAACTTAAACCTTCTGCTTAATTAATAAACAAATTACGTCACTCCTGTTTACTTGGTTTTTATATTGTCTTATTGTTAGGCGAATAGTCGGCTGAACTGAAATTAACACTTCAAGTAACTTTAAGAGGTTGCAAGGTAATTCTGATGAACCCATGGTTGTCAGAATTATCTGTCACCCGAGCAGGAAGGAGTAGGGCGGAGAGTGGGCAGGCAGAGGTGGAGAGGCGGGGTTAGGTGCAGTCCGCGGCGGGGGGGTAGGCATTTTGGGGGTGGGGCTGCCAGGGCTGCTGGACTCGGGAGTTTTTCCCTGCAGTCAGGACAATCCCGTTCAAATAGACATGTCTGTGAACCCTGGATGAACTGCAAAATATAGGGTTTGGCTACATCTCACCCACATATATCTATTTACAGGATAACTATGTTACTTTTTAAAAATGGAAAGTACCTGGGGCTGGGAGATAGGATTGATTATTCCTACCTCCCAGTATTGTTTCTTTGAGGAACTTCAGGTTGGTCCTGTATTATAAATAGTGCTGAAGCCAGGAGGAAGACTGGCAGAATCAGTTTTCTTTGGAATGGTGCTCCTTACAGAAACAATATTGGGAGGTAGGAAATACCAGTCCTATATCCCTGTCCCAAGTACTTTTCAATTTAACTTTTTTAAATAAACTTAACACACACGATAGTTATCCTTTAAAACAGGTTTCCCTGTTCTACCAATAAATATCCTCTATTGCCACTGGGAAGAAAAACACTATCATAACAATGTCATGTAATTACAGCACCAATCAAAGATAAAGGGACATTGATGAACACAGAGCTGACAGGTGCTGTTCAATACCATGACTAGTTCATTCTTTTTCATTTGATTTTAGAAGAATCATCTTTTGTGTTGTTTGTTAATGTTATAGGTATTTATATTCCTATTATTGGAATAGGTTGATTTTTGTACATTTGCCAGGTGCGGTGCCACTTTATACCCATTGTGATGGACAGTTTTCTATGAGCAATGACAGTAGGTATTTACATTGATTACTGTCCAAGAATAAGGTTTAAAATGGTTTTAACTTTCATTAATGTGTTTTGAATAACTTAAAGGGTATCTTCACCCCCAAATACAAACTTTGCTGTAGTGTAGGGGACCCCCCAACCCTAAACGCAAGGGTTACTATTTTTAAAAGAAATAGACTTACCCACCTTAGTCCCTCTGCCTCTACTGCTACTTCAGCAAAAGGAAGAGCAGTAGGGGTGGGACCTGCAGCTGACAGATGCTGCGGCCAATTATTGAAAGAACTGAGGGAACGAGGTCGGATAAGTCTATTTCTGGGCACTTTTTAAAGTTAAAAATGTAGGGTTTAGGGTTGGGGGGTCCCCTACACTACAGCAAACTTACATTTTTTTAAATATAATGCAGTGTCTAGGGATTCGGAGGGAGGGTGGGGAGAGCTCTGCCAGAGTCTTCAAGGCAGATACTGGATGACACACAGAGAGGCTCCTACTCTTCACTTTTCTGGACTTTGAACAGGCCCTGCAGGACAACCACAAGGAGCAGAGGAGAAAGGTAAGGATTTTTTAACACTACACAGTGCAGCCAGCAGTGGATAAGATTTTAGTTGGAGGGTGGACATGCCCTTTAAACAATATCAAGTAAAAAGGAAATAAATAGCATTCAGGGAGATTCAATAAAAGTTCTTATTGTTAAATATGGTGCTAAATTTGTCCCAACCAATCAGATGTTAGTTTTCAAATGTTAATTAAGATCTGATTGGTGGGGCAAAATAAGCACCATGTTTAACGATAAGAACTTTTATTGAATCTCCCTGCTAATCCCTAGAATTAGAAAATAGCCATACAGATTAAAAATTGGCTTAAAGGGAAAGAAACCTCTCAAATGAAAAATCACCCCCCATACCCCAAAACTGCAATAGTTTAAAATTTGAGAGATGTAAGTCTAACCTGAGATGCTGCCTGGTGTTCATTTACCTTTCAATTAACAACTGTCAGTGATGGATGTAAAAGATGACATCACAGGCAATGACTGAATGCTATTCCCCTAGCTCCTCCTCTGAGCATGTAAAAGCTTGTAAAAAATCATGAAGAGCTTGTTGAGGAGGCAGAAACTTTTCAGAGGAAAGGGGGGTATCATTTTGCTGCCTAACAGATTAGCAATATGTCAGTCAGCTTTCAAACTATTGTAATTTAGAGTTTTGGGGGATAATTAACCTATAAATTGTTTTTGATTGGAGGGATGAACATGCCCTTTAAATACACATGAATGCATATCAGACAATTCATTTGCGTTAAACCAAACTATGCATACTGATGTGTAAAAGTAGCAACATCTTAAAATTCTAGATGAGTACAAAACGTCACTGCCTCTTTTTATAGTCTTTTAAAGTGTCTATTTTTGTGACTTTAAACTGGAATAAAATAAGATTCTTACAGCAACTGAAGTTCCAATTATCTTTGAATTCATATAATCCTAGTAATAATGCATTGCTTTTTACTGCATACTGAAAGACTTGAGTTTCCCTGTGCCAAAAATGAAAAGATTAAGGGAAGACGAAATAAGATTTCTACCCCCCCTCAAATTGTTCTTTCTATAATTAGTTCTTGCCATTATATAGAGACAGCAGGGTACATAGTTTATTCACATGGAAATAGGGTTTGAAGGAATAAGATATTTTAGCTCCTTGGAAATTCCATGTGTGATGAGTTGATAATTACTATAAAAATTATCTTCAACTTTAGAGAAATAAGTTTTTACAAATGCATGGGTGGTTCATTTACTGTAAATATGTAAAAATAAAAATAAATAAACAAACGCATAGTGTTCATTTACTGTAAATATAATGTAATAAACAAATGCATGGGTGTTCATTTACTGTAAATATAATGTGATAAACAAACGCATGTGTGTTCATTTACTGTAAAATATAATGTGATAAACAAACGCATGGGTGTTCATTTACTGTAAACATAATGTAATAAACACGCATGGGTGTTCATTTACTGTATATAAAATGTAAGAAAACAAATGCATGGGTGTTCATTTACTGTAAATATAATGTAACTAATTTCTATTGACAGTGTATTTGTTTCTTATAAAGGGCATGGGTAAGAAGAAGATTCTTAAAGCTAGGGATTCCCATAATTTCTGCCGTTGGGTGCCTCAGGAAGAGGAACTTAAGAGACAGAGACCTCTTGTAAGCACCTACACCATCGATTTCTGGGAAAATGACAAAAGGATTGAGAAAATTCCACAACTTTTTGTTCCAAGGTTGAATCGGGTGACGTCTGCCTCTTGCCTTGGAGAAACAACATACAGGCAGTTTTTATGTGGTCAGAAGCCAAGGCAAAGTATTACCACAGATACTGTGCATAGCAAAATCTCGGAAAAGTCTCCTGTAAAGGACCTCTCCTATATTCAGAAGATTAGCCATCCTGGGACATCAAAGTGTTCACAGCAGAGAGCTCTGTCTGCTCCTTGTAGGCAATGGACAGTGGGTGACTGCCTCATTTGGCAAAACCAGGAAAACACGAAAAAGGGTAACTACAGAAGCCCAGAATACGAATAAAAATTATAGTTTTATTGTTTTCTCGTCTATTGTAAAAAGGATTTTTAATTAATCAAACTTGCAGGGAGATGAAATAAAAGTTATTGATAGAAATGGTGCTAATTTTGCCCCAACCAATCAGATCTTATTTACCATTTGAAGGCTAACATCTGATTGGTTGGGGCAAACTTAGCACCTTTTTTAACGAAAAGAACTTTTATTACATCTCCCTTTAAATGTGTTACATTTAATATTAAAGACCTTTAAGATTGAAAAAAAATATGCTTTTTCCTAAACTAAAAGCCTCAGTCTTAAAGTGATCGATGATTAGATATCTTTCTTTTTTAAACTTGTTCAATAAATATATGAGGAGATTACGGTTTTTTAAAGTTTTTTTCAGTTTTTCTTTTCACCACCGTGTACATTTTTTTAAAAATGTACATTTTATGCCTTACAAAAGCCACCCTGTCAGCCATAGGCAAGCAATAAAGGGCCATATTTATAAATCTGCAGAATCAATCATTTCATATAAGGATAACATCGTAAAATAACAATACAGATTACAATATCTGTAAACCATCCTTTTATAAATACAGACCATAGCATTGGAGGTTGAACAAAGCCATATGCCCATCTAGTCCAACTTTTTAATTTACCCATAATTCTTGCCTAACTGTTGATCCAGGTAAAGGCAAAACAGCTAAAAAATTCCTTCCTTACTCCAATGGCAATTGGAAAGGATCCCTGGGTCAACCAAAACTAAAGTACATGTATTAATACCTGTAATTCTCAATATTATATAGTATCCCCATACCAACCAGAACTACAGTATATGTATTAATACCTGTAATTCTCAATATTATATAGTATCCCTGTACCAACCAGAACCACAGTATATGTATTAATACCAGTAATTCTCAATATTATATAGTATCCCTGTACCAACCAGAACCACAGTATATATATTAATACCAGTAATTCTCAATATTATATAGTATCCCTGTACCAACCAGAACTACAGTATATGTATTAATACCAGTAATTCTCAATATTATATAGTATCCCCATACCAACCAGAACTACAATATATGTATTAATACCAGTAATTCTCAGTATTATATAGTATCCCTGTACCAACCAGAACTACAGTATATGTATTAATACCAGTAATTCTCAATATTATATAGTATCCCTGTACCAACCAGAACTACATTATATGTATTAATAGCAGTAATTCTCAATATTATATAGTATCCCCTGTACCAACCAGAACTACAGTATATGTATTAATACCAGTAATTCTCAATATTATATAGTATCCCTGTACCAACCAGAACTACAGTATATGTATTAAGACCAGTAATTCTCAATATTATATAGTATCCCTGTACCAACCAGAACTACAGTATATGTATTAATACCAGTTTTGGTTGGTATCCTTGTACCTTGTACCAACCAAAACTACAGTACATGTATTAATACCAGTAATTCTCAATATTATATAGTATCCCTGTACCAACCAAAACTAAAGTATATGTATTAATACCAGTAATTCTCAATATCATATAGTATCCCCATACCAACCATAACTACAGTATGTGTATCAATACCAGTTATTCTCAATATTATATAGTATCCCTGTATCAACCAGAACTACAGTATATGTATTAATACCAGTTATTCACAATATTATATAATATCCCTGTACCAACCAGAACTACAGTATATGCATTAATACCAGTAATTCTCAATATTATATAGTATCCCTGTACCAACCAGAACTACAGTATATGTATTAATACCTGTAATTCTCAATATTATATAGTATCCCTGTACCAACCAGAACTACAGTTTATGTATTAATACCGGTAATTCTCAATATTATATACTATCCCTGTACCAACAAGAACTACAGTATATGTATTAATACCTGTAATTCTCAATATTATATAGCATCCCTGTACCAACCAGAACTACAGTATATGTATTAATACCTGTAATTCTCAATATTATATACTATCCCTGTACCAACCAGAACTACAGTATATGTATTAATACCAGTAATTCTCAATATTATATAGTATCCCCGTACCAACCAGAACTACAGTATATGTATTAATACCAGTAATTCTCAATATTAATATGTCCTCCCTGTACCAACCAGAACTACAGTATATATATTAATACCAGTAATTCTCAATATTATATAGTATCCCCATACCAACCAGAACTACAGTACGTGTATCAATACCAGTTCTTCTCAATATTATATAGTATCTCTGTACTAATCAGAACTACAGTATATGTATTAATACCAGCAATTCACAATATATAGTATCCCCGTACCAACCAGAACTACAGTATATGTATTAATACCAGTAATTCTCAATATTATATAGTATTCCCATACCAACCAGAACTACAGTATATGTATTAATACCAGTAATTCTCAATATTAATAGTATCACTGTACCAACCAGAACTACATGTATATGTATTAATACCAGTAATTCTCAATATTATTAGTATCCCCGTACCAACCAGAACTACAGTATATGTATTAATCCAGTATCCTCATTATATAGTTCCCACCAACCAGAACTACAGTATATGTATAATACCAGTAATTCTCAATATAGATATAGTATCCCTGTACCAACCAAACTACAGTATATGTATTAATACCAATAATTCTCATATTATTAGTATCCCCTAACCAACCGAACTACGTATTGTATTAATACCAGTAATTCTCAATATTATATAGTATCCCTGTACCAACCAGAACTACAGTATATGTATTAATACCAGTAATTCACAATATTATATAGTATCCCTGTACCAACCAGAACTACAGTATAGTATTATACCATTATTCTCAATATTATATAGTATCCCTGTACCAACCAGAACTACAGTATATGTATTAATACAGTATTCCAATATTATATAGTATCCCCTGTGTCCAACCAAACTACAATATATGTATTAATACAGTAATTCTCAATATTATATAGTATCCCTGTACCAACCAAACTACCAGTATATGTATTAATACCGTAATTCTCAATATTATATAGTATCCCTGTCCAACCAACTACAGTATATGTATTAATACCAGAATTCTCAATATTATAAGTATCCCTGTACCAACCGAACTACATATATGTATTAATACCAGTAATTCTCAATATTATATATATCCCGTACCAACCAGAACTACAGTATATGTATTAATACCAGTATTCTCAATATATATAGTATCCCCATACCAACCAGAACTACAGTATGTATTAATAACCAGTAATTCTCATATTATATAGTATCCCCTGTACCAACCAGAACTACAGTATATGTATTAATACCAGTAATTCTCAATATTATATATATCCCTGTACCAACCAAACTACAGTATAATGTATATAACAGTAATTCCAATATTATATATAGTATCCCCTGTACCAACCAAACTACTATATGTTTAATACCATTATCTCAATTTATATAGTATCCCTGTACCAACCAGAACTACAAGTATTGTATTAATAACTATAATTCTCAATATTATATAGTATCCCTGTCCCGAACCAGAACTACGTATATGTATTAATACCAGTATCTCAATATTATATCAGTATCCCTGTACCAACCAAATACAGTATATGTATTAATACTAGTAATTCTCAATATATATAGTATCCCTGTACCAACCAGAACTACGTATATGTATTATACCAGTAATTTCCATATTATATAGTATCCCTGTGCCAACCAAACTACAGTATATGTATTATACCAGAATTCTCAATATTAACAGTATCCCTGTACCAACCAGACACAATATGTATTATACCAGTATTCTCAATATTATATAGTATCCCGTACCAACCAGAACTAACGTATGGAATGTATTAATACCAGTAATTCTCAATATTATTAGTATCCCCATACCAACCAGAACTACAGTATGTATTAATACCAGTAATTCTCAATCTTATATATTATCCCTGTACCACAAAACTACAGTATGTATTATACCAGTAATTCTCAATATTATATAGTATCCTGTACCAACCAGAACTACAGTTATGTATTAATACCAGTAATTCAATATTAATAGTATCCCTGTCACCAACCAGAACTACAGTATATGTATTAATACCAGTAATTCTCAATATTATATAGTATCCCTTTACCAACCAGAACTACAATATATGTTTAATACCAGTAATTCTCAATATTATATAGTATCCTGTACCAACCAAACTACAGTATAGTATTAATACCAGTAATTCTCAATATTATAGTATCCCTGTCCAACCAGAACTACAGTATATGTATTAATACCAGAATTCAATATTATATAGTAATTCTCCTGTATACCCACCAGAACTACATATGTATTAATACCTAGTAATTCTCAATATTATATATATCCCTGTACCAACCAGAACTACAGTATATGTATTAATACCAGTAATTCTCAATATTATATAGTATCCTGTACCAACCAGAACTACGAATATATGTATTAATACTCATTAATTTCTCAATATTATATAGTATCCCTGTACCCAACCAGAACTACAGTATATGTATTATACCAGTAATTCTCAATATTATACTAGTATCCCCTGTACCACCAGAACTACATTATGTATTAATACATATATTCACAATATTATATAGTATCCTGTACCAACCAGAACTACAGTATATGTATTAATACAGTAATTTCTCAATATTAATAGTATCCCCGTACGTATCCAGATTATAAAAGTTTGTGGCCATATTTCATTCAATAATGACTTACATAGAAAGACTGTAACTTACGGGGAAAGTTCTGTGATATACCTTTAACCATTAGCTCTTAGAGGTCTATGCTATAAATCTAAAGAACGTCAAATTCTCAATTGGTTGCTATTGGTTTACTGGCTCCAGAGATAATCTCAATCTATAACCCTTTAATGAAAAACGGCTGGAGAATGCTATGCAGGAGTAAAACTCCTGTATTTACAAACCCGATATCTACGGCAGTTTGATAATATGTCCCTTTAGGGCTCAGGCGCTAACACTGCGCGCGTTTTTTTTTGCGTTTGCGCTTGCGTTTGTCTGTTGCGATTGCGATTTTCGAAATTATTGAAAACGCGCAACGCTAAAAAAAACGCGGCGTTTTTTTCGATGCGTTTGCGTTTGCGTTTTGCGTTCTGCATTTTTAATCGCATCGCATGCGATTCCTATACTTATTGAAAAATCGCAAGCGCAAACGTCAAAAAATCGCACATAAATCGCATGCGATTGCGTTTGCGTTTGCGTTTCAGTGGGCCTAGCCCTTTCATTAACCAGACTAATGTAAGGGACTTACATAACTAATCTGGAACTCATGTTTCATGATCCTTTCCAGATGTTTTCATTCTACTTGCTCAATCTCTAAAAACAGCATAAACTGTTAAAAAACCTCTATTGAAAAATTTCAAACCTCTGTACTGGGACATGAGCCTCTTCTTCGCTCTTCTTCAGTGCTGCTGTTAAACTTTAATCCCAAATTCGTTTTTCAGTGCAGGCACTATTTATCGTTGCAGTAGCGTTGTGACCCGCACATATTGGCCCCTGCTTAGATGCTGGGGGCAAAGTTATGTGAGCTCCTCAATTAAATGCATCACACAAGACAAATGTGATCATTTAAAGTGCTGTGTCATGAAAAGAAAAAACATCCTGATACCTGTACTCGCTTAAATGTACCCTGGTATAAGACCACTGGGTAATACTTAAGTCTCTCACCCCTGCATACTACGCTATCAGCTTGTAATACTTGCTCAAAGATTCCAGGCCAGTCTCGGATCTAACTACCCACCTTGGCAGACTGTCAATGACAGAGACACAGGGAGATGCACTGCTTTAAGAGACTCTTCCCATTGGACAGTCCGGACAGAAAAAAACAATGTATTTAGTTCTGATAGAGAGCATCCCAGGGTACTTTCTGGCTATGACAAGAGGCGGATTGTAAAGTTAAGTTTAATTGCCTTTAACACTAACACAGAAAATACCAAGTGTATATTTTGGCAATATTTGGGTTCAAGGGCTTCGAAAATCAATAAGAGTGTGCAACATGTGCCGTGCGAGATTTAATTTGCCTAACCAATCAGATGTACTTTCCACTGTCTACTACATTTAGAAAATTTATTAATATGTGAATGGTTGTTGCAGAATAATACACGGAACATCTTTACAAGCTCTTTTTTGAACTCAGTGTAACCTGATTCTGGCTGGGGTACACACTGCAGCAGTATATTTTCGGCCGACAGACCGACCGATTCACGGCACTTTCAGTCGGTTGGCCAAAAATATTTGCTGGTTTGAGGCTGGTTTGGGGTGCCGACCGTGACCGTCCTCGATCGCCGGATCGTCGAACTGATGATCGGAACGTGTTAGTAATTCCAACGATCTTGCGGTTCCCTATGGTTGATTGTTCATATTTGGCCGGCGCTGAATTTGCCTCGACTGTGACATTTGTCCTGCCGAGCTCTGCTCTGGCGATCGTCGTCAGCGACAAATAGTCCCTCGTGTGTACCCACCTAAAAGAATCGGACCACCCCTTTGGCCAGCGTACCTCCCTCTGCTGCCTGCATGTTGGCAGTAATTACAATCCACCGAGGCTTTGTGGGCAGTCCTGATGTGCATGCAGGCACATATATATATATTAATTACTTATAAAGGAAAGAAAGATGAGGACTACACAAATAGGAAACAACTTTAATTTTGGGTTAGGTGTGTCACTAGGCATCGTCACTTACAGGGTGTCCCACCTATAACAAACTATCAACTGGTGTCACATCTACTCTCCGGAACTGATCACAAAGACGAATGGAGCTACACTATAAACAAAGCACGTCACAGGAACTCAGGTTTAATGACCTGCCTGTCCTTTGAAACCCTAGACATAAAGACATACACTATATATATCCATATTGTAAATCTTCAGTGACAAATGGTATCTCACATACTATGGGGTCTTGAGACTTGCAGGGGTGTGCATTTTGCGGAGTATAAATCTGTATGACATATTGGTCAGTTTACCCTTTGGCTACGGTCAAATAGAATTATTTCAAACTAAGATTTCTGTCCAGTGTTAACACATGCAACTGTGTGCAGAGAGCAGCACAGTGTTGGTATTTGGCACTTGTAGTTATAGAGATAAGCAAGTCTGCCATTTGCTCGCCTATTGCCACAATACGGATTAGTGACACGATCACGCTCTCTACTTGACGTGAAACCTTCCCATTACGGAAACTTAACAGCACTGCATGAATGAATTCACCAAGGGCTGTGGTTCTGGTTTTTTGCCCACTCGGGCAAGGTCATGACACAGGTGTCAGCTCTGCCGGGTTTCTCTAAACTTGCAATTTTCCTTTTTTTCCTTAGCATTAAGCACTATATTAAATTGTTTTCAAAGGCAACTGGGGCTTTTGCCAATCTTTATCTGTTTGAAAATAACCCGGCATTTAATAACATCGCCTTGTCATGCGAGATCGTTTCGAAGATGTGACAGGCAACAACCATCATGCTTTTGGTTTTTATAATGTATTATTTATTAGAAGTTAAAAGCCATAAGAATTCCTGGGGCCTAGAGCCTGAGGGGGTTTATCTAGGAACTAAATGCCTTGGAGGCTTCATACAGTACCTAGTAAGAGCAACTACATATTCTGTGATATAGAAAGGGATTCGACTGAACAGCTGGACAAGAGATAAGAGGGGCTATGACTGCCTGTGGAATGTTATATCTCCAGCGTTTCTTAACCACTATTATGTAGCATTGCCTATATACTGTACTGTATTCAGTACGACACTGGGACATAACAGATAAGCTGGGCTCTGGACACACTGGTGCACCTTGAGAGCCACAAAGGTGCCTCTTCGTTTGATATGAAAATATTCTGACAACATTAATCTTCATTTTTCTTATAAAAAATAACTATGGATTATACAGTGTGATTATTGGAATTAACTATGTCTACTTCCAAGACCTGTAGAAGGTCCTGGCTTGCATTCGTGTACGTAACATAAAAAATCTCCTCCATGACTCATACCTGCCCGGTATTGGAAAGTACGTACTTTTAGCGACCATAGAATACAATAGTATTTGAACCAGACTATTTAATGTCAGGCTCTGACAGTTACTTGCCACTGCCCCTAGAACTGGACCTGGTCATAGTCTCTTTTAAAAAACCATACATATATCGGTACTGCACATATTCCATCACTTTATCTGTCTACGCTACTGAGTGAGAATTCTATGCTATTATATGCTTGAGTTCAATATTCATTGAAATGTACTTTGTAAATAAGAGGCTTATTGTATTATTTATTGGCGAAAGTTATCACCATTTTTTACCTTATTATAGCTCCTATGATGCTACATGAATGCATCAATAGTCTCCTATAAATTTGAGGCACAGCTCTAATCACGCTACATTGTTAGAACCTGAAACTGTGTCAACACTTTTACACGCCAAACACAGAAAGGATTATATCCATATAACAAACTTCTTACATTAACGAAAAAAGGACGATTCAGTTTAGGTTTTTTATATGAATAGTATCAGGCTTAGTCTAAAAAGGCCAGCTAGTAAGGTATTTCTATGGAGCAGGCTTGTCTTGTTATAGCAAGTTTAACTTTATCCCCTCAAGAAAAAAAGGGTGTATGCTTAAAGGCTATTATATACACAAGGTATGCTTTTTCCCAGCCAAGATACCCACACTCCATTGAAATGTCTGATAGATCAACCTTGAGGCATCTATATAACAGAGCATAATGCCCCCAGGTAATTTTGTTAGAACAACTGTCCATTAAAGAGAATTTTTGTAAATAACAGAACTAGTGGAAAAAAATTGATATATTCACTTCCCTTTTAGTATTTAATTAAGCAATTCCAACATCATCATACAACTATATTAAAGTCATTGCCGCTGGCTTTGATCTGCTCAGTGTAAAAGGGTGTTCTAAATAGTAAATTTGTATGGTGTATCATAATGTGAATGGTCAATTCCTTTGATGATATTTGGGGAGGGCCTGATATGAGTGTATACATGTATTATGGTAAAGCGCTACAGAAGGTATTGGCTGCTTATATATAATCCACAATAATAATGATCCTTGAATTATATACACCGCCTCTCAGATGGGCCCTTAGACAAGAATGTTATAAAAATATAATTATTTTTTAAAAAGATGTAACATTTTAGTGAAGGGTATTTTTGGAGAACGGGTGGGCGATGCAGGTCATTTTTAGGGGCTCCTGACATCTTGGTAAAGAAACTTTCAAAGTGCAACAACGTACTAATCTGTACAAATATATTCTATTTTCTTTATTATTTACATTGAGGTAAGTCCAACCTTCAGCTTCTAGTTGTATAGTGTCTGCATTCAAGGCCTGACTCCCTGCATCATGTGGGGCCATCCTTCTCTTATAGACTCCCTGCATCATTGTGGCCCATCCTTCTTTTAATAGATTCCTGCACTCATGTGGGGGCCCATCCTTCTCTTAATAGACTTCCTGTATCATGTTGGGGCCACATCCTTCTTTAATGACATTCTGTATCATGTGGGGCCCATCCTTCTCTTAATAAACTCCCTGCATCATGCGGGGCCCATCCTTCTCTGAATACTTCTGTATCATGTGGGGCATCCTCCTTATAGACTTCGCTGTATCATGTGGTGCCCATCCTTCTCTTAATAGACTCCCTGCATCATGTGGGGCCCATCCTTCTCTGAATAGACTTCCTGTATCATGTTGGGCGCATCCTTCTCTGAATAGACTTCCTGTATCATGTGGTGCCCATCCTATCTCCTTAAGACTTCTGTATCATGTGGGGTCGCATCCTTCTCTGAATAACTCCCTGCATATGTGGGGCCATCTTCTCTTAATAGACTTCCTGTATCATGTGGGGCCCATCCTTCTCTGAATGAGACTTCCTGTATCATGTGTGCTCCATCCTTCTCTTAAAAGACTCTGTATCAGTGTGGCCCATCCCTTCTCTGAATAGACTCCCTGCATCATGTGGGGCCGCATCTTCTCTTAATAGACTCCTGTATCATGTGGGGCCCATCTTCTCTTAATAGCTTCCTGTATCAGTGTGGGCCATCCTTCTCTGAATAGACTCCCTGCATCATGTGGGGCCCATCCTTCTCTTATAGACTCCCTGCATCATGTGGTTGCCCATCCTTCTCTTAATAACTTCCTGTATCATGTGGGGCCCATCCTTCTCTGAATAGACTTCCTGTTCATGTGGGCCCATCCTTCTCTGATAACTTCCTGTATCATGTGGTGCCCTCCTTCTCTTAAGACTTCCTGTATCATGTGGGGCCCATCCTCTCTTAATAGACTTCCTGTAATCTGGTGGGCCCTATCCTTCTCTGAATAGACTCCCTGCATTCATGTGGGGCCCTACCTTCTCTTAATAGACTCCCTGCATCATGTGGTGCCCATCCTTCTCTTAATGACTTCTGTATCATGTGGGGCCTCCTCTTCTCTGAATAGACTTCCTGTATCATGTGGGGCCCATCCTTCTCTGAATATGACTTGCTCTGTATCATGTGGTGTCCCATCCTTCTCTTAATAGACTTCCTGTATCATGTGGGGCCCACCTTCCTGAATAGACTTCCTGTATCATGTGGTGCCCATCCTTCTCTAATAGACTTCTGTATCCATGTGGGGCCCATCCTTCTCTTAATAACTTCCTGCATTCATGTGGGGGGCCATCCTTCTCTTAATAGACATTCCTGTATCATGTGGGCCCATCCTTCTCTGAAAGACTTCCTCTGTATCATTGGGCCCATCCTTCTCTAATAGACTTCCTGTATCATGTGGGGCCCATCCTTTTCTTAATAGCACTTCCTGTATTATGTGGGGCCTATCGTTCTTTAATAGACTTCCTGTTATCATGTGGGGCTATACTTCTCTGAATAGACTTCTGTATCTGTGGGGCCATACCTCTGCTATAGATTCCTGTATCATGTGGGGCCCATCCTTCTCTGAATGACTTCTGTTCATGTGGGGCCCATCCTTTTCTTATAGACTTCCTGTTATCTATGTGGGGGACCTATCAGTTCTCTTAATAGCTCCCTTTATCATGTGGGGCCTATACTTCTCTGAATAGACTTCCTGTATCTGTGGGGCCATCCTTCTCTTAATAGACTTCCTGCATCATGTGGGGCCCATCCTTCTCTGAATAGACTTCTGTATCATGTGGGGCCCATCCTTCTCTGAATAGACTTCCTGTATCATGTGGGGCCCATACTTCTCTGAATAGACTTCCTGTATCATGTGGGGCCCATCCTTCTCTGAATAGACTTCCTGTAATCATTGTGGGGCCCATACTTCTCGAATAACTTCCTGCATCATGTGGGGCCCATCCTTCTCTGATAGACTTTCCTGTATCATGTGGGGCCATCTATCTCTTAATAGACTCTTCCTGTATTATTGGGTGGGCCCATCCTTCTCTTAATAGTACTCCCCTGCATCATGTGGGGCCCATCTTCTTCTGAATAGACTTCGCTGCATCATGTGGGGGCCCATCCTTCTCTGAATAAGACTTCCTGTATCATGTGGGGCCGCATGCCTTCTCTGAAATAGACTTCCTGCATCATGTGGGGCCCATCCTATCTCTGAATAGACTTCGCATCATGTGGGCCCATCTTCTCTGAATAGACTTCCTGTATCATGTGGGCCATCCTTCTCTTGATAGACTCCTGTATCATGTGGGCCCATCCTTCTCTTAATGACTTCCCTGCATCATGTGGGCCCCTCCTTCTCTGATAAGACTTCCTGGCATCCTGTGGGGCCGCATCCTCTCTCTGAATAGACTTCCTGTATCATGTGGGGCCTATACTTCTCTAATAGACTTCTGTATCATGTGGGGCCATCCTTCTTCCTGAATAGCACTTCCTGCATCATGTGGGGCCCATCCTTCTCTGAATAGATACTTCCTGTATCATGTGGGGCCCATCTTCTTGAATAGACTTCCGCATATGTGGGGCCCATCTTGCTCTGAATAAGACTTCCTGTACTCATGTGGGGCCCACTCTATCGCTAAATAGACTTCCTTATTCAGTTGGCCCATCCTCCTCTGAATAGACTTCCTGTATTATGTGAGGCCCATCCTTTATGATAACTTCCTGCATCATGTGGGGGCCCATCCTTCTCTGAATAGACTTCCTGTATCATTGTGGGCCCATCCTTCTCTTAATAGACTTCCTGTATTATGTGGGGCCCATACTTCTCTGAAAGAACTTCCTGCATTCTATGTGGGGCGCATCCTTCTCTGAATATACTTCCTGTATCATGTGGGGCCTATCGTTCTCTGCAAGACTTCCTGTATACGTGGGGCCCATCCTTCTCTGAATAACTCCCTGTATGCACTGTGGACCCATCCTCTCTTGAATAGACTTCCTGTATCATGTGGGGGCCCATCCTTCTCTGAATAGACTTCCTGCATCATGTGGGGCCCATCTTCTCGATGACTTCGTCCTCATGTGGGGCCGATCCTTCCGAATAGACTTCCTGTATCATGTGGAGCCCACCTTCTCTGAATAGACTTCGGCTCTGTGGGGCCCATCCTTCTCTGAATAGACTTCCTGTATCATGTGGAGCGCCATGCCTTCTCTGAATAGACTTCCTGTCATCATGTGGGGGCCATCCTTCTCGAATAGACTTCCTGTATCATGTGGGGCCTTCGTTCTCTGCATAGACTTCCTGTAGTCTTGGGGCCCATCTTCTCTGAATAGACTTCCTCCCTGTATCACGTGGGACCCATCCTCTCTGAATAGACTTCCTGTATCATGTGGGGCCCATCCTACTCTAAATAGACTTCCTGCATCATGTGGTGGTCCCATCCTTCTCTGAATAGACTTTTCCTTCCTGTATCATGTGGGGCCCTCCTTCTTCGAATAGACTTCCTGATCATTGGGGCCCATCCTTCTCTGAATAGACTTCCTGCTCATGTGGGGCCATCCTTTCCTGAATAGACTTCTGTATCATGTGGGGCCCATCCTTCTCTGAATATACTTCCTGTTATCATGTGGAGTCCACTCCTTCTCTGAATAGACTTCCTGTATCATGTGGGCCCATCCTCTCTGAATAGACTCCTGTATCAGTGGGGCCTAATCTTTCTCTGAATAGACTTCCTGTGATACGTGTGGGCCCATCCTTCTCTTATAGACTTCTGACACGTGGGCGCCTAGCTTCTAATAGACTTTCCTGGTATCACGTGGGGCCCATCCCTTCTCTTAATAGACTTCTGTATCATGTGGGGCCCATCCTTTCTCTTAATAGACTTCCTGTATCACGTGGGGCCCATCCTCTCTTAATAGACTTCCTGTATCATGTGGGGCCGATCCTTCTCTAATACGACTTCCTGTATCATGTGGGGCCCATCCTTCTCTTAATAGACTTCCTGTATCATGTGGGGCCCATCCTTGCTCTATAGACTTCCTAGCACGTTGGGCCCATCCTGATTTACTTATGACTTTACTGTATCCTGGATCTTCTCTGTATATAGACTCTAGTAAATGAAGGGGCCCAATCTCAGAAGTAACATATAAAGAACTGAC
This sequence comes from Hymenochirus boettgeri, assembly GCA_019447015.1. NCBI lineage: Eukaryota > Metazoa > Chordata > Amphibia > Anura > Pipidae > Hymenochirus > Hymenochirus boettgeri. The sequence continues at coordinate 249,223,645 of CM033472.1, forward strand.
AATTACCTTTAATGACTATTGGTAACCATATTAAGCCAAAACTCTATAGATATTTAACACTTTAGTACTCGACAAGTATAGCGATTGGCCGAACTTGCTCATCTTGGTACATTAAAATATAATGTCATTAAGTTCCAATCTCAAGGAACATTAACTATTGCTAAAATTACTCCGGCAAAATTATTCTAGTTTTTTACATCCATATTTTCAATTGGTATGATATAATAGATAGCTGAACTGCCTGTTGGTGTGCTATGGGTTACTTGAACGGGGCTAGTTTTGTTGCCACGATCACTGTACCTGCTTCAAACAGAAAAGCCATGATTTTCTTGTGACTGCTGAGATTCACCACATCAGGAATCAGGGAACTTGGACTAAATGCTTAACAGAGTTTTATTTGTCTTCCTTATTTTATCCGTAATATTGGCATGTCATAACTCTGACTTCTTCTGTACGCTGATCAGCTCTGCCTCACAACAGACGTCTCCGGCACTTATCGTCGTCGCGAGCACCACTGCTCGAGTGCTCCATAAAAAGAACAATGAGTATCTAGAAATCGTTAAACGTCTTCTAAAACACTATATAGCTTCAGCCACCCCACGTGTGTGGCGCTGCTTAGGTCCATGGGCAGCCCTCCATTATGAAAGCATTGTTGGACTGAAGACTCAACATTGGAGCCACTTCCTGTTGTGCATTGAACGAGTTAAATTCTCCCCATCTTTTTCTTTAGGAGCCCAATTAATCCTAGTCAACTGAGAACTCACGTGGCGATGGTTGTATTCGTCCTGCAAATTCAATCAACAAGAGCAGTATAATAGCTACAAACCAATAAAAACCGCTATAAAACAGTCACATGGCACTACCAAAAGGCAAAAGTTATTTAAGTTATGTTAGTATTTTCTCTACCATTTGTAGAAATGTGAGGAACAGCTTATTGGTAAGTGGATTGCAAGATGCGCAGATGCGAAAGCTTATGCAAACTATTTGCTGTAAAATACTACCTGCTCTGCAGTGTTGTCTGACTGTCCCTCTTAATGGCTGGGTAGCACACAAACGATACTGCAAGATCCTGTCCGTCATCTTCACAAGATCTGCATACACACTTCCTATGATACATCATAGGGAGAAGCGCTCAGGACTGTGTGTTTGTGATCCGGCCTGCTAACTAACTCTATAGTGGAAATTTGGGTCTTCCCGAATCGAGTCGTTCGTCCGCAACATCGTTCAGCGGCCGTGCAGCTTGTTTCGGAAACGAGGTACACACAGTGCGATAACAGCGTGGTACATTTTGGATCTGATCGGTATCGGGGCTTTGTTTCGTTAGCTGTGTGTAGTTCTCGATATTGGTGTGTTATCCGCTTACTGAATCTGCATGTGCACCTAAAAGGAAGTACGACTTTCCCTTAAGAAACCATTTTTAATACAAATACTGTATGTTACTACCAAAATAAAGTCAATCGAGTTAGTCCAGGGTATCTGTTTTTACCTGACAAATATAAAACTGTAATTGACTCAGTCAAAGGCTAGAAATATAGACACTACTGCCCTCCTGAATCCTTATTGTTTTTGAGTCTTTAGTTGCCATTTAATGGACATATTCTAGAATTCCAATACAACGTAGATCCTCTATACAGTAATAGCGCAATTGCCGTAATGGATGATTTACTCTATGGGCTACTGTAGTGGAATTCTGGCTGCCCATTTAAAGGCAACTAAGCCCCCAAAGAAATACAGAATTAAAGGCTATATATTTTAAACAGACTAGTACTTCGCTCCTTATTCTGATTGTGTGGAGGCATTAATTGGCCCTATTATATGGACATGTAATCTCATACTGTAACGCCCTTGGTCCGTTTCCCCCCCCCCCCAGGTACCGCCCCACCATGTCATGTAGGAGAGTACTTGGTAAGTGCTACTTGTCTGGCACTTATCTCCAATTTCCGCAACATCAGCTGCCCTCGGCTCGCGCTATAGCATTGAATTTTCTGCTGACGTCACTATTTGGTGCCCCGGGAAGAAGTACGAAGTATGACAATCAGCTGGCAAGATCGAGTTCATGCAGACGTGCACAAACGTGATGTCCGTAACGTAGTAAGCATAGTTGACAGCTAATTTTTGGAAGCGAATGGTCAGCATGGCGGTATCACAGGCAAATCCTGGTACATGTGGTGGGTAGTCACCTCTTAATATTGTAATGCTGCACCCATCTATGCATAGGTAAATTGTGAGAATTCCCGTGTACCAATCTGAATCCGTCTTACAGTTGGCACATTAGAGGTGCAGTGGCACATTATATGTAATGAAAAAGTTAAAGGAGTGACCAGGCCATTCATTGTCAGTTATACTCATCACTGGGCTAGCTTAAAAGGTCATCTTAGTGAATAAAACACCAAGTTAAATTCATGTACGTTGTGTCTGCTGCCTTACTCCTTCTCCTGTGAGTAACTGTTGTTTAACCATGGTGTCAGAGTCTTCTGTGGCAGCCCGTGCCCCCGCGTTTTACCCCTGCCCCTCTGTTACCGGATCCCGACTCTGCGTGTCTCACTCCGCTAAACCGACAAACTTATCATGTGACAGTAGTGATGTATAAAAATTCAACATTCTGAAAACACACCCATGGACACAGTGGCCAATAGAAAGCAAGCTGTCCCGTGAGCACAGAAGAGAAGGATGAACAGTACAGTTTATGATCCCTCACTTTGGCGACCCCCATCACAAAAGATGTAAAGCTATATCAGCAAGTGAGGTCAAGTGCAGCCTTATACTCTCCATCAAAGCTACCTCTCTCTCCTTCTAATGCTACGATCTTCTATGTTTATTACAGAGCGCGGAGGGGGATCACGTAACAGGGATTTGATTGAGCATGTCCAAGTAGATGAGGCAGAGAATGCATAATGGCACGTATGTCTTCTAACTGTGTATCTCATGTACACGAGATGGGAGATCTTAAAAAGTGACGACACTCTGTGGGTAGTGAGGGAATTATAGACACATGGAAAGAAGAAAGAAAAAAAACGTTCATTTTCCCACTTTAGATGCTCCTTTATAAGGACACTGTAGTTTTTTGCTCTACTCCACCCGTTTGCGCTACAGGGGCCTATAACCAATCGAAGACTCACTCAAGAAGTGTTTATTCCCATTGGATACACCCCTAATCGGCCATATGACTAAGGTGGGGTGGAGCTGGAACACGTCCAGCTGGCCCATTTCATCCAATGAATGAGAGCACTCACTGTGTGCAGGTCATGGTGACGTAATGAAGCTCTGGGCATAAAAATATAGCTTTTCCATGTCCATTCATACCCCGTTATCATTTCAAAACTAATTTTCTTGGTTCGATCTTCGCTGGTTTATCATATCCTCCACAGATTTTTTCACGATTTAAGAGAATTGAATATTCCTTTAATATCCAACTCTCTGCGAGATACTGAAATCAAATTCACAGTTAAAGCAAGTCACAAATGAACACATTGTACAAGAAAGGTCAATGTCTTTTATTTGATAAAATAGGGATTTGCCCCCTCCCCATTTTAATGCACTGCATCAACCCCCACACACGCAATTCTTCAGACATCCACAGTGCTATGGCAAATCCATAGGACCACGCTTTCATTAATTCATAATCCATTGATATTCCTGTCCTTCTCAGCAATGGTTCAGTATCAGAGGTTTACAAAAAATATTTCTCAAACGTCACACACTGTTACTTGTGACATCTATGTTGACTTCTCTAAGGGGGTTTTTATCTCTTAAAACATTGATCAATAACTGAGTTTTTTTATTATTTCGGCACATTTCTACCTGAGGCTGCACTAACCTTACACCTGCAAGTCCCTAGCCCCCGCATTTCATCTACACACAGCCATTGATGACAAATGTACCCTTTTGGTTTCCTAAATATCACACAGATCACACAATACGAACTCGACGCGCGCTGGCCTAACCCACCTGCACTGAGCTAGAATCTGTAATGAATTCATAATCAAAACAAACCTTGCAACACAAACCCTTCAATCACCACTATTTGATTCAAGTTCATTTAGATATCTCTTCAACATATTAGTTGCTAATATTGTGCATCTACTGCGTAGATTATATGTAGAAGATATAGCAAGTTCCTTATGGTTAGACATAACCTTTGTTGGAAGGGCTGAGGCGCATATTTATATGAATAGACCTAGCTTGTTTATTCTGTGTCTCATCATGTAGGCCTAGTCGGGCAGCTTCTATGTTCGGTCTGTTGAATTTGTTAGTTGGCTGATAATTGATTTCTACAGTGTATGGGGTGGGGTTGTTTATTGTGTTTTAAGACGCAGCATTTAACAACTAGGAGTTAGTTGCTATGGCCTAAGACTCGCTCACGGTACCAGTAGGTACAACTATGTAGAAGAATTATGGGGTCTGTAGAACGAAGAATCTCCTCTGGTATTCCTTCTTATAGCTCCAGTGCATGCTACTATATGAATGGTGTGACTCAATCTGTCTGGGCCCGATGTAATTGGGCTTTAATGATTGAAGAACTTCTTTTATAGGACCGGAGATACATAACGTTTTGATACCTGTGTCCTCATTGGCCCCGGCACAGATCTGTCATTGTACATGCTTGTGAAGGTTCTTATTAGACATCTCAGGTCATGGTAAATCTGTTGTATTCAGTTAGATCATTCACTGAGTTGCTTGTCAAATTTAGTTCCTTGAAAACTTCTGCTTGTTAGTCGTCGCGACTGAGCTTCCTCATAAGAAGATCTTGTACAATATCGGTATGCCAGTAGAGTACCCTCATGCCTGGAATGCTGTTTTTGAATGCCACAATAACAATCAACACCTTGCATCCGAGGTTCCTTACACTGCTGTTATTTGCTACCTATTGGGACTTTCCAGGGTACTTATAATTGCCACAGATTCTTGTACAAGTCATTCTGAATTGAGAAATCCGTCGGAATGACTGGCAGGCAATACGTCTTCAAGTAGACCTTAAACTCCTCAAGTCGCAGTTGATCTCATGGTTAACACGTACATAAAATAATTAGCATAAGTCGCTATTTATTATTATGTTTGGGTCCTATGTGCACTTATTCTGAGCCCTCCGACCTTCGTCAGCATTATCCTGACATGCCATCTCTTCTTCATTTCCTGATTTTTCTTTTCGGCCGCTACTTTTCATTTATTCATTGTGATTTAATAGTTTTATAATATTCCGTAATTTGTTTCGCAGAGATTTTGTTGATTTTTTTTTTTTTCATAAACACCAGTTGACCCTGAAATCCTTGTGGAATTGATGTGACCTTTTCTTGAGGTGTCGTCCCTCACCCAGACAATGTAGATTATTGGCCTGTATAACAGATTTCAGAATTATTGTATAATCAGAGAACAACCATGCAATCATAGTTCAAAACTTTATAATAAACCGCACACGCAGGACTTAATAACCATTAGTAAAAACCCTTTCGGTACAAATGTTTTCAAGAATTCTTCATCACCATCGGAATAACGGTGTATAAGACATGCCGGGATATGCATCTGTGTTTTAGATCATGGGGGGGTGTCCAACATGCCGGCTGGCATTGTCGGCACTTAACACTGTGAGCTGAACCGTGGGGGTTAGCTCGTCACCCGGTTTCTGGCTCAACCGCGGTTATGCCCGCCCTCTTTCCACACCACTCTGAACCTGCGTCTCCATGCGGGAATTTACGTATTCTTGTGAATGTCAAAGCAACGATTACTGATTACTATAGTATCCAATTTATACACGCTGTGATAAAGGGCTATGTCCACTCCCCAACTAAAATTTAAAACCCCTACTGGCCCTATCATAGTTTAAATAAGAAACAAGCCTTACCTTACAATCCTGGCTCAAATAGTTCCCCACTGCTTGGCCGCGCTCCAAAGTCGCAGGAAACTGCTGGTGTAGGTAGTCAGTGTGTGACTCATGGCTGTGCCTAGACTTCCTCAACGCTCGATCAAGGTTGAGCAATGCTCATTGCTTAGGCTGCCATCCCTGCCTCTTCAGGCCATGCACGGACGCGCTGCCCTGTCGCCCCCTGCTTTCGTATTCCGATGTCAAGGCAGAGGGCCTGAACCTGCAAGCGTGTAGGAGTTAGAGGGGCAGTTAGTAAGATCGGGGAGCTTTCTAACAATTATCTTAATACCATTCGGTTGGGGGCTGGGTAAGCATCGCCCTACCACATATCAAAGTCACATTTGGGGTGGACATGCCGCTTATAGGATGGAGGACGTCCCACTGACCCTGGCTGTTATATAGGCTTTAGTTTTTTCTGTAAATTTTTCAAAATATATGGTTGGCCCACATAACCCATTTTATAAACGGTCCCTTAATTAACGCTGAGTTGTTTTTCACCAGGCGAATTTCTAGCCCATTAATCATCATACAGTTCATTTGAATCTGAACAGTCGATAGGCAGATGGAAAAACCGGTATAGTAGCTGGTGGAAACAGGCTCTTTGTGCTTTGATCTTGTTAAGCTGTTATCGTGTTTCCTAATTCTACACATATTTTTTTTGTAGCGGGCGACTAGAATGAGGGATGACTGAGAATGGGAAGACATTTAGAGTGCTTACCAAATAGCACAGGTTTGCATAGCCTAGGTCTAGGAATGAATCTAATTATGAACTTGTCTGGGAGTAATAGGAGGAACTTATGCTATCACAGGGTAGTACAATTAGCAGGCTCGCTTAAAGAGATGCAGCGCTGAGGTGCAAATTTAAGCCCAGTAACGCGGTGCGGGCAAGGCTAACCACTGAGGCCAGAATGCACTGCCCCTTTTTTTTTTTTTGGGGGCTTTATAGGCACGTGCAGATTTTATTTTAGGAAAAATTCTCTATGTGGTGATTTCTATGCTTGATAAACTATAACCTGAAGATGATTCCTGCAATATCGCAGGGCACAAAACTCTAGCGCAAAGCGAAGCTAGGTTATCTACTTCGCTTGACGCTCTGCTCATCGCAGGCGATCCTTATTTCTCCCCAGTATGGTGGGGCACACAACAACCAGTACATAGATCTGGGTAGGAAATATAAAGATTTGTACTACGCTCACTGCAGAGCAGGGCACTGTCGGAAGCTGAGGTTGGTTATTGGCTTCTGAGAGGATTTTCTAGTTTACTAATTCATAGTGATTGTAATTAGAGTAAGTAGTGGTAAGAATAATGTCTGCTGTGATATATTATTCATATCGGGTCTACGCTGGTCGTAAGCATGTCGTTTTCATTTGTTCTACTAACTATAGGACAGTAACATCTTTCCTGGTTTACAACTCCTGCTAGTAGCTAAGAAATGGGCTAAATTAAAAAAAAAAAAAACCTGCAATTATAACTAGGGCGTAAGGGGCATGTCCACCCACAGTATAGGTAAGTATGTCTGCTGTATAGATTTTAGTGCTGGGTACGCGCAGCTCTGTATATATTTACTTACTAATCCTTCCTGGCAATCTAAATAGACTTGAAGTAATAAGAGATGCTTGCATGCTATAGTTTTATCTACCGCAATCAGTATGATATCTAACTACAGTATAATCCTCTGTGAAAACTAACATTTGATGGGTTGCTTCAGATTTTTAGCAAACTGGGCAAACTTTTCAGCCTCTTATTGCATCAGCCGCGGTTGGTAGTTCTAAACGAGGATCTCTAGCAAGATCACTTAAGAGACAGAGACCTCTTGTAAGCACCTACACCATCGATTTCTGGGAAAATGACAAAAGGATGAAAAATTCCACAACTTTTTGTTCCAAGGTTGAATCGGGTGACGTCTGCCTCTTGCCTTGGAGAAACAACATACAGGCATTTTTTATGTGGTCAGAAGCCAAGGCAAAGTATTACCACAGATACTGTGCATAGCAAAATCTCGAAAAGTCTCCTGTAAAGGACCTCTCCTATATCAGAAGATTAGCCATCCTGGGACATCAAAGTGTTCACAGCAGAGAGCTCTGTTCTGCTCCTTGTAGGCAATGGACAGTGTGTACTGCCTCATTTGGCAAAACCAGGAAAACACGAAAAAGGGTAACTACAGAAGCCCAGAATACGAATAAAAATTATTTTATTGTTTTCTCGTCTATGTAAAAGAATTTTTAATTAATCAAACTTGCAGGGAGGAAATAAATAAAAGTTATTGATAGAAATGGTGCTAATTTTGCCCCAACCAATCAGATCTTATTTACCATTTAAGGCTAACATCTGATTGGTTGGGGCAAACTTAGCACCTTTTAAACGAAAAGAACTTTATTACATCTCCCTTTAATGTGTTCATTTAATATTAAAGACCTTTAAGATTGAAAAAAATATGCTTTTCCTAACTAAAAGCCTCAGTCTAAAGTGATCGATGTTAGATATCTTTCTTTTTAAACTTGTTCAATAAATATAGAGAGTTTACGGTTTTTAAAGTTTTTTTTCAGTTTTTCTTTTCACACCGTGTACATTTTTTAAAAATGTACATTTTTAGCCTTACAAAGCCACCCTTCAGCCATAGGCAAGCTAAAGGGCCATATTTATAAATCTGCAGAATCAATCATTTCATATAAGGATAACATCGTAAATAACAATACAGATTAAAATATCTTAAACCATCCTTTTATATAACAGACCATAGCATTGGAGTTGAACAAAGCCATATGCCCATCTAGTCCAACTTTTTAATTTACCCATAATTCTTCCTAACTGTTGATCCAGGTAAAGGCAAAACAGCTAAAAAATTCCTTCCTTACTCCAATGGCAATTGAAAGGATCCCTGGGTCAACCAAAACTAAAGTACATGTATTAATACCTGTAATTCTCAATATTATAGTATCCCCATACCAACCAGAACTACAGTATATGTATTAATACCTGTAATTCTCAATATTATATAGTATCCCTGTACCAACCAGAACCACAGTATATGTATAATACCAGTAATTCTCAATATTATATAGTATCCCTGTACCAACCAGAACCACAGTATATATATTAATACCAGTAATTCTCAATATTATATAGTATCCCTGTACCAACCAGAACTCAGTATATGTTATTATACCAGTAATTCTCAATATTATATATTATCCCCATACCAACCAGAACTACAATATATGTATTAATACCAGTAATTCTCAGTATTATATAGTATCCCTGTACCAACCAGAACTACAGTATATGTATAATACCATTAATTCTCAATATTATATAGTATCCCTGTACCAACCAGAACTACATTATATGTATTAATAGCAGTAATTCTCAATATTATATAGTATCCCCTGTACCAACCAGAACTACCAGTATATGTATTAATACCAGTAATTCTCAATATTATATAGTATCCCTGTACCAACCAGAACTACAGTATATGTATTAAGACCAGTAATTCTCAATATTATATAGTACCCCTGTACCAACCAGACTACAGTATATGTATTAATACCAGTTTTGGTTGGTATCCTTGTACCTTGTACCAACCAAAACTAAAGTACATGTATTAATACCAGTAATTCTCAATATTTATAGTATCCCTGTACCAACCAAAACTAAAGTATATGTATTAATACCAGTAATTCTCAAATATCATATAGTATCCCCATACCAACCATAACTACAGTATGTGTACAATACCAGTTATTCTCAATATTATATAGTATCCCTGTACAACCAGAACTACAGTATATGTATTAATACCAGTTATTCACAATATTATATAATATCCCGTACCAACCAGAACTACATAGATAGCATTAATACCAGTAATTCTCAATATTATATAGTATCCTGTACCAACCAGAACTAAGTATATGTATTAATACCTGTAATTCTCAATATTATATATTATCCCTGTACCAACCAAACTACAGTTTATGTTTAATACCGGTAATCTCAATATTATATACTATCCTGTACCAACAGAACTACAGTATATGTATTAAAACCTGTAATTCTCAATATTATATAGCATCCCTGACCAACCAGAACTACAGTATATGTATTAATACCTGTAATTCTCAATATTATATACTATCCCTGTACCAACAAACTACAGTATATGTATTAATACCATGAATTCTCAATATTATATAGTATCCCCGTACCAACCAGAACTACAGTATATGTATTAATACCAGCAATTCTCATTATATAGTATCCTAGTACCAACCAGAACTACAGTATATATATTAATACCAGTAATTCTCAATATTATATAGTATCCCCATACCAACCAGAACTACAGTATATGTATTAATACCAGTAATTCTCAATATTATATAGTCTCCCTGTACCAACCAGAACTCAGATATATATTATACCAGTAATTCTCAATATTATATGATCGCCCATACCAACCAGAACTACAGTACGTGTATCAATACCAGTTCTTCCAATATTATATAGTATCTCTTTACTAATCAGAACTACAGTATATGTTTACCAGCAATTCACAATATATAGTATCCCCGTACCAACCAGAACTACAGTATATGATTAATACCAGTAATTCTCAATATTATATAGTATTCCCATACCAACCAGAACTACAGTATATGTATTAATACCAGTAATTCTCAATATTTATAGTATCACTGTACCCAACCAGAACTACAGTATATGTATTAATACCAGTAATTCTCAATATTATATAGTATCCCCGTACCAACCAGAACTACAGTATATGTATTAATACCAGTAATTCTCAATATTATATAGTTCCCCATACCAACCAAACTACAGTATATGTATTAATACCAGTAATTCTCAATATTATATAGTATCCCTGTACCAACCAGACTACAGTATTGTATTAATACCAATAATTCTCAATATTATTAGTATCCCCGTACCAACCAGAACTACAGTATATGTATTAATATCCAGTAATCTCAATATATATAGTATCCCTGTACCAACCAGAACTACAGTATATGTATTAATACCAGTAATTCACAATATTATATAGTATCCCTGTACCAACCAGAACTACAGTATATGTATTAATACCAGTAATTCTCAATATTATATAGATCCCTGTACCAACCCAACTACAGTATATGTATTAATACCAGTAATTCTCAATATTATATATCCCTGTGCCAACCGAACTACAATATATGTATTAATACTAGTAATTCTCAATATTATATAGTATCCCTGTACCAACCAGAACTACAGTATATGTATTAATACCAGTAATTCTCAATATTATATAGTATCCCTGTGCCAACCAGAACTACAGTATATGTATTAATACCAGGAATTCTCAATATTATACAGTATCCCTGTACCAACCAGAACTACAATATATTTATTAATACCAGTAATTCTCAATATTATATAGTATCCCCGTACCAACCAGAACTACAGTATATGTATTAATACCAGTAATTCTCAATATTATATAGTATCCCCATACCAACCAGAACTACAGTATATGTATAATACCAGTAATTCTCAATATTATATATCCCTGTACCAACCAGAACTACAGTATATGTATTAATACCAGTAATTCTCAATATATATGTATCCCTGTACCAACCAGAACTCCAGTATATGTATTAATACCAGTAATTCACAATATTATATAGTATCCCTGACCAACCAGAACTACAGTATATGTATTAATACCAGTATTCTCAATATTATACAGTTCCCTGTACCAACCAGAACTACAATATATGTATTAATACTAGTTAATTCTCAATATTAATATATCCCTGTACCAACCAGAACTACAGTATATGTATTAATACCAGTAATTCTCAATATTATACAGTATCCCTGTACCAACCAGATTACAATATATGTATTATACTAGTAATTCTCAATATTAATAGTATCCCTGTACCAACCAGAACTACAGTATATGTATTAATACCAGTAATTCTCAATATTATATAGTATCCCTTGCCACCAGAACTACAGTATTGTATTAATACCAGGAATTCTCAATATTATACAGTATCCCTGTACCAACCAGAACTACAATATATGTATTAATACCAGTAATTCTCAATATTATATAGTATCCCCGTACCAACCAGAACACAGTATATGTATTAATACCAGTAATTCTCAATATTATATAGTATCCCATACCAACCAGAACTACAGTATATGTATTAATACCAGTAATTCTCAATATTATATAGTATCCCTGTACCACTAGAACTACAGTTATGTATTAACCATAATTCTCAATATTATATAGTATCCCTGTACCAACCAGAACTACAGTATATGTATTAATACCAGTAATTCACAATATTATATAGTATCCCTGTACCAACCAGAACTACAGTATATGTATTAATACCAGTAATTCTCAATATTAACAGTATCCCTGTACCAACCAGAACTACAATATATGTATAATACTAGTAATTCTCAATATTATATAGTATCCCTGTACCAACCAGAACTACAGTATATGTATTAATACCAGTAATTCTCAATATTATAAGTATCCCTGTCCAACCAGAACTACAGTATATGTATTAATACCAGGAATTCTCAATATTATACAGTATCCCTGTACCAACCAGAACTACAATATATGTATTAATACCAGTAATTCTCAATATTATATAGTACCCTGTACCAACCAAACTACAGATATGTATTAATACCAGTAATTCTCAATATTATATAGTATCCCTGTACCAACCAGAACTACAAATATGTATTAATACCAGTAATTCTCAATATTATAGTATCCCGTACCAACCAGAACTACAGTATATGTATTAATACAGTATTCTCAATATTATACAGTATCCCTGTACCAACCAGAACTACAATATATGTATTAATACCAGTAATTCACAATATTATATAGTATCCCTGTACCAACCAGAACTACAGTATATGTATTAATACCAGTAATTCTCAATATTATATAGTATCCCCGTACGTATCCAGATTATAAAAGTTTGGCCTATTTCAATCAATAATGACTTACAAGAAAGACTGTAACTACGGGGGAAATTCTGTGATATACTTAACCATTAGCTCTTAGAGGTCATTGCTATAAATCTAAAGAACGTCAAATTCCAATTGGTTGCTATTGGTTTACTGCTCCAGAGTATAATCTACAATCTATACCCTTTAATGAAACTGCTGGAGAATGCTATGCAGGAGACTCGTATTTACAAACCCCGATATCTACGGCAGTTTGATAAATATGTCCCTTTAGGGCTAGGCCACACTGCTGCGTTTTTTTTGCGTTTGCGCTTGCGTTTGCGTTTGCGATTGCGATTTTTCGAAATTATTGAAAACGCGGCAACGCAAAAAAAACGCGCTTTTTTCGATGCGTTTGCGTTTGCGTTTTGCGTTTGCATTTTTAATCGCATCGCATGCGATTTCCTATACTTATTGAAGAAATCGCAAGCGCAAACGCAAAAAATCGCACTGAAATCGCATGCGATTGCGTTTGCGTTTGCGTTTCAGTGTGGCCTAGCCCTTATTCATTAACCAGACTAATGTAAAGGGACTTAACATAACTAAATCTGGAACTCATGTTTCTAGATCCTTTCCAGATTGTTTCCATTCTACTGGACTCAGCTCTAAAAACAGCACTAAACTGTTTAAAAACCTCTATTGAAAAATTTCAACCCTCTGTAACTGGGACCAGAGCCTCTTCTTCGCTCTTCTTCCAGTGACTGCCTGTTAAACATTTAATCCCAAATTCAGGTTTTTCAGTGCAGGCACATTTACTCAGTGCAGTAGGTTGTGACCCAGCACTCCTATTGGCTGCCCTGCTTAGATCTGGGGGCCAGAGAGTTATGTGAGCCTTCAATTAAATGCATCACAGCAAGACAAATGTGATCATTTTAAGTGCTGTGTATTGAAAAGAAAAAAAAATCCATACCCTTCCCTTAAATGTACCCTGGGTAAATGTACCCTGGGTAATGACCTAAGTCATCACCCCTGCATACACTCTATCAGCTGTAATACTTGCCAAAAGATTCCCAGGCCAGTCCGATCTAACTCCACCTTGCAGACTGTCAATGACAAGAACACAGGGAAGATGCACTCTGTAAGAAGAACGTCTTCCCATTGGACAAGTCACGGACAGAAAACAATGTATTAGTTCTGATAGAGAGCATACCCGGGTACTTCTGGCTATGACAAGAGGAGGGGATTGTAAAAAGTAAGTTTAATTGCCCTTTAACACTAACACAGAAAATACAAGTGTATATTTTGCAATATTTGGGTTCAAGGGCTTCGAAAATCAATAAGAGGTGCAAACATGTGCCTGAGATGTTAATTTGCCTTAACCAATCAGATGTTACCTTTCCACTGGTCTACTACATTTAGAAAATATTTATTAATATGTGAATGGTTGTTGCAGAATAATAACACGGGAACAATTTTACATCTTTTTTTGAACCAGTAAACCTGATTCTGGCTGGGTACACACCAGCAGATATTTTCGGCCGACAGACCGACCGATTCACGGCACTTTCAGTCGGTTGGCCAAAAATATTTGCTGGTTTGAGGCTGGTTTGGGGTGGCCGACCGTGACCGTCCTCGATCGCCCGGATCGTCGAACTGAATGATCGGACGTGTTAGTAAATTCCAACCGATCTTGCGGTTCCCTATGGGATTGATTGTTCATAAATTTGGCCGCGGCTGAATTTGCCTCGACTGATGGACATTTGTCCTGGCCGAGCTCTTGCTCGTGGCGATCGGTCGGTCAGGACAAATAGTCCCTCCGTGTGTACCCAACCTTAAAGAATCGGACCACCCCCTTGCCAGCGTACCTCCCTCGTGCCTGCGATGTGGGCAGTAATTACAATCCACCAAAGGCTTTGTGGGCAGTCCTGATGTGCATGCAGGCACATATAATATATAATATAATTACTTATAAAGGAAAGCAAAAGATAGAAAGAAAGACTACAACAAATGAGAGAATAAAACACTTTAATTTTAAAATGGGTTGTTAAGCTCATAGGCACTCAACTTACAGGGTTCCCACCTATAACAAACTATCAACTGGTGTCACATCTACTGCTCCTGGAACTGATCACAAAGTCAAAATGAGCAGACACTATAAACACAAGCACGTCACAGGAACTCAGGTTTAATGACCTGGCCTGTCGCTTTGAAACCCTTAGACCATAAAGACATACACTATATATATCCATATTGTAAAATCTTCAGTGACAAATGGTATCTCAGCATCTTATGGGGTCATTGAGACTTGCAGGGGTGTGATTTTGCGGAGTATAAATCTGTATGACATATTGGTCAGTTTACCCTTTGGCTACGGTCAAATAGAATTATTTCAAACTAAGATTTCTGTCCAGTGTTAACAAATGCAACTGTGTGCAGAGAAGCAGCACAGTGATTGGTATTTGGCACTTTAGTTTATTAGAGATAAGCAAGTCCTGCCATTCTGCCCTATTGCACAATACGGATTAGTGACAGATCAACGCTCTCTACTTGACGTGAAACCTTCCCCATTACGGAAACCTTAACGCACTGCAGAATGAATTCACCAAGGGCTGTTGTTCTGGTTTGTTTGCCACTCGGGGCAAGGTCATGACACAGGTGTCAGCTCTGCCGGGTTTCTTCTTAAACTTGCAATTTTCCTTTTTTTTTCCTTAGCATTTTAGCACTATTATAAAATTGTTTTCAAAGGCAACTTGGGCTTTTGCAATCTATTTATCCTGGTTTGAAAATAACCCGGCATTTAATAACATCGCCTTGTCATGCGAGATCAGTTCGAAAGATTGACAAGCAACAACCATCATGCTTTTGGTTTTATAATGTATTATTTATTAGAAGTTAAAAGCCATAAGAATTCCTGGGCCTAGAGCCTGAGGGGGTTTATCTAGGAACTAAATGCCTTGGAGCTCATACAGTACCTTAGTAAAGAGCAACTACATATTCTGTGATATAGAAAGGGATCTACTGAACAGCTGGACAAGAGAATAAGAAGGGCTATGACTGCCCTGTGGGAATGTTATATCTCCGCGTTTCTTAACCCATTATGTAGCATTGCCCTATATACTGTACTGTATATCAGTACGACACTGGGACATAACAGGATAAGCTGGGCTCTGGCACACTGGTGCACCTTGGGAGAGCCACAAAGGTGCCTCTTCGTTTTGATAGTGAAAATATTTCTGACAACTTAATCTTCATTTTTCTTATAAAAAAATAACTATGGATTATACAGTGTGATTATATGGATTAACTATAGTCTACTTCCAAGACCTGTAGAAAAGCTCCTGGCTTGCATTCTTGTACAGTAACATAAAAATCTCCTTCCATGACTCATACCTGCGGTATTGGAAAGTGACGTACTTTTACGACCATAGAATACCAATAGTATTTGAACCAGGACTAGTTTAATGTCCAGGCTCTGGACAGTTACCCACTTTGCCCCCCTAGAACTGGACCTGGTCATAGTCCTCTTTTTAAAAAACCCATGACATATATCGGTACTGCACAATATTCCGATCACTTTATTGTCTACGCTACTGAGTGATGAAATTCTATGCTATTATATGCTTGAGTTCAATATTCATTGAAATGTGACTTTTAGTAAATAAGAGCTTATTGTATTATTTATTGGCGAAAGTTATCACCATTTTTACCGTATTATTACTCCATTATGATGCTACATGAATGCATCAATAGTCTCCTATTAATTTGAGGCACAGCTCTAATCACGCTACATTGTTAGAACCTGAAACTTGTGTCAACAGTTTACAGCCAAACACAGAAAGGATTAATATCCATATAACAAACTTTCTTACATTAACGAAAAAATGGACGATTCAGTTTAGGTTTTTTATATGAATAGTATCAGGCTATAGTCTAAAAAGGCCAGCTAAGTAAGGTATTCTATGGAGCAGCTTGTCTTGTTATAGCAAGTTTAACTTTATACCCCTCAAGAAAAAAAGGGTGTATCTTAAGGCTATTATATACACAAAGGTAATGCTTGTTTCCCAGCCAAGATACCCACAGCTCCATTGAAATGTCTGATAGATCACATACCTTGAGGCATCTATTAACAGAGCATAATTGCCCCCAGGTAATTTTGTTAGAAAGACTGTCCATTAAAAGAGAATTTCTTGTAAATACAGAATCTAGTGGAAAAAAATTGATATATCACTTCCCTTTTAGTATTTAATTTAAGCAATTCCCAATCAATCATACAACTATATAAAGTCATTGCCGCTGGCTTTGACATGCTCAGTGTAAAAGGGGTGTCTAAATAGTAAATTTGTATTGGTGTATCATAATGTGATATGGTCAATTCCCTTTGGATGATATTTGGGGCAGGGCCTGATATGAGTGTATACATGTAATTGTAAAGCGCTACAGAAGGTATTGGCGCTATATAAATCCACAATAATAATGATCCTTGAATTATACACCGCCCTCAGATGGGCCCTTTAGACAGAAAATGTTAAAAAATATAATTATTTTTTTAAAAAGATGTAACATTTTAGTGAAGGGTATTTTATGGAGAACTGGGTGGGCGATGCAGGTCATTTTTAGGGGCCTGACATCTTTGGTAAAGGAAACTTTCAAAGTGCACAACGTGACTAATCTGTACAAATATATTTCTATTTTCTTTATTATTTACATTAGGTAAGTCCAACCTTCAGCATTCTAGTTGGTATAGTGCTGCATTCAAAGCCTAGACTCCCTGCATCATGTGGGGCCCATCCTTCTCTTAATAGACTCCCTGCATCATGTGGGGCCCATCCTTCTCTTAATAGATTCCCTGCATCATGTGGGGCCCATCCTTCTCTTAATAGACTTCCTGTATCATGTGGGGCCCATCCTTCTCTTAATAGACATTCTGTATCATGTGGGGCCCATCCTTCTCTTAATAGACTCCCTGCATCATGCGGGGCCCATCCTTCTCTGAATAGACTTCCTGTATCATGTGGGGCCCATCCTTCTCTTAATAGACTTCCTGTATCATGTGGTGCCCATCCTTCTCTTAATAGACTCCCTGCATCATGTGGGGCCCATCCTTCTCTGAATAGACTTCCTGTATCATGTGGGGCCCATCCTTCTCTGAATAGACTTCCTGTATCATGTGGTGCCCATCCTTCTCTTAATAGACTTCCTGTATCATGTGGGGCCCATCCTTCTCTTAATAGACTCCCTGCATCATGTGGGGCCCATCCTTCTCTTAATAGACTTCCTGTATCATGTGGGGCCCATCCTTCTCTGAATAGACTTCCTGTATCATGTGGTGCCCATCCTTCTCTTAAAAGACTTCCTGTATCATGTGGGGCCCATCCTTCTCTGAATAGACTCCCTGCATCATGTGGGGCCCATCCTTTCTCTTAATAGACTTCCTGTATCATGTGGGGCCCATCCTTCTCTTAATAGACTTCCTGTATCATGTGGGGCCCATCCTTCTCTGAATAGACTCCCTGCATCATGTGGGGCCCATCCTTCTCTTAATAGACTCCTGCATCATGTGGTGCCCATCCTTCTCTTAATAGACTTCCTGTATCATGTGGGGCCCATCCTTCTCTGAATAGACTTCCTGTATCATGTGGGGCCCATCCTTCTCTGAATAGACTTCCTGTATCATGTGGTGCCCATCCTTCTCTTAATAGACTTCCTGTATCATGTGGGGCCCATCCTTCTTAATACTTCCGTATCATGTGGGGCCCATCCTTCTCTGAATAGACTCCCTGCATCATGTGGGGCCCATCCTTCTCTAATAGACTCCCTGCATCATGTGGTGCCCATCCTTCTCTTAATAGACTTCCTGTATCATGTGGGGCCCATCCTTCTCTGAATAGACTTCCTGTATCATGTGGGGCCCATCCTTCTCTGAATAGACTTCCTGTATCATGTGGTGCCCATCCTTCTCTTAATAGACTTCCTGTATCATGTGGGGCCCATCCTTCTCTGAATAGACTTCCTGTATCATGTGGTCCCATCCTTCTCTATAGACTTCCTGTATCATGTGGGCCCATCCTTCTCTTAATAGACTTCCTGCATCATTGGGGCCCATCCTTCTCTTAATAGACTTCCTGTATCATGTGGGGCCCATCCTTCTCTGAATAGACTTCCTGTATCATGTGGGGCCCATCCTTCTCTGAATAGACTTCCTGTATCATGTGGGGCCCATCCTTTTCTTAATAGACTTCCTGTATTATGTGGGGCCTATCGTTCTCTTAATAGACTTCCTGTATCATGTGGGGCCTATACTTCTCTGAATAGACTTCCTGTATCATGTGGGGCCCATCCTTCTCTTAATAGACTTCCTGTATCATGTGGGGCCCATCCTTCTTCTGATAGACTTCCTGTATCATGTGGGGCCCATCCTTTCTAATAGACTTCCTGTATTATGTGGGGCCTATCGTTCTCTTAATAGACTTCCTGTATCATGTGGGGCCTATACTTCTCTGAATAGACTTCCTGTATCATGTGGGGCCCATCCTTCTCTTAATAGACTTCCTGCATCATGTGGGGCCCATCCTTCCTAATAGACTTCTGTATCATGTGGGGCCCATCCTTCTCTGAATAGCTTCCTGTATCATGTGGGGCCCATCCTTCTCTGAATAGACTTCCTGTATCATGTGGGGCCCATCCTTCTCTGAATAGACTTCCTGTATCATGTGGGGCCCATACTTCTCTGAATAACTTCCTGCATCATGTGGGGCCCATCCTTCTCTGAATAGACTTCCTGTATCATGTGGGCCCATCTATCTCTTAATAGACTTCCTGTATTATGTGGGGCCCATCCTTCTCTTAATAGACTCCCTGCATCATGTGGGGCCCATCCTTCTCTGAATAGACTTCCTGCATCATGTGGGGCCCATCCTTCTCTGAATAGACTTCCTGTATCATGTGGGGCCCATCCTTCTCTGAATAGACTTCCTGCATCATGTGGGGCCCATCCTCTCTGAATGACTTCCTGCATCATGTGGGCCCATCCTTCTCTGAATAGACTTCCTGTATCATGTGGGGCCATCCTTCTCTTAATAGACTTCCTGTATATGTGGGGCCCATCCTTCTCTTAATAGACTTCCTGCTCATGTGGGGCCCATCCTTCTCTGAATAGACTTCCTGCATCATGTGGGGCCCATCCTTCTCTGAATAGACTTCCTGTATCATGTGGGGCCTATACTTCTCTGAATAGACTTCCTGTATCATGTGGGGCCCATCCTTCTCTGAATAGACTTCCTGCATCATGTGGGGCCCTCCTTCTCTGAATAGACTTCCTGTATCATGTGGGGCCCATCCTTCTCTGAATAGACTTCCTGCATCATGTGGGGCCCATCCTTCTCTGAATAGACTTCCTGTATCATGTGGGGCCCATCTATCTCTTAATAGATCCTGTATTATTGTGTGGCCCATCCTTCTCTGAATAGACTTCCTGTATTATGTGGGGCCCTCCTTCTATGAATAACTTCCTGCATCATGTGGGGCCCATCCTTCTCTGAATAGACTTCCTGTATCATGTGGGGCCCATCCTTCTCTTAATAGACTTCCTGTATATGTGGGGCCCATACTTCTCTGAATAACTTCCTGCATCATGTGGGGCCCATCCTTCTCTGAATAGACTTCCTGTATCATGTGGGGCCTATCGTTCTCTGCATAGACTTCCTGTATAACGTGGGGCCCATCCTTCTCTGAATAGACTTCCTGTATCACGTGGGACCCATCCTTCTCTGAATAGACTTCCTGTATCATGTGGGGCCCATCCTTCTCTGAATAGACTTCCTGCTCATGTGGGCCCACCTTCTCTGAATAGACTTCCTGCCTCATGTGGGGCCCATCCTTCTCTGAATAGACTTCCTGTATCATGTGGAGCCCATCCTTCTCTGAATAGACTTCCTGCATCATGTGGGGCCCATCCTTCTCTGAATAGACTTCCTGTATCATGTGGAGCCCATCCTTCTCTGAATAGACTTCCTGTATCATGTGGGCCCATCCTTCTCTGAATAGACTTCCTGTATCATGTGGGGCCTATCGTTCTCTGCATAGACTTCCTGTATAACGTGGGGCCCATCCTTCTCTGAATAGACTTCCTGTATCACGTGGGACCATCCTTCTCTGAATAGACTTCCTGTATCATGTGGGGCCCATCCTACTCTAAATAGACTTCCTGCATCATGTGGTGCCCATCCTTCTCTGAATAGACTTCCTGTATCATGTGGGGCCCATCCTTCTCTGAATAGACTTCCTGCATCATGTGGGGCCCATCCTTCTCTGAATAGACTTCCTGCCTCATGTGGGGCCCATCCTTCTCTGAATAAACTTCCTGTATCATGTGGGGCCCATCCTTCTCTGAATAGACTTCCTGTATCATGTGGAGCCCATCCTTCTCTGAATAGACTTCCTGTATCATGTGGGGCCCATCCTTCTCTGAATAGACTTCCTGTATCATGTGGGGCCTATCGTTCTCTGAATAGACTTCCTGTATCACGTGGGGCCCATCCTTCTCTTAATAGACTTCCTGTATCACGTGGGGCCCATGCTTTTCTTAATAGACTTCCTGTATCACGTGGGGCCCATCCTTCTCTTAATAGACTTCCTGTATCATGTGGGGCCCATCCTTCTCTTAATAGACTTCCTGTATCACGTGGGGCCCATCCTTCTCTTAATAGACTTCCTGTATCATGTGGGGCCCATCCTTCTCTTAATAGACTTCCTGTATCATGTGGGGCCCATCCTTCTCTTAATAGACTTCCTGTATCATGTGGGGCCCATCCTTCTCTTAATAGACTTCCTGTATCACGTGGGGCCCATCCTTTTCTTAATAGACTTCCTGTATCACGTGGGGCCCATCCTTCTCTTAATAGACTTCCTGTATCATGTGGGGCCCATCCTTCTATGAATAAAACACTGATGAAAGAACTGGAACAGATTTACCTTTTACTGTACATTTTTGGTAAATAACCATAATAAATTAAAGCCAATTAGAATCTTTTTAAAGACTATTTTACCAACTGTTAAGAACTCTGGAACTGTAAATGTTTATACAGATATTGGCCGAACTGCTCATCTTGGTACATTAAAATATAATGTACATTAATTCATATCTAAAGGAACATTAATATTGCTAAAATTACCCGCAAAAATTAGTTCGTTTTTTACATCCATTATTTTCATTGTATGAAATAAATAATAGCTAACTGCCTGTTGGTTGCTATGGGTTACTTGAACGGGGCAGTTTGTTGCCCAGATCACTGCTTTAAACCAATATTTTCTTTGACTGCTGAGATTCACCACACAGGATCAGGGAAATTGGACTAAATGCTTAAAGAGTTTGTATTTGTGCTTCCTTAGTTTATCCGTACATATTGCAGCAATCTTGACTTTCTTCTGTATCCTGATCAGCTTCTGCCTCACAACAGACGCTCAGGCACTTATCTCGTGGCGAGCACCACTGCTCATGCTCCATAAAAAAGAACAAGGAGGTATCTTAAACGTCTTCTAAAACACATAATGCTTCCACCGCGCTGCTAGGTCCATGGGCCACGCCTCCAATTATGAAAAGCAGATTGTTGGACTGAAGACTCGAACATGAGCAACGTCCTGTTGGCATTGACGGTAAATTCTCCCATCTTTTCTTTACCAAGTTAAATCCTTCAACGGAACTCAATGGCGATGGTTGATTTCCTGCAAATCAATCAACAAAGAGCAAGTTAATACTACAACCAATAAAAACGCTATAAAACAGTCACATGGCATACCAAAAAGGCAAAAGTATTTAATATATTAAGTATTTCTCTACCTTGTGTATACAATGGAGGAATCAGCTTATGGGTACATGGATTGCAAATGCAAACAAAGCTGTATGCAAACTATTTGCTGTAAAATATCCTGCTCTGCAGTGTTGTCTGACTGTCCATCTTAAGCTGGGTACACACAGTACAGATCTGCAAGATCCTGTCCGTCATCTTTCAAAGATCTGCATACACACAGTCCTATGAACATCATAGGGAGAACGCTCAGGACTGTGTGTTTGTATCGGCCGCGCTAGACTCTATAGTGGAAATTTTGGGTCATTCCCGAATGAGCGTTCGGCCGACACGATCGTTCAGCGGCCGTGCGCTTGTTCGGAAACGAAGGTACACACAGTAGCGATAAAGCGTGGATACCATTGGATCTGACGGTATCGGGGCTTTATCGTTACTGTGTGTAGTTCTGATAGGTGGTGTGTATCCTGCTTAACTGTATCTGCATGTGCACACTAAAAGGAAGTACACTTTCCCTTAAAGCCATTTTTAATACAAATACTGTATGTACTCAAATAAAAGTCAATCCAAGTATAAGTCAGGGTATCTGTTTTTACCTGAAAAATGAGTAAAACTGATTGACTCAAGTCAAGGCTAGAAATTATGACCACTACTGCCTCCTGATTCTGTATTGTTTTGAGGCTTTAGTTGCCCTTTAAATGGACAGCAGAATTCCAATACAGTAGTCCCATACAGTAATAGCCAATTCCAGTATGGATATTACTCTATGGGACTACTGTATGGGAATTCTGCTGCCCATTTAAAGGGCAACTAAAGCCCCCAAAACAATACAGAATTAGAAGGCAATATTTTTAACAATAGATACTATCCTCCTGATTCTGTATTGTGTGGAGGCATTAGTTGCCCTTTATATGGACATGTAATCTCATACAGTAACCCCCATTTCCCCCCCCCCCCCCCCCCCCCCCCAAGTTCAGTGGAGGAGAGGACTTGGTAAGTGCTAACTTGTCTGGGCACTTAGTCTCCAATTTAGCAATCCAGCTGCCACTCGCTCCGCATGCATTGATTTTCTGCTTGACGTCACTATTTGGTGCCGGGAAGAAAGACAAGTAGTGACATCAGCTGGCAGATCAGTTCATGCAGAGTGCAACGGGAGTCAGTACGGTAAGTAACATAGTTGACAACTAATTTTGGAGCAATGGTCACATGGCTATCACACAAATCCTGGTAAATGTGGTGGGAGTCACCCTGTAAATGTAATGCTGCACACATCTATGCAATAAAATGTGAGAATTCCCGTGTACCAAATCTGAATCTTCTTACAGTTGGCCATTAGAGGTTGCAGGTGGCATCTATATGTAAATGAAAAGAGTTAAAGGAGTGACCAGCCATCATTGCAGTTACTCAACTGGGCTAGCTTAAAGGTCATCTATAGTGAAAAAAACACAAAGTTAAATTCATGTACTCTGTGCTGCCTTAATCCTATCTCTGTCAGTAACTTTGTTTAACCATGGTGTCAGATCTCTGTGCAGCACTCCCCCCTTACCCCTCCCCTCTGTTACCTCCTGCGTGTCTCAACTCCGGCTAACCGACAAACTTATCATGTGCAGTAGGAGTTAAAAATTCAACATCCTGAAAAACACACCCATGCACAGTGGCCAATAGAAAGCAAGCTGTCCCGGAGACACAGAAGAAGAAGGAGAACAGTACAGTTTATGATCCCTCACTTTGCGACCCATCATCAATCAGTGAAAGCTATTAAGAAGGGGGGTCAAGTGCAGCCTTATATCTACCATCAAAGCTACCTCTCTCTCCTTGCTAATGCTCAGATCTCTATGTTTATTACAGAGCAGGGAGGGGGGATCACGTAACAGGGATTTGATTGACAGTCCAAGTAGGAGCAGAGGAATGCAATCACGTATTCTTCTAACTGGTGTATCTCAGTACAGAGAGGGAATCTGAAAAAAGTGAAGACACTCTGGGGGTAGTGGGGAATTATAGAACACATGGAAAGAAAGAAAAAAAAACGTTCATTTTCCCACTTATAGATGCCCTTTAAAGGACAACTGTAGTTTTTTTGCTCTGCCACCCTTTTGGCACAGGGCCTAACCAATAGGAAGACACACTCAAGAAGTGTTTATTCCCATTGGATACACCCTAGACCTTGACTAAGGTGGGGTGGAGCTTGAACACTCCAGCTGCCCATTTCATCCAATGAATGAGAGGCACTCAACTTGTTGCAGGTCTGGTGACAGTAAATGAAAGCTCTGGGCATTAAAAAAATATAGCTTTTCCCATGTCCATTCAGCACCGGTTTACATTTCAAAACTATTTTTCTTGGTATCGATCTCCCTGGTTATTCAGTTCCTCAACAGATTTGTTCACATTTAGAGAATTGATATTCCTTTTAATATCCAAACTCTCTGGAGAACTGAAATAAATTCAACAGTAAAAGCAAGTCACAAATAGAAACACATTGTACAAGAAAGGTCATGTCTTTTATTTGATAAAATAGGGATTTGCCCCCTCCCCATTTTAATGCACTGCATCAACCCCCCGCAAATTCTCAGACAATCACAGTTGCTATGGAAATCCATAGGACCGGCTTTTATTATTCAATAATCCAATTGAATTCATGTTCTTCTCAGCAAATGTTCAGATCAGAGGGTTTAAATGAATTTCTACAAACGTCACAATGTTACTGTGACATCTATGTTCTTCTATTTTTATCTCTGTAAAAACATTGACAAATAACTGAGTTTTTTTATTATTTCCACATTTCTACCTGAGGCTGCACAAACCTGCAAGTCCCGCCCCCCATTTCACTCACACAGCCATTGATTGACAAATGTAACCTTTATGGTTCCTAAGATCACACACACAATACAAAATAACTCGCTGCCACCCCCTCTGAGCAGAATCTGTAATGAATTCATAATATCAAAACCCTTCACAAAACCTTAATACCACATTTGATTCAAAGTTACATTTTTAGATATCTCTTACATATTATTGCTAATATTGCATCTACTGCTAGATGTATAGTAAGATAGACAGTTCCTTTATGTTTAACATACCTTTGTTGGAAGCTGAGCCATAGTTTATGAATAGACCTACTTGTTTATTGGTTCTCATCATGTAGAGCTACGGGCACTTCTGTTGGTCTGTTGAATTTGTTAGTTAGCTGTATTGATTCTACAGTGTATGGGGTGGGGTTGTTTATGTGTTTTAAGACCAGCATTTTACAACTAAGGATGTTAGTGCTAATGGCCTATACTCGTCAGGTATAATGTCAACTATGTAGAAGAATTTGGGTTCTGTGAGAAGAAGATATCCATGGTCTTCCTTCTTAGTCCAGTGCATGCTACTATAGTGATTGGTGTGACTCAATCTGGGCCCTGAGTGAATTGGCTTTAATGATTTGAAGACTTCTTTTATAGGACGGATAGAACATTGAACCTGTGTCCTCATTGGCCAGATAATGTCATTGGTAACATGCTTGTGAAGGTTCTTATTTATCCAGGTCATGGTATATCTGTTGTATTCAGTTAGATCAACTGAGCTTGAAATTTAGTCCTTGAAAACATTCTGCTTGTTATCCGACTGGCTTTCTCAATTAAGAAAGACTTGTACAATAATCTGTTGGCAGTAAGTACCCTGGAATGCTGTTTTGACATAGCCACAATACAATCAACACCTTGCATCAGAAGGTCCCTAACACATGGCTGTTATTTGCTACCTAATTGGGACTTTCCAGGGTACTTATATTGCCACAGATTCTTGTACAAGTCATTCTGAATTGAGAGATCCAGTCGGATGACTAGCGAAACGTCTTCAAGACCTAAACTTCAAGTCCAGTTGATCTCAATGGTAACAGTACAAAAAAGTAATTAGTCATAATCTCATTATTTATTTTAGTGTTTGGGTCCTAGTGCCTATTCTGATGCCCTCCAACTTCCAGCATTATCCTGACATCATCTCTTCTTCATTACTGATTTTTTTCCCCATTACTTTTCATTTATTCCATTGTGATTTAATATTTTATAAATATTCCAATTTGTTTTCCAGAATTTTGTGTGATTTTTTTTTTTTTTTCATAAACAACCAGTTGACCCTGAAAATCCTTGGTGGAATTGTGTGACATTTTGCTTGAGGTAGTGTCCCTCCAACAATGTATATTATTGCCCTGTATTAACAGGATTTCATGAATTATTGATAATCAGGAGAAAAACTGCAACATAGTTCAAAACCTTTTATAAATACCCAACCAAGGACATTAGATAAACATTAGAAAAACACATTTCTGTACAAATGTTTTCAAGAATTTACTTTCATAACCATCTGAAATAACGGTGATAAACATGCGGGATATGCATCTGTGGTTAGATCAGGGGTGTCCAACCCGATGCTGGGCATTAGTGGCACTTAACACTGTGAGCGAACCGTGGGGGTTAGCTCCACCCCTGGCCAACCCGGTTATGCCCGCCCCTTTCCACACCCACCTGCGTCTCCATGCGGAAGTTTAGTTCTTGTGAATGCAACGATTACTGATTACATAGTACCAATTAACACCTTGTATTAAAGGGCATGTCCACCCCCAAAACTAAAATTTAACCCCTTACTGGCCACATCAAGTAGTTTAAAACAATCCTTACCTTACAATCCTGCTCAAAATAGTTCCCCTGCTGTGCCCCTCCAAAGTCCAGGAAACTGCTGTGTAGGAGCAGTGTGTGACTCATGCTGTGCCTGAGACTTCCTCAACCTCATCAAGGTTGAGGCATGCTCAGTGCAGCCATCCCTGCCTCTCAGCCAATCACGGACGCGGCTGCCGGTCCCGCCCCCTGCTTTCAATTCCATGCAAGCAGAGGGCCTGAACACTGCAGCGGAGGAGAGAGGGCAGGTAAGTAAGAATCGGGGGACTTTCTAACAATTATATTAATGCGGTTGGGGCTGGGGGAGCATGCCCTACCACATATCAAAAGTTACATTTTGGGGTGGACATGCCCTTTAAGGACGTCCCTGACACCTGGCTGTTATATAGCTTATGGTTTTCTGTAAATTTTCTCAAAATATATGGTGCCCACATTAACCCATTTAACCCATTTAACGGGCTGAGTTGTTTTTCAGGCGTAATTTCTTAGCCCATTATCCATCATACAGTATTTGAATCTGAACAGGCGATACAGATGAACCGGTATATAGCTGGGTGGAACAGCCTTTTGCTTTACTTGTTGAAGCATGTTATGTGTTTCCTAATTCTACAATATTTTTTTTGTACCGACATTAATGAGGGATGACAAATGGGAAGACATTTAGAGGCTTAACAAATACACAGGTTTCATGCCTTAGGTCTAGAAATGTAATCTAAGTATGACTTGCTGGGAGTAATAAGAGGAAACCTATGCTATCACAGGGAGACAATACAGGCTCCTTAAAGATGCAGCTGATGGTCAAATTTAACCCAGAACCGTGCTGCAAGGCTAACCACTGAGCCAAATCACTGCCCTTTATAGGCAATGCAGATTTTATTTTAGAAAAATTCTCTATGTGGTGATTTCTATGTCTTGAGAAACTTAACCTGAAAGATATTCTCAAATATCCAGCACAAAACTCTACCAAAGCAAGCTAGGTTATCTACACTGACAGCTCGTCCAATCCATGTTCTGCAGTATGGTGCACACAAACCAGTACATAGATCTGGGTAGAAATATAAAGATTTGTACTCCTACTGCAGACAGGGCACTGTAGGAACTGAAGGTTGGTTATTGGCTTCTGAAGAGGATTTTTCTAGTTTACTAATTCATATTGATTGTAATTAGAGTAAGTAGTGGTAAGAAATATGTCTGCAGTGGATAATTACATACCTACCTGGCGTAACATGTCATTTACATTTGTTCTACAGAGCTATAGGACAGTAACAGTCTTTTCTGGTTTTACAACTCCTGCTAGTAGCTAAAGAATATGGGCAAATTAAAAAAAAAAAAACATGCAATTATAACTGGGCGTAAGGGCATGTCCACCCACAAGTATAGTAAGTATGCTGTATAGATTTTAGTGCTGGGGTACACATGCTCTGTAATATTATTTACTTACTAACCTTCCTGGCAATTCAAATAGACTTGAAGTAATAAGAGATGCTCATGCTATTAATCTACCCCAATCAGATGATATCTAACTACAGTATCCCTGTAAAAAGCTAACATTTGATGGGTTGCTTCAGATTTTTAGCATGGGCAAACCTTTTCACCTCTTATTGCATCAGCCCCGGGTTGGTTTAGTATCTAAACGAAGGATCTCTACCAGGAATTAAAATGAGACTGGTGATCCCATTTACAGTTTATTAGTGTAAGGTAGTGACCTTCTTTAGTATAATGTCTACATGGTGTAAAATGGGCAATATGAGGATTCTATAAGGGGAGGGAAAGTGCTAGAAGCACCTTGGGATAACTGTGGTTCATTTGTTGGACAAGGTAGAGCAGGAGAATTAGGGGTAAAAGGTTTTTGAGAATTTATTTCTGCTGGTTACAGTTCATGAACTTGATAATGCCGCTGGTTTGTAGAATTGAAAACTGTTAGAATATATATTTATTTATTATTATAAGAAACAGGCCCAGGTTCTGTTATCTGGTATAATAGAAGAAAACTAGCTTGGTTCTGGACAGACATGGTTGGCCTAATTGCTGACCATACTGTACGGGATCGGCAAATGACAAAATTAGAAAGGCGGCTCACAGAGAGAGTCTGGGCAGTTCTCCAATCAGTGTGATTGATATTTACTCTGTGCTTTACCTCTTAGTCTAGGAACACACAAGACAATATTTTGCCACGGTTAACACTGGGTTGAAATATTGTGGGTATAGATATTGGCACAGCCGTTCTGGTGGTCCATAGGAGCTTGCACAATCTACCTACTGTACATGTGCGATGAAGGTTTCATCAATTTCAGTCCATCGTGGGCGAAGGTTCCACTGATATTGCGACCTGCCTTGTGTGTACCAAGATCTAGAGAACACAGAGTTAATCCTGTTTTAATCTTTTTGAAAAAAGTAAAATACTCCGTCTTTGGCAGTAACCGAGGGTAATCTGAGGTTAGATGTGAAATAAAACATTTATTAACACCGTAAATATTAAATATAAAACGATCTCTTTAATAGGGCATTGCAGCTAGTGAGATGTTTTCAGGGGACGCGTCATTAATTCCATTTCATCCGCTGAAACAGAACAGAAGTCTGCAGTATACAAACAATAGGACATCAATCCCAAAGAGGTTAAGCTTTCATCCAGACACAATAATGTGAGCTCTCTCTTAATCCTCTCTAAATCCCAGTAACAATTCTAACTGGTAAGAGATTCCTATATGATGACAAAGGGTACGTTCCATTTGTATGTGTATCTGTCTATTAATATACCCAAAAAGTTCCATTCCATGGCACAATGCTGAACTGTATGATAAATATCCTTTCTAGTTATTGTTTCTCCAGTGGTTAAAACCACTTTTAGCTATTCAGTTTAATCAAAGAACAGGAGGTAAAGGAGCTGTGTCTTACCCCCATTCTTCAATAAAACGATCAGGAGCCTGAAACGGAGTTAAACAACTTACCCGATCTATCGCTCCTCCGCTGCAGATAGGTCCTGACAGACTTAAGCTGGCCATACACATGCGATTCCACAGCATGTATCTGTCGGCACACATGTGGTTGGGAACAGCACATACGGACCTGACCGATCCCCATATGTGGATCAGATCGGCTCCCTCTAATTAAAGTAAAGGGAGCCGATACCGACCGGCAGAAATTTTCCGTAATTCTCGTTCGATTGAAGTGCCGACTATGGTCGGGAACAGCCCCTACACACGAACGATAATAGGTAAATTCCACAGCTCCTTAACTTGTTCTTCAATACAACTGAATAGCAAAAAGTGGTTGTAACCACTGGAGAGACCCTTTAAAGGAGAAAGAAAGTTAAAGGACAATTATACTTACCTCCCCTCTTCTTTCCATTAAAAGTACTCAGGGTGAGGACCTAACTGCCAGCTCCTCACTCCTGGGTCAAGGGTACTTTTAATGGGAGAGGGGTTGTGACATCACACATCTCTGTGAGACTGCAACGGTTGCTTGGCAATTTGTGTGGCCTAGCGGCTGAGGAGCGCTGGATCTGCAGATGTAACTTCCAGATCTTTACAAGCCACATATAAACTTAAACGGAACTTTTGAATTTGAAGGTCGCAAGATAAAATCTCATTTTTTTCAGGTCACAGAATCGTGCGGTTCTGGACAATATAAACTCAGGCTACAGGTACACTACATCGCACGGTAACACGCGTGAAATGCCCAAACACACGGTAGCGTGTATCACCGCATTACTGTGTGCTTGAGCTGCCATTTCTGTTATAATCGGAGCACATGCTAATTGCTAAAAAAAAGGGTAATTGCAATTATTATTTTTTTACTACTTCGGCCCGAAAATGTCTAATTTTCCTTGATGGTTATTGTGCCAATGTATCGGCCCTCCACTGACCATAGTAACATTACATTAAAACCTTCCAGAGCATCTCATAGCATCTGCCCCGTTTCTTCCAGGGTTCGTTTTATATTTTTCTGATTTTTCCTTAACCTGTTCTCTGAGCTCACGCTGCAAAAATCTCATTTAACCACAGTGATTGATAGAGGACTTGGTCCCACCACCTGCACCCACAGCTCTTGCTGTGTAGTGAGAACATTAGAAATCAGGCTCCTCTGGATACTCGCATCTCATTTCCTTAGTCAGTGGCCATTTCCCAGCTGGATCATTTAGCCTGGTAGGTAATGCCTATGAAAATACAAACGGATATTTTCCTCTGCACAGAAACTCAATCGTTTCTTATTAGGCCTGGGCTCCAACACTGCACCTCAGCCTGGGCTCCTGGGACACGACCATGACAAACCCTGTAATTAAGGATGTTTTTTCAATACGTAGGTGTTAACATCTCTTAAGCTGGGTACACACTTAAAAGATTTTCGGAAGATGACAGACAGGATCTGCATTCACACAGTCCCATGCATTCTCCTCCATATGCACAACATAGGGAGAATGCTCAGGACTCGGTGTTCCCTCGGCTACGGCCAACTCCCCTATAGGGAAATTTTTCCTCTTTTCCGAACCGATCATTCGGCGGCCACACGCTCATTCGTAAAATCAAGGTACACACAGTACCGATAAACCAGATAGCGTCGGATCTGATGGAATCGGGGTTTTATTGGTGCTGTGTGTAACCAGCTTTAGGCTTTGATCACACTGTGAGCCTAGAAACGCTGCGGGAACAACACATTTGAAATGTTGCGCAATGTTCCCCTGCTCACAAGATCACAATATTGTATATTGATTTTAATGGCAATGTTGTGCGTTAATGCAGCAAACTGCCGCATGCAGTGCATTGCACACAACGCACCACATCGCAGCTCACGGTACTCCTATAAACACACCACATTTCAGACCACAGTTCCCTAGTGTGAATAAGCCCTGAAATAACTGTAAGTTAAACATCTTCCACTGATTAGATTTCACTGCTCATAGAATTGACAGGATCACAATATTGGGGAAGCTTTTGACCAGGATATCCGTGCCACCAATAGTTCCCTATAAACCAGGGATTTCCAACCTGAGGGTAGAGCGGGAATATCTACAAGGCAACCTAGGCACCAGCCTTGGACCCAGTAAACATCAGGAGGCCCAGCTTTGGAATTACAGCCCATACAATAGAAGTATATAGAATAAGATGGCCCCTAATGACAGTCCTGCCTAGGGCCACATTTGATTTTAACCCACCTGTGTCTGAGAACCTCCAGCTACAGTCACCATCGTTCTGTAAAGGGAGACGGTTCGTGACTTCCATACTCCCTACGATCTTGGCCGACTCATTATGCTTTAGTACAGGGGGCCAACTGTGAAGGAGGGAAACATTGCCGGAAACATCCGCATCCCCCGTACACTCTTTACCGGTACAACCTTTATCGGGAATCCGTGTACCCAGCTTTTACCTACACTCTGGAGTTGACCAGCTGCTAGAATCAATAAAAAGCCATTATCTGTACTCAAAAAGAGAAAGGAAAAATTTCCGGAGCAGTTTGCCTTTAATTAATCCTACAGCCCACCTTACTACTAGTAAGGAATCCCGGTTTCCAAATTAACAATTCGCACAATTTCTAAGAAAATTCGAAAACGAAAATTCATATTCAAAAATATAACTGAATATTCAAAATTTTGAATTGAAAATTGTGAACAAAATGTTAATATTAAATTGGGTTCATCTCTAATTAGTACCTTACAGCTGTGTAAAGCTTGGTAGACACGTCAAGATTTTTCGGCCAAACTGACAAACATTTACGTGTATTGGTCCATCGAGCCTAAAAATCTGCAGCGTTTTCAATGTTGCCGGTGACCGATATTGGTCATCTGTTCGCTTGGATCGGAAAACAGGGAAATGTCTGTAAAATCACCACCAATTGTGCAGTCTCCTAGGGACCTCGCGATTGGCTGAGGCAAACTGGCGGTCAATAAGAAAAATTGTCTGTGTGTACCCAACTTTAGAGTTTTGTCTTCTCTGACTTGGATCATTTGTAATGTTGATCATGATAGAAAATGCGTAAGGTTTCCATATAGAAAGATCACCAGTTGCCTTAAGATATGGTTTGTGTTCCTATTGTACCCGCTCAACAACCAAGCCAAGTAACTAGCAACGACAATCAGGAATTGTCAGAGCGCAAAATGTTAAAAATAAATTAGTTTACAGATTTGTTCTGCTTGGTGGCACAATTCCATTCGTGTTGACGGCAATGCATTCCCTTTAAACATTTCCTTTAATCCTGGCGGCTTTGCAATGGAGATTAGCATTTTTATGTAAGTATTTAAATCAAAGGATTATTAAAAGAATTTCCGACCCTTTATTCTCTTATCTAAGAGAGAAGTGATTATAGGCTTAGACAAATTCGTCAGTAACATATAGAAAAGGGAATAGGAAATTATAAACAGGTTTGACTAGTGAAAGAGGTTTCCGTGCTGAGCCAGTAAAAGGTTAATGCCTCTATTAAAAGTAAAGGTTTATTATAATTATGCTCGATCTATTTTTTTAAGTAAAAATAAGAAACGTAAAGCTCCTTTTTAAGTGTATTGTCATGTGACAATCTATTTCTCTATAAGCGATCCAATCATACGTATGGCTGCGCTGTTTGAACAGGATTAGTCACAAAATGTGTCACACTAAAATGAATTATTCTCAATTGGCAAGAATCAAAGAGGCTCATTCTTCAAAGGACGGTACAACACTACTACTCTGGAATGTTATCTTCAAAGCATTCACGGCATATTGCCAAATAATGTGTCCAGAGATGCAAAATCCAGTAGCCTGGCCCCCAAGTGCTGCATGGGCCAGATTCAGGAGTGTAAATACCAGGGGAGCAACTGTAGAGGGGCCCAGGAACTTATTTTTCCTATGACAGATATAGCCTCCTCCCAGAAAACCACTGTGGATGAAGCATGGATAGGGGCTCCATCATATTTTTGCTGGGGGGCCAAGTGCTTCCTAGTTACGCCACTGGCCAGAGTAACCACTGCCTGTTTTTAGAAGAAAGAGGTCCTAAAGCTGCCAGTTAAGGCTGTTTGTGTGGCCTTTGCTCTGAGGAAAAGGACCAAGGCCAGTGGTTTAGTTCCGGAGACAAAGCAGCATGGGGTGATTTCTACATTTAAAAGGGCATGTTCTCCCCTCAAAACAAAAACTAGTATTGTTACTAGCAGTTATACCTGGCGTTGCCCGTGTATACATGTGGGTAAAGTATTTTTTACACGCAGGTGTGTTTAGCTTAGATGGAAGAGACAGGGGAAAAGAAGTGCCCAGTTGGTAATGTACGTCATGTATTTAATAGCTATGAGTTGAGGAGGTGACATTGCTTGAGGGACGTATAGCACATATGTTTATTGCAAAACCTTATATACAACATTATCAGTTTTTCCACTTGGAGCGTAAATATACAAATGTTGTGGTGAACCTACTCATGAACATGCTACATGGAATTTGCCGTGGGGAAAACTTGTTGATTGCAACTGAATATCACAGCACTCGAGTGACTGACAGGTGTCAGTGTCTCTGATCATGTGACCTGCGGCTCTTTGTGTTGTTAAATGTCTGTGATGTTGCGGTGGGCGGGGGCACGATTTTTGGGGGCATGGCCACGCTGTTTCAAAGCATGGGCATGGCCATGCCATTTAGGGGCATGGGTGTGGTGTTTGGGGGTGTGCCTGTAGTGTTTGGAGGCGTGGCCATGATGTATGGGGTGGAACGTAATGTTTTGGTTTTTTTGGGGGGGGCGGGGGTGGGTGGGTGACCATAATACCTGGTGGCGTGTTTACAACATTTTGGGCATGGTTGCAATGTTTGGGGGCATGGCAGTAATCTTTAGGGGCGTTGCCTTGATGCTTGGGGCATGAGCGTGATTGTGATGTTTGGGGTGTAGCCAAGACAGCAGTATCTGGGGGTGTGGTTACACCTTTTGGGGATGTAGTTGCGATGTTTGGGGCATGGCAGTTTTCTTTGAGGACGTGGCCTTGATCGTTGGGGTATGAGCATTGACATGATTGTGGGCGTGGGCATGGCCATGACATTTTAGGGTGTGTCTGAGATGTTTAGTGAAGTGGCCTTTGGGGGCGTGGTCATGATGTCTTGGGTCATTTTCCATTACTAAAGCACATTCGAGGAGGATCTGCTTTAAATTTCTTAGCATGACAATAACTGCAAATAACCGCAAATGTGATTCATATCACCAATAGCAACATAGTCTTTCCAGGGTTTATATTTGTATATAAATGTAATTCATATCACCAATAGTAACATATTCTTTTCAGGGTTTATATTTGTATATAAATGTCATTCATATCACCAATAGTAACATAGTCTTTCCAGGGTTTATATTTGTATATAAATGTGATTCATATCACCAATAGCAACATAGTCTTTCCAGGGTTTATATTTGTATATAAATGTGATTCATATCACCAATAGTAACATAGTCTTTCCAGGGTTTATATTTGTATATAAATGTGATTCATAAGCACCAATAGTAACTAGTCTTTCCAGGGTTTATTTTGTATATAAATGTGATTCATACACCAATAGCAACATAGTCTTTCCAGGGTTTATATTTGTATATAAATGTGATTCATATCACCAATAGTAACATAGTCTTTCCAGGGTTTATATTTGTATATAAATGTGATTCATATCACCATAGCAACATAGTCTTTCCAGGGTTTATATTTGTATATAAATGTGATTCATATCACCATATAACATAGTCTTTCCAGGGTTTAAATTTGTATTAATGTGATTCATATCACCAATTAACATAGTCTTTCCAGGGTTTTATTTGTATACAAATGTGATTCATCACACCAATACATAAATAGTCTTTCCAGGGTTTTATTTGTATATAAATGTGATTCATATCACCAATAGTAACCTAGTCTTTCCAGGGTTTATATTTGTATAAATATCATTCATATCACCAATAGTAACATAGTCTTTCCAGCTTTATATTTGTATATAAATGTGATTCATATCACCATAGCAACATAGTCTTTCCAGGTTTATATTTGTATATAAATGTGATTCATATCACCAATATTAACATAGTCTTTCCAGGGTTTATATTTGTATATAAATGTGATTCATATCACCAGTAGCAACATAGTCTTTCCAGGTTTATATTTGTATATAAATGTGATTCATATCACCAATAGTAACATAGTCTTTCCAGGGTTTATAGTTTTATATAAATGTCAATTCACATATCACCAATAGTAACATAGTCTTTCCAGGGTTTATATTTGTATATAAGTGATTCATATCACAAATAGCAACTAAGTCTTTCCAGGGTTTATATTTGTATATAAATGTGATTCATATCACCAATAGTAACATAGTCTTCCAGGGTTTATATTTGTATTTAAATGTGATTCATATAACCACTAGTAACATAGGGGGCATATTTTATAAAGGTTCGTTAACTTTTCGCGGCCATTTTCGCGGACATTAACGCATAAATCGCGTTTCCCGCGATTTTAAAGGTCCGAAAACGGCGCGAAAAGTTAACGAAGCGTTAACCTTTTGCGCCGATACTTACCTGTTACCGCCGCTTCTTTTAATAAGCGGCGGTACTGGTTTCGCTCGGCTAGTATTGGCTGTTTTACTTCGCCACCTTGAAGGTGGCGAAGTCAGCCGATACTAACCTCCCGCGGCGGGGATGGGCAGGCAACCCGCCCCGGGAGACACGCCCACCCCGCCCACACCCCCCGCGGCGGCAGCGGCGACCACCCGCCGCCGCCGCTTCCCAGCAGCCCCTCCCAACCCGTTCCCCGTTCGCGGCAATCTCGGAACGGGAGGCTAGGAGGGGCTGCCGGGAAGGGGCCGCAGCAGGTGGTCGCGACCACCCGCCGCGCACCCCCTCCCCGGCAACCCCTCCAAGCCCCCCGCCCCGCCCGCTCCCGGGGAGGGGACGGGAGGGAGCCGCTGGGGGGGGGTGGAGGCCCTCCAGCGGGGCCCTGAGAAGGGCCTTTTGGGGCTTAGGGGGTCCCGCAGCTCGAAACGGGACCCCCTCCCCGGCCCCTTACAAGGGCCCTTGCGGCCACTGACAAGTGCCTTTGGCGGGGGTCCCGCAGCTGAAACCGGGACCCCCAGTGCGGCTCTTAAAAGAGCCCTTGGGCGACGTCTTCTTTCTTCTTTCTTCCCAGCAGCCCCTCCCAACCTGTTCCCCGTTCGCGGCAATCTCGGAACGGGAGGCTAGGAGGGGCTGCCGGGAAGGGGCCGCAGCAGGTGACACCAGCTTCTTCCAGTCCCGGCGACACCAGCTCCGCCGAGGCCGCCGACCCCCGAGAGGTACCCCTGCGGCCGCCAGGGGTACCCCCGGCGGGCGCCGGCGACCTCAACGAGGCCGATGTTGCCGGCGTCTGATCCGACGCGACGTCTTCGGGCTGGCGACACCAACCCCACTCAGGTCGCCGATGCCAGGCAGACTCACTGCGGCCGCCAGTGAGCCTGCTGCACCGCGGCCTCAGCGGAGCCGATGTTGCCAGCCGCTTCTTTCTTCTTTCTTCAGCCATCTACTGCGATGGCATCTGAGTTCCGCGGCGGAAAGCTCCTCTTTATATAGGTTTGCAGAAATCCATAATCCGTTTTGATTGGTCAATTTTTAATACTTGCTTTACATAACCAATCAGATTTCTGGAAAGTTCTGAAATCTGATTGGTTAATGTAAAGCAAGTATTAAAAATTGACCAATCAGAAACGGATTATGGATTTCTGCAAACCTATATAAAGAGGAGCTTTCCGCCGCGGAACTCAGATGCCATCGCAGTAG
Organism: Hymenochirus boettgeri; assembly: GCA_019447015.1. Classification (NCBI taxonomy): domain Eukaryota; kingdom Metazoa; phylum Chordata; class Amphibia; order Anura; family Pipidae; genus Hymenochirus; species Hymenochirus boettgeri. Next base: position 249,261,699 of record CM033472.1, read on the forward strand.
ATGGCTGAAGAAAGAAGCGGCTGGCAACATCGGCTCGCTGAGGCCGGCGGTGCCCGCGGCTCACTGTCGGCCGCAGTGAGTCTGCTGCTGGCATCGGGACCTGAGTGGGGTTGGTGTCGCCAGCCCGGAAGACGTCGCCCAAGGGCTCTTTTAAGAGCCGCACTGGGGGTCCCGGTTCGAGCTGCGGGACCCCCGCCAAAGGCACTTATTAGTGCCGCAAGGGCACTTGTAAGTGCCGCAAGGGCCCTTACAAGGGCCGGAGAGGGGGTCCTGTTTCGAGCTGCGGGACCCCTAAGCCCCAAAGGACTTTGTAAGAGCCGCAAGGGCCACTTGTCAGTGCCGCAAGGGCCCTTATAAGGGCCGGGGAGGGGGGTCCCGGTTCGAGCTGCGGGACCCCTTAATCCCCAAAAGGCTCTTGTCAGAGCCGCAAGGGCACTTGTAAGTGCCGCAAGGGCCCTTATAAGGGCCGGGGAGGGGGGGTCCCGGTTCGAGCTGCGGGACCCCCTAAGCCCCAAAAGGCCCTTCTCAGGGCCCCGCTGGAGGGAGCCTCCACCCCCCCAGCGGCTCCCTCCCGTCCCCTCCCCGGGAGCGGGCGGGGCGGGGGGCTTGGAGGGGTTGCCGGGGAGGGGGTGCGCGGCGGGTGGTCGCGACCACCTGCTGCGGCCCCTTCCCGGCAGCCCCTCCTAGCCTCCCGTTCCGAGATTGCCGCGAACGGGGAACGGGTTGGGAGGGGCTGCTGGGAAGCGGCGGCGGGTGGTCGCCGCTGCCGCCGCGGGGGGTGTGGGCGGGGTGGGCGTGTCTCCCGGGGCTAAACTAGTCAACCAACCACTCCATCTAATGTGGGTCAGCTGCACACAATGTTTGCTATTGACCTGGAGCGCTTTATATATTTAACCATAACAGTATTTTTCTCATCACAACTCTTTCTTACTTTGCCATTTATTTAATGCCAGATTTAACCTATTTGCCTAATACCAGCCACGTAGCAAGCGTGACCCTTTCAAGATGCTTTGTACAGATACAATCATGATAAAGATTAAAAAGCCCAGACAAATAGACGTGCATGATAAATGTCATCAGACGCAGAAAGTTAAAAATGGAAATGTTGCTCCTGAGATAAATTAGTGGACAATCACGGAAACGAGATCTCAGCGCTGTTATTTTTATCTGCGAGACAAGTATTCATTATGCCATTTAGTAAACCCAGAGCTATCTGTCTGACAGGCCAAGCTGCTGAATACGATGGTAGTCTGTGAGCTAGAATTTTCTAAATGATAGAGGGTTTGTATGAAAAAATACTGTTTTTTTGGGTAGCACCAAATCAGATGACATCACGACCAATGACTGACTGCTTTTCCCCTAGTCGCCTCTTCTGTGCATGTGCAAGCTCTTAAAGAGCTTGTACAGCTTTAAGACAAGACAAAGGGTTATGGTTGTAGGGTTTGGGGAGGGGGAATCTGCTTAGATAACAAATTTTATGTTTGGGGTAGTTATGCTCTTTAACTATTACTCTGAGGCAAAGAATGAACTCATATAGATTCGCAATTAATAACAATAAGAGATGTCTCTGTGGGTGCCCATTTCTGCAGCCAAGGACACAGCCTGAATGTCCTAAAAGTCACGGTGCTCATGGGAAATTTTAGATCCCAAAAAGAAAGGTTTGAATAGGAATGTAAACTTATAAAAAAAAATGTAGAACTTTATCCTCTGGATTCAACAAAGATCTAAACTTTATGTGTCACTGTTTATAATCTAAATGATAAATGATGTAGAGTTAATCAGGCCAAATTCATCAAAACCAACCAAACCCATAAATATCTCATTTATATCAGATCCTCCATTGACACTTTAGGTGAAGTGTGTCTGACCGTTTATTTAACCTTTGATAATTCTTTTATTACTGCCTGTGATCATTGAATGTGTCTTTACTGTTTTATTTACGACAGCCATTACCAGGCATGGGGGCAAAAGATGACATCTGTGTAATGTCAGTAAGTCTTTGTTCTATTATGTATTAAGGTGGCCATACATTAGGAAGATTTTACTTACCTGACCAAGCGATCCCACAACATTAGACCGATCCTGTCGGAACTACCTTTCCCATTCTTCATTGCAACCAACATGCGATCGCAAAATGAATGGGATTTGCGGTCGCAAAGAAGAACGGGGAAAGCAGCTCCGGCAGGATCGGTCTAATGTTGTGGGATCGCTCGGCCTGGTAAATAAAATCGTCCTAATGTATGGCCACCTTTAAATAGTGTGCTTCACAAGATTCAGTGTTGTATTGTGCCTGAGGAAGAAGCCTAAAATAAGTGATTGGAAAGCTTGCATTTGCAATCATTTTAGTTAGCCAATAAAAGGAATTATTTAATATCCAAGATGTCGCTTTCATCAATGGCTAACGCGGCACAATTCTCTACTACTTTTGGTATTTTTAAGTGACCCAATCTATTTCAGGAAAATCCCATTTAAAATCGATAAAGATAGCTCTTCCAGACCACACAGTAAAGAGCAAACTCCATATATTATCGGTGCAAGCAAGGCTGAAATATGTCACCTGATGATTGATCTCAGCAATATATGAGGTGCGGGTTCCTAATCTCTCATCTCTTTGCAATTTCAGTCCTAGTGTCGTACTGTTCGTTTGTTGATTGCAAATGTTTGTCAGCCATTATTTCCTACTGTGAGGAAATGTGAGCGTTCATGCAATGGGGCAGAGACATGGGCTGTCCCGTCCATAGATATGAATGCAAACGCTCAAGAAAAAAACACACTGAAAAATGAATGTGCGTTTGAGTTTGGGTCTGGCGGGTTGTGTAAACGTAGCCTTAATAATAGAACAGATATTAAATGTAAAATGGATAGATAACACTTTATTACCTGTGGCATTTCTTACCACTGTGGCCATTTTCTTGTAATCTTAAACGGTATGTCCATCAAAAAAGTAAGTTGGCGTCGGGGAATTCGGCGCTGGGTCCATGGGTAAGTGTCTCCTCCTCTCCTGTAAGAATTACTGAAGAACGGGATTTTACCTCATGTTCTTCAGTAAATAAGATAGAAACCAACTTACTTTTTTGATGGACACCCTTGTTTGTCCACCCCCCCAAATAAAATTCACATTTAATGAAACACCCCCCAAACCTAGACCTCGCTAGGTTAAAATCTTCCTCCTCGGTTGCTAAATATACTTACCAAGACCTGTTCCCTTGGCTCTCTGCTGAAGCTGTTCCATGCCTTTTCCATGCACAGCGGCAGCAGAAGGGGCTGGACCAGTAGCGGCATCAGTGATTGGCTGAGACACGATGATTGTGGGAACAAATGTCTAATGAGCGTATGGCCAGCGTAATAAGACAAATTTTATTTTTAGATTTGCTATTTATTTTTGTTACTCATATGTAATAGGACAGTAAAGATTGTGAAATGACCCCCATTGACTGCTGGATTATCTGTATAATGAATTGTACTAGTACCATTTATACTCGAAAATAAGTTGAGATTTTCAGGCTTTAAAATTTGCCTGAAAACCTAACCTCGGCTTATACTAGCGTCAAGTCCTAATTTAGATCCAAATGCTGCAATTGCGGCATGTGTTAAAAAATCCTTCATCTGCATAGAATGTTCCAGGAGCTAATCTGCCTTTACACTCCTTCCTGCTTCCTGTAGTCTGGCTGCTGGATTCACTCAGGACTGTCACTGCTCATCTTCTCAGTTATGGGCAAAAAATGCCCAGGTGACACTTACCTATTGGGGTCAGAGTGCCCTTTACTATATGGGGGTCAGGAGAATTGTAAATGAGCTTAATTATAATTAATAAGCTTAATTAAAAGTTTATTGAACCTTGCTGGGAGTTGTAGTTTCCAAACATCTGGAGTGCCAAGGAATTAGGGGTTACTGGTACTGTATTTGGCCATTACTTTATGGGACTACTGTATGAGAATTCTGCTGTCCATTAAAAGCGCAACTTAAGCCACAAAACAATACAGAATCAAAAGGCAGCAGTGGTCATAGTTTCTACCCTCGGCTTATACTCGAGTCAATCACTTTTCACTAATTTTTCAGGTAGAAATATGTGCCTCGACTTATACTCGGATCGACTTAAACTCGAGTGTATATGTAATAGAACTTGGAACTGACAGTTTAATTTCCCATGACGCTTAGTAGCAGATACAAAAGGTGATTTTTCAGATTAATAACTTTGCAACAACATAAGAAACTCTCTAGTCCAATCATTGTATCACGACCTGGTAAAAGAACCTGCATTGGCCGTACTTGTTTACAATAAACTGCAAATCCCATCTGATTGGCTAATTCAATGCCCCAACAGTGACAATACATTTGTTATGCAAAAGAAGTAAATTAAATACTGGAATACTAGATTTAACCTAATGATAGTGTAATAGAATATGCTTATGTGCGTTGTGTAATGAGGAGCACAGTGGATTATACAAGGGATAATGTACCCTCAACTATAAATTATAAGGATATCAGAATTCACGGAGGAGTCTGACCATATAACAGTACAGAACTGCTCTGTGTACGGGGTGCCACACTACTATCTAGCAACACACATTCTCATTGGTGAATATTTCTATCATGAAAATGTCTCAATAAACAGATTTTAGTCTTTATTCTTCCTGGTCCTAATGTTCCTGCTGCTCTCCTATTGGCTGGATTATCAATGGTCAGAGCTGTAAAGTAAATAAACAGTTTTCCTGCATTGTCTTTTTAATCCCTGCCTGTGCTATTGTTCGCTTCGCTCAGAGTGAGAGAAAAGCCTTGTACTTGTATCTGCAAGATCCTGTCTGCCATCTTTCAAAGATCTGCATACACACAGTCCTGAGCGTTCTCCCTATGAGCATCATAGGGAGAACGCTCAGGACTGTGTGTTTCCATCGGCCGCGCTAGACTCCTTTAGGTAAACAAAGGTACACACAATACCGATAAAGCCCCAAAACCGGCGGGGCTTTATCAGTATTAAAGCCAGCACTCGGCCAGGACAAATGTCCGTAAGTCACGGCAAATTCGGCTTGGCCGAAATTCGGATGATCCAGATGAACGAACGATCGATGTTGGCCGCAATGTCGGTGTGTACCCAGCCTAAGATACTGAAGAATGTTTATAAACTTAAGGTTATTGTGGCCTTCAAACGTATGACGGACAACAACCTTACGTTTGGGGCAGCTCCTGTCATCGTTGTTCACTGATAACATGCAGGACAGTTGACATGCAGTGTTGATGAGAGCTACTCCACTTATACAAGGCGATTTTTTTAGGCCAACCAAACAATATTTCCTTGTATCGGTCAGTCGGGCCGAAAATCTGAGGGGATTTTGACCAATGGTGGACACCCTGACTGGACTAACGGTTGATTGGACATGTTGAAAAATCACAAACCTTAACTGAATATCTAAGGCTGCATACACACAATGTTTCACTTGTTAGTGAACTGTCTACCGGGACGAATCACTGACGTTCACAGCAAATGTCCCCGAGACTTATCCTGGGGTCCATGATTTTCCAACATGTCCAATCAACCGTTAGTCCAGTCAGGGTGTTCAGCATTGGTCGAAATCACCTCAGATTTTTGGCCCGACTGACCGATACAAGGAAATATTGTTTGGTTGGCCTAAAAAAATTGCCTTGTATAAGTGGAGTAGCTCTCATCAACACTGCATGTCAACTGTCCTGCATGTTATCAGTGAACAACGATGACAGGAGCTGCCCCAAACGTAAGGTTGTTGTCCGTCATACGTTTGAAGGCCACAATAACCTTAAGTGTGCATAAGGATAAAGTTAATAATAGTAATAAAAGTCTTAATTACAGTAGGAGCTAAAGAAGAATAAATCTATTTACAGTACCTAGTCCTCCAGCAGCCACCACATAGCCCCCCAGGTAACTGCTCACAAAGTCTGCTCTCTTCTCTCTCATCCGCATAGAACGTCCTGGCTTGATCCAAATACCTGAAAGAAAAATGAAAACCTTACAGGACACTGAGCGGCATAACATTAGGGAAATCTTAGAATCACACAATGAGTCCAAATAGGACTCTGGAATGTAGGGAAGAGACGTGTGTAGCCGTTGTGGTGGCCAGTTACATAGCGCCTTTGGAGCCTTTAAAGAGAGTTTGCGGGGAAGTTTTGGTTATAATACACGCAGGGATCTGATGCAATAAGAGGTTCTATTAATCTGATGTTATCTAACTGCAGTAATCCAGAAAAAAAGCTAACATCTGATTGGTGCTCCAAATGAATAGGCAAATATTTGCACCTTTTACTGCAAACAGTTTTACAGGGAGATTCAATAAAAGTTCTTATCGTTAAAAATGGTGCTAATTTTGCCCTAACCAATCAGATATTAGCTTTCGAATGGTAAATAAGATCTGATTGGTTGGGGAAAATTAGCACCATTTTTAACAATAAGAACTTTTATTACATCTCCCTGGTAGAGTTTATATTAAACAATACTTCTGTGGAATCTTGCTGAAACTGCATACCACATGGTACCTCCTCCTCCAATACCAAAAACTCTCCAGAAGGAGGATGGAAAGGGTGTATCACGAAACACATCCAGAGAGAACCCTCTTTTGGAGTTGTTCACATAAATGTGACTTCCAATAAAGCTTTGTTTTTACCTCAGTGAGTAGCCACTCCAATACGTAGAGTTTATATTCAACATCTGATGAGAACACTAAGGGCTTGTTTACACTAGGCCTGTTTTTTGGTAAGCTTTAGCAATGGACCATTTTTAAAAATGCAAGAACACATAGCATTCAACAGTACCATTCACACTATTGTGTTCTGATTGTATCCAATTGTGTTCTGGTACATTTTGTGTAAAAAACTCACTGCATGCTGCATTCCTGTCCGTTTTTTGCATACGTTTTCTATATAAATGTTCAAGACATTGAAAAAAACAAGCAAAAAACTTGCTCTAACGAGCCCTAAAAAAGCAATAAGGCTGGATGGTTTTTACCATAGTGGGTGGGTAGGAATATTTTACAGGGAGATTCAATAAAAGTTTTTTGCATTTAAAATGGTGCTAATTTTGCCCCAACCAATCAGATCTTATTTAACATTTGAAAGCTAACATCTGATTGGCTGGGGCAAAATTAGCACCATTTTTAACGATAAGAACTTTTATTGAATAACCAGTCTTTAATGATTCCAGGGCAGGGATAAGAGAGGTGTAGACAATTCTACCATGTTGATGTCTTCACCTTCTTATTTACCGTCACTCTTCCACATTGGAGAAGAAGAACCCTATCCTGATCTCCTGTATGGTGAGGGGCAGTTGAATGGGGGCGCATCCAGAATCACATTATGCTTTAGGATTAGTGATTTTCGGTTTGAAAACAAGCCATGCGTTAGGTAGATCTGAATGAAACATAAAGAATAGACAGCTCTTATCTGCCGAGCCCCTCGGGAAATACTGTGCAGCTGTGATCCCGTCTATAATGAGTCCAATTCATTCATCTGCTTTTCTGCCTGGACTTGATGTCTTCCTGTCAGTTGTCATGGTAATGGTAGCAATCATCGTCAGCCACCTGTGAACATCGGGCTCCGTATCCCCCCCATTCAACCTCAGGACCTAAAACTATGATAGGGTCGGGAACGGTGAAGGGGAAGGCGGAATAGTTTGGCCTGGTGTTTTGTTGGATGTCTACCAAAAATGATCATTTTATCACTTGGGCTGCAGGCGGCAGCTGAATGTCAACAATAAATTGCCTGACATGTTTGAAATGGACATTTCTGATGTTTCATACATCACATTCAGCGAAGTTCCAACAGGGCGTGTTATTCTAATATCTGTAGCTTTAAAGGAGAACTAAACCCAAATTTTTACACTCCAGAATCTGAACATATCCCCTCTAAAAACACCACTAAACTGTAAAATAGCAATACAGTAAATAGCATTAAAGTAAATGTTACCACTTGAAGAAATAACTGTGTGTATGTACAGTGACTGGCCACACCCCTGATCTCAGTCACATGCTCCCTTGTCTAATCTGTCCTGTAAAAGGATTGGCTAGAGGCTACTAGTGGGTGTGACCAACTGTAACAAGTTCCTGCAGTTCTTAGGACTGAGCATGTGTAAACATCATAATGGTCAGTGACCACACTGTGTGATACTGGGATGTTGGGAAATAAGACACAAACCCCATGTTAGAAAGTTAAATTTCTCAACAACCATATTAAAGTGAGAGGTGAGAAATGGATTACTGCTGTTATAACAAGGACATCTGCCTTCAGATTCAATGTTGTTCTGAGGCTTTAGTTGTCCTTTAAAGGAAAATATGGAAAATGCCGGTGTCCTAGAGTTAAGGGGCCCATACACGGTGCAATGAAATTGGTCAATGAACTACAGACCAGATTTAAATTGGAAACAATCGCCGTACAATCGGACATAAATGAACACGATAAAATTGTTGGCATTGCTGTGTACAATCTGGCATTAATAGGCAGATATTATTGTGTAAGATGTAAATTGTTGCAGAATAGAATGTGCCTCTAGAAAGTAACCAATTCACCATATATGGGCAGATTTCATCGTTGCCGATAGTGTGGCGGAAATGACGAACGTACAAATCACATTTTAGGGTCGAGGTCTCGAATGATAATGAAGAATGAAGTAATTTGCGATTGTGTTTGCTGTTTTTTCTTTCATATTTTATTTTCTAACGAATCTCGCTGTGTGTTCGTACACAATTAATGTGTCTGTTGTTGTTATGTGTACCGCAGCACACATTGCCATCATGAACACAATATACACTCTATGGTCTCACACCTTCCAGACTGGGAGCTCTGCCTTTTCCAGGAAGTTGTTTATTTGACACTCCAGGATTGAGTTGGAAGACATTTGTTGGACAATCATCCATACACATAAACAATTTCATTGTAGCAGATAAAAATTTTCCGTCCTGACTGATCAACTTCACATTTAATCAGATCTTCTCAATTAAATTGCACCAGACTTTATCTACAGTATACTATTAACGAAACAATTGATTTACAATCGTGGAGTTCGTACAACAAAATTGCATAGTGTATGGGCCCCTTATAATGTATCCTGCTTTAAAGGTAGGAATGTTTACAATTAAATACAAAGCAGTTACATTCTCCATTACATCACCCAAACGTGTTATCATTTTATTTTTCACCTTACACCTACAAGAATGTGCTATGTTGATGAGTATGTAGTGTAAATGGCAAGCGTTCATTTCTAATTGGTCAGGATGGGGGGCAAGATTATACAGACCTGTTTCATATCTCAGCACATTCATACCTCATTTAATGTTCCATTTACACTTTCACAAGGTTACATACCAAGGGGCAATATTGCAATTTTTCGCCTCTAAGTCGTGCAAACCCCTTTGCAGCAATGTACCGAAGGTTAGTGTGACTTTAAGGCAAGACTGTAACACCAAATGACAGAGAGGGGATCAGTCTGGGGCTTTCAAACCTGGAGCAATCTCACTTTGCTGTAATGGGGCCCATATACTAACAAATCCTGATCATACAATCGAACAAATCGAATAAAAAATTCGAATACAAGTGCTTGAAACATGTAACATGAGGAAAGGAGGCCCCTGCCCCGAAGAGCTTACAATCTAATTAGGTGGGTGACATACAGATACGTTGGAAAGGATGGAAGTGCTAAGTAATAATAAAGTAATAACTGGTGCAGTGTCAACAGTCCAATGTTGTGCTGTGTTCTTATCACAAGAACAAAGAAAACAAATCCTTTGATCATTAATAGAGGTGCTGATCAGTTTCTGGTAAATAGGCAGCTGACATGGATAAATACAGTTATTCACATGTGGAATGATTTCACATTACAGTAAGTTCTGTATATATATATATATACCTGACTCACTGTGTCCTGTGGTACTAGAATAAGGCAGGGCCTATAAACAGGACACGGTCCTCCTCTATAACAACACTGTCAGGCCATGTTACAATATTAATATATTGGCGCACAGTCTTCCATATTTGTACTTATCAGACATCATTCACAATGTTAATGTTGCAGTTGGTCTATTTATAATTTACCGTAATCATTACATGCAAAAGGCATGGGATAATGAAATATTGATTACCACACAGGATGGTTAAATCATGTCCAGGGGCATAACTGCAGGGCCCCGGGCCCCTGACTCACCCCCTCTCCATCACGCCAATGATCCATGATCATGAACTAAACACACATGCGATCAGCCGTTTAAAATACCATATCTAAAGCGGAAGTTCGGGTCCGGTCTTTAAAACAGCTGATCGCACATGTTTACTTTTTTAGACCTGATTGGGGACCTTTGGTACTGGCCCTCTTACCTCCCGGGCCCCCACGTGGTCGCAAGGATGGAGGGGGCAGTAGTTCCACCACTGTTCATGTCAAAGTAAATACATTAGGAGGACACAGTTCAAATGTGGAGGGCACCTTTCTTCTAAAAACAGGGATCCCTATCAGCCATAGAGCAACATTTTCTATAGCCCCTCTATTTACATACAGTAAGATCATCTTGGCTAGTACAGTACCTATCTGTAAAGCTGGGTACACACACTAACGATATAGGGCCACTCCCATTGATACAGAGTGATTAGCTCTATATATCGCTGATGCGTGAATGTGTGAAATGACCGTTTCCAATGAATGTTTCACGGCAGCATCAGAAACGAATGGAAGTATGGCAGTTATGCTGTTATGAACGGTCTCCCTATACTATATATATAGTGTATATATGTGTGTGTGTGCGTGTGTGTAGCCACATCTTACAGATTGGTACTGTGTGTACCCAGCTTTACAGATTGGTACTGTGTGTCCCCAACTTTAGATAGGTACTGTGTACTCAGCTTTACAGATTGTTACTGTGTGTACTCAGCTTTACAGATTGGTACTGTGTACCCAGCTTTACAGATAGGTACTGTGTACTCAGCTTTACAGATTGGTACTGTGTGTACCCAGCTTTACAGATAGGTACTGTGTACTCAGCTTTACAGATTGTTACTGTGTGTACCCGCTTACAGATAGGTACTGTGTACTCAGCTTTACAGATTGTTTACTGTGTAATCCCAGCCTTACAGATAGGTATGTGTACTCAGCTTTACAGATTGGTATGTGTGTACCCAGCTTTACAGATAGGTACTGTGTACTCAGCTTTACATTGGTACTGTGTGTACCCAACTTTACGATAGGTACCGTGTACCCAGCTTTACAGATTGGTACTGTGTGTACCCACTTTAAGATAGGTACTGTGTACTCAGCTTTACAGATTGGTACCTGTGTGTACCCAGCTTTACAGATTGGTACTGTGTACCCAGCTTTACAGATGGTACTGTGTGTACCCGCTTTACAGATTGGTACTGTGTTACCCAGCTTTACAGATTGGTACTGTGTACCCAGCTTTACAGATTGGTATTGTGTTACCCAGCTTACAGATAGGTACTGTGTACTTAGCTTTACATTGGTACTGTGCGTACCCAGCTTTGGCAGATTGGTACTGTGTGTACCCATCTTTTCAGATTGGTACTGTGTGTACCTGGCTTTACAGACTGATACCGCGTGAACCCAGCTTTACAGATAGGTACTGTGTACCCAGCTTTACAGATTGTTACGGTGTGTACCCAGCTTTGCAGCTTTACAGATTGGTACTGTGTACCCAGCTTTACAGATTGGTACTGTGTGTACCCATCTTTACAGATTGGTACTGTGAGTACCTGGTTTTTCAGATTGGTACTGTGTGTACCTGGCTTTACAGACTGATACTGCGTGTACCCAGCTTTACAGATAGGTACTGTGTACCCAGCTTTACAGATTGTTACGGTGTGTACCCAGCTTTGCAGCTTTACATATTGGTACTGTGTACCCAGCTTTACAGATTGGTACTGTGTGTACCCAGCTTTACAGATAGGTACTGTGTACTCAGCTTTACAGATTGGTGACGTGTGTACCCAGCCTTACAGATAGGTACTGTGTACTCCAGCTTTAAAATTGTTACTGTGTATACCCAGCCTTACAGATAGGTACTGTGTACTCAGCTTACAGTTGGTACTGTGTGTACCCAGCTTTTACAGATAGGTACTGTGTACTCAGCTTACAGATTGGTACTGTGTGTACCCAATTTACAGATAGGTACCGTGTACCCAGCGTTACGATTGGGACGGTGTGTACCCAGCTTTACAGATAGGTACTGTACTCAGCTTTTACGATTGGTACTGTGTGTACCAAGCTTTTTAAGATGGTACTGTGTACCCAGCTTTACAGATTGGTACTGTGGTACCCAGCTTTACAGATTGACTGTGTTACCCAGCTTTACAGATTGGTACTGTGTACCCAGCTTTACAGATTGGTATTGTGTTTACCCAGCTTACAGATAGGTACTGTGTACTAGCTTACGATTGTACTGGCGTACCCAGCTTTGCAGATTGGTACTGTGTGTACCCATCTTTTCAGATTGGTACTGTGTGTACCTGGCTATACGACTGATACCGCGTGAACCCGTTTACAGATAGGTACTGTGTACCCAGCTTTACAGATTGTTACGTGTGTGTACCCAGCTTGGCTTACAGATTGGTACTGTGTACCCAGCTTTACAGATTGGGACTGTTGTGTACCCATCTTACAGATGGTACTGTGAGTACCTGGTTTTCAGATTGTACTGTGTGTACCGGCTTACAGAGACTGTACTGCGTTGACCCAGCTTTACAGATAGGTACTGGACCCCAGCTTTACAGATTGTGACTGGTTTTTGTGTGTGTACCCAGCTTTACAGATTGGTACTGTGTACCCAGCTTTACAGATTGTTACTGTGTGTACCCAGTTTTACAGATAGGTACTGTGTACTCAGCTTTACAGATTGGTGACGTGTGTACCCAGCCTTACAGATAGGTATGTGTACTCAGCTTTAAGATTGTACTGTGTATACCCAGCCTTACAGATAGGTACTGTGTACTCAGCTTACAGTTGGTATGTGTGTACCCAGCTTTTACAGATAGGTACCTGTGTACTCAGCTTTACAGATTGGTACTGTGTGTACCCAATTTACAGATAGGTACCGTGTACCCAGCTTACAGATTGGTTACGTGTGTACCCAGCTTTAAGATAGGTACTGTACTCAGCTTTTACGATTGGTACTGTGTGTACCAGCTTTAAGATGGTACTGTGTACCAGCTTTACAGATTGGTACTGTGGTACCCAGCTTTTACAGATTGGTACTGTGTTACCCAGCTTTACAGATTGGTACTGTGTACCCAGCTTTACAGATTGGTATTGTGTTTACCAGCTTTACAGATAGGTACTGTGACTAGCTTACGATTGTACTGGCGTACCCAGCTTGCAGATTGGTTACTGTGTGTACCCATCTTTTCAGATTGGTACTGTGTGTACCTGGCTCACGACTGATACCGCGTGAACCCGTTACAGATAGGTACTGTGTACCAGCTTTACAGATTGTTACGGTGTGTACCCAGCTTGCAGCTTACAGATTGGTACTGTGTACCCAGCTTTACAGATTGGGACTGTTGTGTACCCATCTTACAGATTGGTATGTGAGTACCTGGTTTTCAGATTGGTACTGTGTGTACCGCTTAAGACTGATACTGGCGTTGACCCAGCTTTACAGATGGTACGTGTGACCCCGCTTTTACAGATTGTGACGGTGTGTGTACCCAGCTTTCAGCTTACATATTGGTACTGTGTACCCAGCTTTACAGATGGTACTGTGTGTACCCAGCTTTACAGATAGGTACTGTGTACTCAGTTTACAGATTGGTACTGTGTACCCAGCTTTACAGATTGGTACTGGTGTACCCAGCTTTACAGGTTGTACTGTGGTACAGCTTTACAGGATTCCGGTACTGTGTTGTTTACCCTCGTTACCAGCTGGTAGTGTGACCCAGCTTTACAGAGGTACTGTTACCCAGCTTTACAGATTGTATTGTGTTTACCCAGCTTATAGATTGGTACTTGTGTACTCAGCTTTACAGATTGTTACTGTGTGTACCCAGCTTTACAGATAGGTACTGTGTACTCAGCTTTACAGATTGTTACTGTGTATACCCAGCCTTACAGATAGGTACTGTGTACTCAGCTTTACAGATTGGTACTGTGTGTACCCAGCTTTACAGATAGGTACTGTGTACCCAGCTTTACAGATTGGTACTGTGTGTACCCAGCTTTACAGATAGGTACTGTGTACTCAGCTTTACAGATTGGTACTGTGTGTACCCAGCTTTACAGATTGGTACTGTGTACCCAGCTTTACAGATTGGTACTGTGTGTACCCAGCTTTACAGATTGGTACTGTGTGTACCCAGCTTTACAGATTGGTACTGTGTACCCAGCTTTACAGATTGGTATTGTGTTTACCCAGCTTTACAGATAGGTACTGTGTACTTAGCTTTACAGATTGGTACTGTGCGTACCCAGCTTTGCAGATTGGTACTGTGTGTACCCATCTTTTCAGATTGGTACTGTGTGTACCTGGCTTTACAGACTGATACCGCGTGTAACCCGCTTTACAGATAGGTACTGTGTACCCAGCTTACAGATTGTTACGGTGTGTACCCAGCTTTGCAGCTTTACAGATTGGTACTGTGTACCCAGCTTTACAGATTGTACTGTGTGTACCCATCTTTACAGATTGGTATGTGAGTACCTGGTTTTTCAGATTGGTACTGTTGTACCTGGCTTTACAGACTGATACTGCGTGTACCCAGCTTTACAGATAGGTACTGTGTACCCAGCTTTACAGATTGTTACGGTGTGTACCCAGCTTTGCAGCTTTACATATTGGTACTGTGTACCCAGCTTTACAGATTGGTACTGTGTGTACCCAGCTTTACAGATAGGTACTGTGTACTCAGCTTTACAGATTGGTACTGTGTACCCAGCTTTACAGATTGGTACTGTGTGTACCCAGCTTTACAGGTTGCTACTGTGTGTACCCAGCTTTACAGATTGGTACTGTGTGTACCCATCTTTATAGTTGGTACTGTGTGTACCCAGCTTTACAGATTGGTACTGTGTACCCAGCTTTACAGATTGGTATTGTGTTTACCCCTTTAGATTGGTATGTGTGTACCCAGCTTTAAGTTGGTACTGTGTACCAGCTTTCAGATTGGTACTGTGTGTACCCAGCTTTACAGATTGGTACTGTGTACCCAGCTTTACAGATTGGTACTGTGTTGTACCCAGCTTTACAGATTGGTACTGTGTGTACCAGCTTTAACATTGGGTACTGTGTGTACCCAGCTTTACAGATTGGTACTGTGTGTACCCAGCTTTACAGATTGGTACTGTGTGTACCCAGCTTTACAGTTGGTACTGTGTGTACCCGGCTTTACAGATTGTTGCTGTGTGTACCCAGCTTTACAGATTGCTAACAGTCCAGGTTTTATTTTGGTGGATTTATTTATTAATAGGATGCTGGCCGGTAATATTTATCTGGTTGCTTTCTAAAAAGAAAAAAGACTGTCAGTTATTAACCTTATGTTACTATAATACACAAGAGATAGGAATATCTTGTCAGGGACAGCCACCAGAGACATAAATATGCTGTAAATTTAATCCTTATAAACGGTTATTAACTTATTAGTGTCACTGAGCTTTGTGTATTTTGAGAAATAATGTCTCTGGCCTTGTGCTTTTATCCAGTCGGATCTCTGGTGAGTTATAATATCCTTATATTTACATTCCATTCACATTAGTCACGCAGGAGACACACATTTTCTTTATAAAACCCAATTAGAACTAACCAGTGGTTGCATGTGGTTTAAAAATGGATTCTGTCCTTAATAACCAGAGATGGACTTATAACCGAACCCGAGTTCAACCCAAACTTTCATAGCTTACGTACCATTCGCTAACTCTTGATTTCAGCCATAACCCATACGGCGTTTTGGCGATATCCCTTGAATGGTTCATTTCGGCTATAGCCCTGGAATGTATAGTTCAAATTCAGAACCCCTCGAATGTATTGTTCGATTTTCGGTTACCCTCAAATGTATCGTTTGGTTCTCGGTTACCCTCAAATGTATCGTTTGGTAACCCTCAAATTGGCCATAACCCTCGAATGTAGCTTGCGGAAACCCGAAAATTTACTAGAATTTGGTATAGATCCAGAAACTCACATGCTGTATGTGGATATAATTAGGAGGACAATCACCTGTAAATCAGGTATTATACATAAACCACTATGTTCACTCACAAGTATTATCTAAAATATTAGCAGCACAATCAATACCCAGGCATCCCTGGTATTAAGAAAGCAATAATGTAACGGCATCCATCTTTGGTGGAACTCTATGAACTTAGCGTTTCAGCTCGATATTCCAAGCTATGTAGACTTTGTAAGCATGAGAAACATATTCACTCGGCCTTGCTGAAATTCTTATGACCTTGTGATTCGCTGGAGCCCAATTCAATGTAAAGTGTCTTACTAGAGTTCCAAAATCTGTCTGTGTGTCGGTAAAGTCACCGACAATTGCCCAATCGGGGGGGAAGTGTTAAAACGCGTTTTGGTGATAGTGACATGTTCCCTAGACCATTTTCCAGGTGCCAGATCCATTTACATTAAGCCACTATTCCTATTTTATCTGTAATTTATCCAAACTTTTCAAACTGATTGCCTCCCATTGGGTTTCTGAATTTTTTTCCTCTAATTACCAAATACATTTCCACCATGGATTGGAGCATTTTATATGGATTTTGATTGGCAGCCACAATCGCTGTTTTTATTTATAACATTATGCTCATCCATCTGCGACATTGCGATTTATAAAAAGACTCTCACATGCAGCACTTTTCCCAACGTTTTACACCCAAGCAAATAGTTTAAGATTGAATCGCGGGCTACAAACAGCTGGAACTGTGTTGGTACATCTTACTACAAGGGGCAATACAGAGCTGTTGATACATACAGTAGCCCGCTATACATCTACACACCAGGTCAAAGCTTCACTGAGAAACATGAGAGTGATCTTTGTAGACATTTTTGTGCCATTAAATAAGATCTGTCCATTCGCACTGAGCTGTAACAGAGAGTTGTCATTGATCATTTGCACTATCAGCCATCATGTGAGCCAAATGATTTTTAATCAGATTTCAGCAGCCCTGCAAAGATCTGACATGTGGCCTTACCATATGGACATATGTAACAGATCCAATAACCTTAATCTACACTCAGGGGCATATCAACGATCGCTATCGCAGGACATTGCAATAACAAATTTTCGCCTTATTTATAAAACCGCTCATTTTCGCCTTTGCGGAAAAGTATCGCTGCGGCGATGTGTGGCAATTGTTTTCGCCTTATTCATTGCGTTAAGTGTGGTATCACTGCGAAAAGAGAGATTGATCTCTAGTGTCATTTCAGGGCTATTTTCGTCACTTATTTTATTTAGAGCTATTTATAAATAGGTGAAAATTCGCCTTTTTGCCTTTTTTCTTCCTTTTGTTGCATTTTTTTGCAGTGTTTGATAACCAGAATTTTCGCCAAACATCATTACTGACTGGAATTTTCCATTAACATGACTATTCCTTACACAGCACTATGGTATGTTCCATATTAATGTGACTGGTTTGATAATTGGCTGTAGTTTTCTGAAAATAAGCAATGCTAAAAAATGTATCCTATTAAAATAGAGAAAATTACCTATTTACCATCATATGTGCTGAGCTTTTTCAGCATTATTAGTGATACTTTTGCTAGATAATTTTTGCTTTTGATGAAAATTCGCCTTTTTAATAACTTTGATGAAAGGAAAAGATGAAAGTTTAAAAAATTGTGGTAAAGGCTGGTGGGGAAAAGCAAAAATAATCCCCTTTATAAATATGTCCCTCAGACCCCCATTTAACTTTATTGGAAAATAAAAACAATCAGAACCTTAAAAAAAAAAAAGAATCTTTAAAAAGCGAAAAATAAACCTTAAAAAGCAAAATCTCAGATCGTATTACAGTAAATGATGGAAATAATCTAACACCCCCCTGAGTACTTATTAGTATTGAGAAACACTCTAAAATGTACTGACACCTCCATGGACCCATTGGCAGGCTAAATAAATGGCCACTTATGCGTTTTCTCCACCTCAGACTTGGCGAATTGGAATGGCTTAACTTAACGCAAAAATACACTTCTCGCCATTTTATAAATATATTAGCGATGTAAGGCGAAAAGCGAAATGTAGCGGTAATGACCTTTCGCCACTGGTTATCGCTGCTTTATAAATAGCGTAAAGTCCAAATTTGGCGAAAGGGCTGCGTTAAAGAAGGCGAAAAGTTTAACAAACCTTTATAAATAAACAGACATTAAATGGGCCCTCTGCAAAATGTGTACCTGTGTAATTAGTCTGGGTACACACAAGCAGATTGGACCGACCAATATTTCTTTGCATCAGTCAGCCGGCCAGCCCAAAATCTGCAGTGTTTCCTATGGGTCGAACGATTGGTCGCCTTAAACTGCTTTCACTGCATTGATGGTGTCTACAGGGGCATGACTACCAGGGGAGCACTCACAGGGGTCCTGGGAGCCTAATCCCAGAAAAACAACTGAGGATGAAGCATGAATAGGGGCCCCATTATAGTTCTGCTGGGGAGCCCAGTGATTCCTAATTACACCACTCAGTGTGTACCAAGTCTAAATGTCCAACAACTAATCAGACCTAATCTAACTGCAATGTACCAGTAAAAACATCTGATAGGCTGCTGCACTGTGCTCAATACCAGATTTCTGTGCTAATAAATAAAAGCAATTACTGTTTATCTGCTGCTGTTAGCAACTGGCATATTTATAAACGGGAGAAATTAGCGCCGTAAAATTACCGGCGCAGAGAAAATACAGAGCGGGATTGCAGCGAAATGTTTCGTGGCCGCGATGTGCAGTGGTAATTTGAACTATCGTTGATGCGATACCGCCGCGAATCCCGGAACCTCATTAACTTTTAACTCGCCTATCGCAACAGTTACCGCGGTACCGACGGTAATCTCGGCCATTTCATTTCGCCATCTTGAGGGTGGCAAAAACGGACGAGATTACAGGGGGCTGGGAGGGGATGCCGGGAAAGGATCACCGCGGGTGGTCGCATTCCTCAAAGGGGAGTGGCTTGGTGGTACCACCCCCCCCCGTGTCGACCACAGAGAGGTACCCCTGCGGCCACCAGGGGTACCCTCGGCGGGCGCTGGTGGCCTCAACAAGGCCGATGAGGTCGGCGATGCCAGGCAGGCTCACTGCGGCCATTTCTGATTGGTCAATTTTTTAATGCTTGGTTTACATGTATTACATTAACCAATCAGATATCAGAAAATTTCGGAAATCTGATTGATTATCTGGTGTAATACATGTAAACCAAGCATTAAAAAATTGACCAATCAGAAACGGATTTTCTGCAAAACTATATAAAGAGGTGCACTCCGCCGCGGACCTCAGATGCCATCGCAGTAGATGGCTAATAGAAAGAAGCGTCTGGCAACATCGCCTCCGCTGAGGTCGGCGGTGCCAGCGGGCTCACTGGTGGCCACAGTGAGCCTGCCTGGCATTGGCAACCTCAGTGGGTTTGGTGTCGCCAGCCCGAAGACGTCACAATGCCGGCAACAAGACGCCGGCAACATCGGCCTCTTTGAGGCCGCCAGAGCCCGCAAAGGGCTCTTTTAAGAGCCGCTCACTGGGGGTCCCGGTTCGAGCTGCGGGAGTAAGGGGTGGGGGGCTGGGAGGGTCTGCTGGGAAGGGGTTGCAGCGGGTGGTCTCATACACCACGGGGGGGAGCGAGGGCGGTGTGGGCGTACCACCCCACCCTCGCGAAGGGGGGGAGGCAAGGGCCTCCCCCCCCTTCGCGACCACCTGAGGAATGCGACCACCTGCGGCGATCCTTTCCCGGCATCCCCTCCCAGCCCCCTGTAATTTCGGCCGTTTTCGCCACCCTCAAGATTAGCGCGAAGCTTCAATTACCATCGCTTTATAAACAGAATCGGCGGTAACTGTTGCGATAGGCAACAAAAATGGCGGGAAAAGCTGCCGGCGAAAAGATAACGCACGTTTATAAATATGCCCCTTAGGCTGGGTACACACCAGCAGATATTTCCGGCCGACTGACCGATTCACGGCACTTTTAGTCGGTCGGACGAAAATATCTGCTGTTGTCCCCTATGGGACCGCATTATCGATCGGTCGCATTTTCAGCCGCGGCCGAATTTGCTGCGACCGTGTGTACCCAGCCTAAATCTTTTGTGACGTGAATGTCAAAACATATGAAGGGGTTGGTAGTTGCCCTTTAAAATGCGGTTGATTATGAATATGTATGTAATCAAGGAACCAGTCCAAATCCAGACAGATTGAAGCGTATTACTGTCTACCTGTGTTAAATGTCTCTCTGCTGTAATCACATGAGGGTGCCACACTATTGTGTGCTTTTTAACACAGTTGATATGTCCAAGCCCTTTATACAAATGTTGGCTAATTTTTGTCAACTTCTCCGAGAATTGTTTTAGTAAATGTATTTGAACATTTAATGACAGTGAGAGTTAAAATAATTTCCTTTTTTTTTTAGCACTACCACCAACTAGCCCTCAGCTACGGGCAGCCCTTGCCCCTCCGGGCAGTCCCTTGCCCCCTCCGGGCTCACCATCGCCCCCCACCGGGCAGTCCACCGCCCCAAGAGAGGAGGAACCGGGGACCAGCCAGACACGTAAGTGCATCCTAACATTTTTTAATCTTTTATTTGACCTTGATTGTCAGCAAATATAGTGAAATTATCATTGATAATAATTGAATTTTATTATTTCACTGATAAAATTTTCGAAAATAAAAAGGAAAACAAATCTATTAATTTGGCTTGAGAGACAGAGCTCTCATTTCTCATTCCCTTTATTGTCCCCAACTCCCCATTGTTTGGGCTGTAACTTGTCCCTCAGTTTTTAAGCTTAAGTCACGAAATTCGGTCCAAACGTCCAAAATTATCCAAGAAATGTTCACTACATAGCCTTTTAGGAAGTTCTATAATATATACTAATGGATTGCGGTGATTGTTGAAATAAAACATTTTTTTTTCTAGAAGCAGGACCAGCCTCTACAGGCCCTCCACCCTCTCCACCCCCTCCACCCTCTCCACCCCTCCAGTCCTCCACCCTCTCCAGCCCCTCAGCACCTCCTGCCTCTCCAGTCACTCTGGCGCCATGCTTGAGAATCGTAAGTAAATCATATCTAACGTTAATGAAATGTTAATACAAGACTATTATATCTGTATTTTTCCAGTGTAAAATCCACGCTACTGATGCAACATTGGGTACTGTGGGTTTGACAATGCTTTTATGGGGGCTGCACCACTTCAAAAAAATTTTGTATGTAGCACAGTCCTAGTGATACAAACCAAGAATGTTCTGATACAATTTAGCAATAAACGTAATGTTTTACCAGCATTACCCTCCTGCTGTTATCAGTGATCCCCCATGATGCAATAATATCGCTTTAAGTGGAAGTTCATGATAATATATATACTTTTAAGGAAAAAAGAGCAGTATTTATCCATCCCAATTACCTTAATCTGCCCATTCAGCAATCAGCATGTGTCTGTGTATAAATAAATGCAACGGAAATAATGACTTCCTGTTTGCAGACCCCTAATAGAGACCGTTATGGCTTGCCCTTGACCCAGCGCCTGGGTTGATTCAGTTGCTCAGTAGAGATCTGAGCATGTGTAACCCATCCAACAGCCAATCAGTAGAAATCACTGTTACCATAACTAGTAGCATAATATAAACTAAGAATTTTAGAAATAATGATATCTTTACTGAGCTTTCCTTTTTATCACATACCGCAACATTATAGCATTGCAGTACCATGTATGTGTAAGTAGTTATCAGGTGCAAATGCATCTACCGCATGGTGCTTTAGGAAATGTGCTCGAACATCTCTCATTTTCTCAATATCTTCCTCCACAGAACTACAGAGCATGCGGCGGAGATGCGCCACATGGGTGCGGCGCCTGGACCGCCGCCTGGACCGCCCGCCTGACCAGACTGGAGAGGAGCACCCCAGTAACCCCCTTTTTTTTTGTTTGTTTTATTTTTTGTAAATAGTTTTTTTTTTTTAAATTTCATATATATATATAACAGTTCTGAAAAAAAAATGTTTTTGGGCTTATTTTTCGATATATCAAATTATTCAGATAGATTCATAATCAATTTTTATTTGAAAATTACAATACACATATCTATTTAGCTAGCTATATGTCTGGTACTTATAATTGTATATAACTTACCATTAATGCCATTACACACACCACATTGGCCACATTCCCCTATATAGTAGTTTGCACCCAACAAGGCAAAGAAGGCGATGGGGGTACTTTTTACATAATGTCCACTGCGGTTTGCCACCATTGTTGTGGGGCCAGGCAGCTTGGCCCCACTGGACATACCCCTCACCCATTGGCTACTCTCCCTCAAATATCATCATGCTAGGGAAAGCAGGTGAAAGGGTAATGCTTCGTAGGAACAGCACATTGTAGTTACAGCAGGCCCACTGCAGTTTGCACCATTGTTGTGGGGCCAGGCAGGCTGGCCCCACTGGACATACCCCTCACCCCATTGGCTACTCTCCCTCAGTATGCATCGTGCAAGGGAAACAGGTGAAAGGGTAAGGCTTCGTAGGAACAGCACCATTGAGTTACGCAGGCACACATGCAGTTTGCCACCATTGTTGTGGGGCCAGGCAAGCTTGGCCCCACTGGACATACCCCTCACCTCATTGGCACTCTCCCTCAAGTATGCATCGTGCAAGGGAAAGCAGGTGAAAGGGTAAGGCTTCGTAGGAACAGCACCATTGAGTTCCAGCAGGCACACTGCAGTTTGCCACCATTGTTGAAGAGCCAGGCAGGCCTGGCCCCACTGGACATGGAGTACTGCTCTCGGGCCAGGCAGATTGACCCAAGCTGAAAACATTAGCCACAGAGTAGCTGTTGCGGCTGTATGAGATGGTCAGAGTAGGTGACACCACAAGGTGCCTCATGGAGAGAGAACGAAGATCAAATATGGAGTACTGCTCTCGCCAGGCAGGATAGACCCAGAGCTGAAAACATTAGCCACAGAGTAGCTGTTGCGGCTGTATGAGATGGTCAGAGTAGGTGACACCACAAAGTGCCTCATGGAGAGGAACGAAGATCAAATATGGAGTACTGCTCTCGGGCCAGGCAGGATAGACCCAGACTGAAACAATTAGCCACAGAGTAGCTGTTGCGGCTGTATGAGATGGTCAGAGTAGGTGACACCACAAAGGTGCCTCATGGAGAGAGAACGAAGATCAAATATGGAGTACTGCTCTCGGGCCAGGCAGGATTGACCCAGAGCTGAAAACATTAGCCACAAGTAGCTGTTGCGGCTGTATGAGATGGTCAGAGTAGGTGACACCACAAAGGTGCGTCATGGAGAGAGAACAAGATCAAATATGGAGTACTGCTCTCGGCCAAGTAGGATCGACCCAACTCTAGAAAAATTAGCCACAGAGTAGCTTTGTCGCTGAGCATTTGTTATTTCATAACCTGAATGCAGTAGAGCAGGTAGGACCATATTGGCCCTGCATAGAAAAATTAGCCATTTGCCAGCTAAGCTGGCATCAGCTAAGCCTCTAGGTGGAAAATGAGGCGGAAGGAGCAGTATGGGTGGCCAGGGGCAGGAGGCCTTCAGTCACGGGCATCAGCAATAGGGGTGCTTATTGAGATGTGATCCAGCCTCATTCATCTTGATGAATGTAAGGCGGTCCACATTCTCAGTGGAGAGACGGGTCCTCCTCTCCGTTACAACACCCCCTGCTGCGCTGAAGTCCTCTCCGAAAGAACACTGGATGACGGGCTGAAAGGACCTCGATGGCATACTGTGCCAACTCGGGCCAGATATCAAGCCTCGCCACCCAGTAGTCCAGTGGATCCTCAGTCTCTGATGTGGCTACACAGGCCCTGGATCCGATGTAGTCGGTGACCTCGACTGGGTGTTGCCTGGTGGAGTTGCCAGTGGATGGGCCTGGCAACTGTGGCTGGAGAACACCTGAAGTTGCCCGCGAGGCCGCCTCCAGTACTGCTGCTCCTCCTGTCAGGCACAGGGGGACGTGAGCCCTGTTGATCCCCAACATCAGGTGCTGTAGGCCTGCCAGCACCTGGGAAGGCAGAACAGAGGCAACGTAGCAGTGTTGCCTCATAGTGCTGCATTCTACCTTCCCTCTGAGATGCGGGATAAACTCCGACACTTTACCTTATAGCGGGATCTATAAGGGTGGCCACCCAGTACTGCTCCTTCTCTTTGATGGCCTTAATCCTGGGGTCCTTGCGAAGGCATTGCAGCATGAAAGAGCCCATGCGCCGCAAACTGCCTGCCGCAGAGGACCCCATGTCCTCGATTTCACTGAGGACAGTAGTGTCGGGCTCAACCTCTCCCCAACCACGAATGACATGTGGTACTTGGGAGGGTTGAGATGTCCCCCTAGAGGAATGCCCCATTTCCCCTTGGTCCAGGTCACCTAAATCCCCCTCCTCATCATCGGACGGCTGCTCTGCACCGTGATGTTCGGGCTCGGAAAGCATCACGGTGTCGGCGTCCTCCTCTTCCATGCCTGCTGCTCGACAGCGAGTGCCCTGTCGAGTATGCCGCGCAGAGTGTGCTCAAGGAGGAACACCAGTGGGATGGTATCCGCAATGGTGGCATCATTGCGGCTTACCATCCTGGTGGCCTCCTCAAATGGCGCGAGCACACGGCAGGCATCTCTAATCAGCAGCCACTGCCTGGGTAACAGCAAACCCAGTCCCCAGAGCCTGATCTTGCCTCGTACTCGTACAAGTAGTCTATGATGGCTCGCCTCTGCTGGAGCAGCCTCCAGCATCAATAGACTGAGTTCCAGCGGGTGGGGGTGTCACAAATCAGGCGGTTTCTGCGGCAGACCATTCTGCTGCTGAAACTCGGCCAGACAGCTGTGGCCGTGTATGACCGCCTGAAGTGACTGACACCCTCCTAGCCATCCTCAGTACCTCCTGGAGACCAGGGTACTTGGTGAGGAACCGCTGGACGACCAGGTTGAGAACGTGTGCCAGGCAAGGAACATGTTGACTCTGCCCATGCGAAGGCAGACAGGATATTGGTGGCATTGTCACACACGACCTTGCCTATTGAGAGGTGGTGTGGGGTCAGCCACCTCTCAACCTGCCCTTGCAGTGCTGCCAGCAACTCGGCCCCGTGTGGCTCCTATCACCGAGGCACACAAGCTGCAACACTGCATGGCACCGTCTCGCCTGGCACGAAGCTAGGCTCTGGGGGCACGGAGCTGTCCGGAAGAGGGCTCACGGATGGAGAGGGGGGGGTGGAGACTGGCGTATCACCAATGCGTGGTGTACCACCATCTCCCCACTTGCGCTCCGTGCCGCGTCTCTGCCGGCTAGCAGAGTGACCCATTGGGCGGTAAATGACACATACCGCCCCTGGCCGTGCTGCTGGACCACGCGTCCATAGTAATGTGGACACACTTGCCCACATGTGGTCCAGCGAAGCAGATATATTGCCCTGCAGATGGTCGTGCAGGGCTGGTACTGCCTTCTGGCAAAGTACCTACGGCCAGGGACCTGCCACGTGGTGTGCCAAGGGCCACAAACTCCCTGAACGCTGCACTTCTACCAGGCTGAAAGGTAGCAGCTGCACCGCCAGGAGTTTGGCTAAGCCGGCAGTGAGACGCTGGGCTTGGGGGTGACTGGGGGAACTTTTCTGCCTCCGCTCCAACAACTGGGAAGAGAGACCTGCCTTTTAGCTGACCGCTCCAGCAGCAGTGTCAAGAGCCTCTTAACACCGCGTGCTGGGGCCAAAGGCTGCCTCTCCTCCCTAACTTCCACCGAGGAAGCAGCTGTGGGCGGAGGGGAGGAGGAGGAACGTGGCTACCTGGGCACGAGGTAGGGAACGTTGGGTGCCTGCACGTTCCCTGTCCGCTGCTCCCACCGGCAAAGTGGTGCAGAATCATATGCCTCCTCATAGAGGAGGTGCCCAAATGTGATGTGGTCTTCCCACCTACCACGTTGCAGGCACAACTGCCACTGCAACTGTGCTGTCACCTGGAGCCAGTGAGAGAACTCCCACACCGCTGAGCCACCGACACGACTCGGAGCAGAGGTCACCTGCTGCTGTGGGCACTGGCACCAGATCTCATTGGTGCCGTACCTCCACGTGCACCACTAGGTGCACTGCCTCTGCCCCGGCCCCTGCCCCCAGTCCTGCCTCTGGGTTCAGGATCGTGCTCATGCTCTGAGGGACATCCCTCAGAGACACTATCCTCCTCCTCTCTCACAGGGGCACCCGGACGATCGGTGACCTCATCGTCCACTTCCACCTCCTCAATACTGGAGGCTGCATCACTAACCAGCACATCTGGAACCTCACCCCCTGCATTAGTTCCCTGGCTGCTCACAGACTGCTGCGTGACAATCGCAGCCTCCTGTCCCCCTGTGCACTGAGCACTTTCCTCCGCCTCGGGCGACAGGAAGATTGTGCATCAGTGCACAGCTCCTCCTCAAGCACACTAGCCCCACACATAGTGGCGAAAACATATCCTGAGACCCTCCCCTCCGGATCCCCGAAGGTACGGGCCATGTGGGCAACGAACTCCTGATAGAGCGGATCAGGTTCCATGCCCACAGTAGGAGCCTCAGGTGAGGAAGGAGCAGGCACAATATCTACAGTAGCAGCTCGGCTGCTCTGTCCTGTGAGGAGGTGGATGGAGGCTGGGTAATCCACTCTACTACCCCCGCCTTCCTTGATCAGAAGGGATAGCCCTAGCCCGGCACCCCTAAAATATCGGGCACGTAACCCGGCTGCCCTGCGAAGGGCCGTAGCCCTGGCCAGAGCCTTCAGTAGGCTCTCCTCTGCCTCTCCCTCTCCCTCTCCCCTCCACGTGCAGAAGCACCCCTGCTCCTGGGTCTCCCTCTTGCCCTGCCAGGCATTTCCCTCTCCCAAATTATCCCCCAAAAAATGAAATATATATATATATATATACACACACACACACACAACACACACACAAAAGACAAAGCAACAAAACAACACAGAAGCAAACAATAAACACAAAGCTTTTTTTTTTTTTTTTTTTTTTTTTACACTAAAAGCACAAATAGGAACAGACAACTGACAGCAAACAGCAGATCAGACAGCAAAAGCTGCTGATTGCTGCTAAAGGCAGCACTGTCAGCTACACAAACACACACAGACCCTGACACACATACAGAAAGACAAACAAAAACAGGACACCTAGACCTCTAAAAGGTCTAACCAAATTTGTCCAAAGGACTTACAGGGGGTTAGTCCTTAAAAGGACTTTTGGGTCTCACAAAGTTAGTCCTTAAAAGGACTGTTGGGTCTCAAGATGTTGAATCACGGGGTGGGTAACAACAAGTGCTAAACCACACACTGAAATCCACACACAGAAAGCTCAAAAGCTCAAAAAGCGCAAAAATCTCTTCCAACTCTACACTGCAGGTCTCCACTAAACACACTCAACACCACTGACAAAATGTCGCCTGTGAAGCAGCCTTTTATACCCAGGGGGCTGGCAATAACATGTTTAGCTGCCATTGGCTAATTTGGGTCATGTGGCTTGCTCCGTCTTGAAAATAAGCCCCAAAAATTCGAATTTACAAGAATGTCTCGTTTTTCCGGAAATTCTCGTAATTACAAATCCTCGTATTACGAGGATCTTCGCGGTTTCCGGGCCCCGGAAGATCGCGGATTCTCGTAATTACGGAGATACTCGTATTCGAAAATTTTTCGAAAAAAAAAAAATCCGCGGTTCGGAAGTTCGGAAGGCGGAAAACCGGAAAATCCGGAATAATCCGCCGTTCGCGGACGTGATAAATCCGCGGCGGATCCAGGTTCGGGTCCGCGAACCGGCCATCTCTATCTAGCATGTGTGGCACAATGGCACAGACACCCAAATGATTTTAAAACTCCCAGCTGTCCTTGGTTCCAACTTTAATCATTTCCTAAAAGCTTGTGGCGACTTTTTATTAGAACCAACATGTAAATATATATATATATTATATATATATATATATAGTCCAGACCAAATGGTAGGCACCCACAAAGTAGGTATAAAGAGATTATACACCCTGGTGCTACTAAGGATAAGTAATACGGTCCATATAAAGTTTAGTGCACTCAGGGTAATTTTCAAATATATTTATTGTGCAAATAGCATAACAGCTGTTATGCTATTTGCACAATAAATAATCTTTGAAAATTACCCTGAGTGCACTAAACTTTATATGGACTGTATATATATATATATATATATATATATATATATATAAACAGAGCACTGCACATATTAAGTGTAATAACCCAGGGGAGAAGGAGTTATCTTCATGGTGAATGAGCGTTTAAGGCTGTTTTACTTCGCCACCTTGAAGGTGGCGAAGTCAGCCGATACTAACCTCCCGCGGCGGGGATGGGCAGGCAACCCGCCCCGGGAGACACGCCCACCCCGCCCACACCCCCCGCGGCGGCAGCGGCGACCACCCGCCGCCGCCGCTTCCCAGCAGCCCCTCCCAACCCGTTCCCCGTTCGCGATAGGTACTGTGTACTCAGCTTTACAGATTGGTACTGTGTGTACCCAGCTTTACAGATAGGTACTGTGTACTCAGCTTTACAGATTGGTACTGTGTGAGTTTTTAAAAACATCAATAATCCTTAAATTTGGCTTGTGAGAGAGAGAGATCCAAGTTCTTTGTATTTCTCATTCACTGGTTATTATTACATTATTCTCTTCTATATTATTCAATATCAGCCCTATTTAAGGGTAAGTAAAGTCAAAAAATAAATCACTGAAAAGTGACTTTATTTAACATAACACCTAAAATTTAAAATGATACCACACATAGACACACTTGGTGGCCCACCCTTCCATTTCCATGGCCAGCCTTATTAAAGGCTAAGTAAAGTTAAAAATGAAATCGATCATTAAAAATTGATTTCTTTTTATCTTATAAATGCACACTGATACCCACACATAGACACAGTTAAAAACACTTTACTGCCCACCCTTTTAGTTACATGGCAGCCCTATTTGAAGGGAAAGTAAAGTCAAAAATAAATGTTGATCAATTATTAAAAATTGATTTATACACTCCAAATTAAAAATGTTGTGTTACCCACAAAATCTATACAGATACAAGTACACACAGCTACTGATGCTCCCCTACACCAACCAACTTTTCCCTTTCCGTGGCTACAATACACACAATAAAAAAATAAGACTTAGCCAGAATAAGGTATGAAATCATTGCCATAGAAATATGATTGACTTTTAAAGAAACTAAATATTGCCTTATTAATCTGTATTTTCAAGCAGAATTCAAAGTATATAATTAAATATTTCCTTTAGAATATCATTCATTATGTATTTTTTATTTATTTGCAGGGGAATCTTCCTCGGATACCCCACCCCCACCACCGTCCCCGCCAGGAAGAATGTAAGTGCAGCCTATTGAAAAAAAAACATTTTTCTAAATCTTTCATTGTGCCAAGGCCACATACAGCGCACACGAGCCCTCCAGAAACAAGCGCATATATAAATATGTCTTTGTCAGAAGTGAATTAAAATATTTTACTACGTATTATAATACAGTAATATAATAAAAGGTATACTTGCCTTCTATCATCTGCCGTACGGCAGCCACATATTGAGGCCTCTGCCTCTTGAGGTCAGACCACTGTCTCTGGAGGGTAGAGACAGTGGTCTGGTATCCAAATCGCCGCAGGATCCGGCGCTGGAGCCCCTCCATAATCCTGCGCCTCCGGCGCCGCACATGATGGGTGCCAGGGGGGAACTCATCGTACCCCCTGAGCAGCAGGTAATTCATGGCATACAACTGCCTTGCAGAACTAGCCATTTTGCTAGGCAGGAAGTTCCGGTTCCTCGTGGTTCCTCGTTTTTACGAAAACCCTCGTTTTTACGGAAATCCTCGTTTTTACGGAAATCCTCGTTTTTACGGAGATTCGCGGACTTACGGAAATCCTCGGGTTTACGGAGATCCTCGTTTTTACGGAAATCCTCGTTTTTACGGAAATCATCGTATTTTCGAAAAATACTGTTCTCGCTAGCGGACTGTAATTTTTAGGTATTGTAGGCATTGATACGTGTTTCTAAGGACATTACCCAGGTCCCTGAGTGATTAAGTTAACATTACCAAGGCTATTTAGACCACTTTTAATGCGGATTTTGCCGAACTTTCATTTTAATACGTTTTAACGGGTCCGCTCGCGGATTTTCGAATTTACTGATTTTTTCGAAAATCCGCGGATCCTCGCGCGGACCGGATTTTTCGAAGTTCGGACATCTCTAATGCTAGATAGTTGAATGTCTTATAAAAATCTTTATCTCCATTACATTGTGGCATTACAATTTACAATACACACTTATTGATGTTTTTTCTTACAGTAGGTTTACACAACTAAAATAAAAAAATATATATTAAAATGAAATCTAACCAACAAGAAATTGAAACAGAAATTAAATACAGACTTTATTATAATAAATAATGCACTGCCTTATTGTAATATAAGGATATTAAATCATCAAGACGTTCTGTGACCATAAAAAGTACAAGGCCAATACAGTCATGGAACTTCTTGGTGGCTACATTCTAAGTAGCGCATTATCCCTTATATAATGTTAAAAAACACAAGTTTGGTTGGAGACCTACAGGACACATCACCTTCTACTGAGTGGAATACTACCTACATGCTATTGCATTAGACCATGTTATGTTTAAAGGGTATTTTTACTCTAAAAAAAATAATTTTCAAAAATGTTAATGCTACAAAACTTTTCAGATTTTAAGCTGTAGATACTGAGAAATCATCATTTGAAATCACAGCATTTACAGGGAAAGACCTGTCACTCCAGAAGCAGAAATTATAATATGTTCCCCATCTCTGGCCTCTTACCTGCCAACACACTTTCTGCAACCTTTGAGAGATTCAGCAGAGAAAGGAAAGAAGGGGGGAGATGTGTAAGCAGAGCAGTGTCCATGGTAAGGCTGTGCTGAAATCTATAAGTGTCGGAGACACTACAAGAAGGCAGCGAGTAAGGGAGGGTGGGGGGAATTAAAACACCAAACATTAATAATTTAATGATAAAGCAAGCACACATAAATAAGTGAGTTACTTCTCTCAAATTGTAGTTTCAGAAAATGTAAAGTTGTTTAAATGAGTATGGTGGGTATTTCCCCTTCTACTGGCAAAGCTGGCACATTTCTCGTTGGTTCAAACAATTTAATGCTATCTAAAACTAGGATTCCAATGGATATATATATCCCCCAAAAGGATTGTACGATTTTACACCTGACGAACAACGAAGTAACAGGGGGTCCGACTAATCGCATGTGAAATTGTACGTGTGTAGGAGGCTTTACCGGAATGAATCACCACAAAGGAACTAACAGGGGGATACACTGAGTGCCGCTATCGGCAACCCGGTGCAAAAAGCCCTGCGATGTTATATGCCGATAGCGGCGCTCGGAACATCTCTACTTGGAGCTGTTCTATTTCGGCACTTTCGACGCCAGCTATTAGCCGATTTCGGCATATAACATCGCTTAAGGCGGCTGCGCTGTTAACTTTCACGTTAGCCACGCAGCTGCCGCAAGGAAGGAGTTAAAGTCACGCTAACTGATATAACATCAGTTAGCGTGACTAAAACTCCAAGTCAGGAGCGATGCCCTGCAATTGTTTTTATCTTTATAGTTTTCTTGGTATGATTATTATATTTTTTATGGTTGTAAAAGTTGAACATCTTCGAATAAAACTTCTAGATAAAAAAGTACAAACCTTTCAGTAGGTCACGGCTAAACCTCTTAGTGTTATCGTAACAGCCAAAATGTTATTTATAAAGCTTTTACAGCCACGTCCTTCTCTCCTTCCCCTCTCCGCTTCCATCATCACCGTGTTTGACACCAGCAATTATAATGGTCTTTCTTTTTTATCCCCTTGATTGGCGGAGCAGCACACCTAGAATAGTATTCCTAGAACCACGGTCGTTGTCAGTGATTGATCTGGAGGTCTGGGAACCAGAGAGATAATTGCTGTTTTCTGCTCTGCCCTAGGTCCTGGAACATCAAATTACACAGAAGACTTGGAAGCCCATAAATTGTTATTAACAAACAGTTTTCAGTATCTACTTGGAAAAAAATAATTCAATTTCAAGAGAAATACACCAGGAAGGAAAAAAGAAACGTAGCCATAAGTTCCATCTTCTATTTTATTATAGACTAATGAAATGCCAGGATGTTATGATAGCAATTGGCACTGTTAAATTACCTGTTCTTCTGAGATTATCACAGTAAGCCAATCATCATAAAATAAATTGGTTTTTCAGAAGGAGTCATGGGTGAGAATTTGCTACTCGTACGCAGAAGATGAAGTCTCCACTCACCGTGTAAGGGATGTTAGAGGCCTGTAAAGAATGTCTTGTTAAGTGGGAAATTTGCCCTTTTTATATCCAGTTGTTATTTTCCACTTATTTTTCAGGAAAAAAAAAAAATTCTGTGACGTAGTATAGTACAGTACAATATAGTACATTATAGTATAGTATTTGAGGTTTAATAAAGACATACGTCCATCTAGTCCAACCTACTCCCACATTCCAATACCTACATTTCCTGCCTAACTGTTGATCCAGAGGAAGGCAAAATAAACCCTCTAGGATTATGAAGGGCGAAAAAATTCCTTCCTGAATCCAAGTGACAGATAAAATGGACACATTAACATGTCTGCAGGTCAGATGATTGGCTCTATACAAAGGCTATGTTGCATGTTATTAAGCCAGCTGTTCTGGACACATGCATAAGCTAAGGGATATAAAGGAGAATTTTGCATATCTCTGCCCCTTACTCTGGGGAACCTGGGAGTAAGAAATGACTTCTTGTGTCTTAGATTTTGTGGGCAATGCTATTCATATAGCATGAGACTGCAAGATGCCTTCTGTTATAAGAAGGTTCTGCTCCAAAAAAAGGTTGTAACTCTATCATAGGTTCCTGTCAAAAGATACATTATTACAAGTCTAAAGAAGGTACCTATGAAAGGTACATTATTACAAGTCTAATGAAGGTACCAATGAAAAGATACGCTATTACTAACTGAAGTTCTAGCAGTAGAGAATTGTACCGTGTTAGCCATAGATGAAAGTGAAGACATCTTGGATATAAAGTTATACCTTTTGTTGGCTAACTAAAATGATTGAAAATGCTCTGTAAGTCATGTGACTTGATAATAAGAGAAGTTCTTATTCCCATGGGTCACATAGGGCAAGTCATCATTAATATATAAACAGGGAGATTCAATAAAAGTTCTTATCATTTAAAATGGCCTATAACATCGCTTAAGGCGCTGCGCTGTTAACTTCACGTTAGCCACGCAGCTGCCGCAAGGAAGGAGTTAAAGTCACGCTAACTGATATAACATCAGTTAGCGTGACAAAACTCCAAGTCAGGAGCGATGCCCTGCAATTGTTTTATCTTTATAGTTTTCTTGGTATGATTATTATATTTTTTATGGTTGTAAAAGTTGAACATCTTCGAATAAAACTTCTAGATAAAAATACAAACCTTTCAGTAGGTCACGGCTAAACCTCTTAGTGTTATCGTAACAGCCAAAATGTTATTTATAAAGCTTTTACAGCCACGTCCTTCTCTCCTTCCCCTCTCCGCTTCCATCATCACCGTGTTTGACACCAGCAATTATAATGTCTTTCTTTTTTATCCCCTTGATTGGCGGAGCAGCACACCTAGAATGTATTCCTAGAACCACGGTCGTTGTCAGTGATTGATCTGGAGGTCTGGGAACCAGAGAGATAATTGCTGTTTTCTGCTCTGCCCTAGGTCCTGGAACATCAAATTACACAGAAGACTTGGAAGCCCATAAATTGTTATTAACAAACAGTTTTCAGTATCTACTTGGAAAAAAATAATTCAATTTCAAGAGAAATACACCAGGAAGGAAAAAAGAAACGTAGCCATAATTTCCATCTTCTATTTTATTATAGACTAATGAAGGCCAGGATGTTATGATAGCAATTGGCACTGTTAAATTACCTTTTCTTCTGAGATTATCACAGTAAGCCAATCATCATAAAATAAATTGTTTTTTCAGAAGGAGTCATGGGTGAGAATTTGCTACTCGTACGCGAAAATGAGTCTCCACTCACCGTGTAAGGGATGTTAGAGGCCTGTAAAAAGGTCTTGTTAAGTGGGAAATTTGCCCTTTTTATATCCAGTTGTTATTTTCCACTTATTTTTCAGGAAAAAAAAAAAAATTCTGTGACGTAGTATAGTACAGTACAATATAGTACATTATAGTATAGTATTTGAGGTTTAATAAAGACAACATCCATCTAGTCCAACCTACTCCCACATTCCAATACCTACATTTCCTGCCTACTGTTGATCCAGGAAGGCAAAATAAACCCTCTAGGATTATGAAGGGCGAAAAAATTCCTTCCTGAATCCAAGTGACAGATAAAATGGACACATTAACATGTCTGCAGGTCAGATGATTGGCTCTATACAAAGGCTATGTTGCATGTTATTAAGCCAGCTGTTCTGGACACATGCATAAGCTAAGGGATATAAAGAGAATTTTGCATATCTCTGCCCCTTACTCTGGGGAACCGGGAGTAAGAAATGACTTCTTTTGTCTTAGATTTTGTGGGCAATGCTATTCATATAGCATGAGACTGCAAGATGCCTTCTTTTATAAGAAGGTTCTTCTCCAAAAAAAGTTTGTAACTCTATCAATTTTAATGATGTGTTATTTAGTACTGCTTGACCTAAGGAAGAGAGAAGTGTATGTCTTGAAAGCTTGTCTGTAAAAATGAACTGTCCATAATAAAAAGGTATCCCCTTATCCTACAGTCCTCATCTTTTAGTAGACTCCAAGTGGCAATCGGAAATATCCCTGGATCAACTCTACTTTATGAATCAATACCAGTAACTTGCAACATTCCTTATTTTCAGAAACTCATCCAGCTTTCTTTTGAAACTGACCAATGAACCTGCCATAACAATGTCCAATGTAAGACAGTTCCATAGCTTTACAATTCTCACAGTGAAAAACCCTTTCCGAACTTGAAGACTAAAAATCTTAAGGGATGTCTGCATCTCCTCTAACATGCTCTATTGGTGAACAATAACCCAGAGTTTATTTAGGAGAAAAACCTGATGAAGGTTTTGAAACGTTGTATTGCTTTTGCCTGAAAGGTGTGCATTCTAGAACTATTTATTTATTTATACACCTTGTGACTTACCATGGAGTGGGGCACAGTTTCTTTAAGTTACACAGTGGTGTGTAGTGGAACACAGAATGAAGGAAACCCCTACATGCACAGGTTTACAAACAGGGCCCTTTATCCCCAGTAGGAAGTCTTTCTATTCCAATACAAGTGACCATCTTGGCTATAAAATAATACCTTTTATTGGCTAACTAAAATGATTGAAAATGCAAGCTTTTCAATTACTTAGGGGCATATTTATAAAGGTTTGTTAAACTTTTTGCCTTCTTTAAAGGGCATGTCCACCCCTTTTAACATTTTTTGTTATATAATAGCTCCCCTAGCCCCAACATCTAGAATAGATTTTCCAGAAACTCCCCCGATCATCACTTACCTTCCCTCTTTCCTCCGCCGTACTGCCCGGCCCTCTGCTTGCATGAAACTGCAAGCAGGGGGCCGGACTGGCAGCCACGTCCATGATTGGCTGAGAGGCAGCCAATCACGGACGCGGCTGCCGGCTGCACAGAACGCCAGTGGAGAGAAGTAAGGTAATTAAAGATCGGGGGAGTCTCTGGAAAAATCTATTATAGCGGTTGAGTCTGGAGGAGGGAGAGCTGTTATATAACCAAGGGTTTTTACACTAGGGGGAGGGAGAGCAAAATGGGAGGGAGGGGGGGGGGGGCGGGAGGGGAAGGAGGGCTGCTCTGAGCAAGCCAAAAACCTCTAAGAGGACGTTTTAGAAGAGGAAACAATTTCCCTCCCTGCAGTGCTCCTGGTGGCCAGTTTTTTTTTACTTTGGAGGGACATTACAGGAGAACCATTTGGAGCTGGGATGTAAGGTAAGTATTTTTATACACTACAGACTGGGACGGTTGTGGGTTAAATTATAGTTTTGGGGGTGGACATGCCCTTTAACGCTGCCTTTTCGCCAAATTTGGACTTTACACTATTTATAAAGCAGCGATAACAAGTGGCGAAATGTCATTACCTCTACTTTTCG
Source organism: Hymenochirus boettgeri (assembly GCA_019447015.1). Classification (NCBI taxonomy): domain Eukaryota; kingdom Metazoa; phylum Chordata; class Amphibia; order Anura; family Pipidae; genus Hymenochirus; species Hymenochirus boettgeri. The sequence continues at coordinate 249,297,969 of CM033472.1, forward strand.
CTTTTCGCCTTACATCACTGCGGTAACCACTAATATATTTATAAAATGTTGAAAAGTGTATTTTTGCTTCAGCCATTCCAATTCGCCATGTCTGAGGTGGCAAAAACACATAAGTTCTTATTTATTTAGCCTGCCAATGGGTCCATGGAAGGTGTCAGTACATTGTAGAGTGTTTCTCAATACTAATAAGTACTTAGGGGGGTGTTAGACTATTTCCATCATTTACTGTAATACGATCTGAGATTTCTCTTTTTAAGGTTTATTCGATTTTTTTCGTTTTTTTTTTTTTTTTTTTAAGGTTCCGATTTTCTTTATTTTCCAATAAAGTTAAATGGGGGTCTGAGGGACATTTTTATAAAGGGGATTATTTTGCTTTTTTTCCCACCAGCCTTTACCACAATTTTTTAAACTTTCAACTTTTCTTTTCATCAAAGTTATTAAAAAGGCAAATTTTAACCAAAAACAAAAATTATGTAGCATAAAGTAGCACTAACAATGCTGAAAAAGTTCAGCACATATGATGGTAAATAGGTAATACTCCCTGGTGGATTTTCAAAGTAGTATTAAATTGGTTAATACACACTGAACACCTAACTTCGTTATTTAAAAATAACATATTTGGTGTTATTTTCAGCCAAAGATATGATTAATAGTGTAAAACTCAAAAGGCGAATTGTTTCTATTTTATTAATAGGACACATTTTTTAGTATTGGTTATTTTTTTTTTTTTGCAAACTGCAGTTAATTATCAAACCAGTTCCATTAATATGGGAACATCCCATAGTGCTGTGTAAGGAATAGTCATGTTAATGGAACATTCCAGTCAGTAATGATGTTTGGAGAAAATTCTGGTAAAACTGCAACAAAAGAGAGAAAAGGGGCAAAAAAGCAAAAAAGTTCACCTATTTATAAATTGCTTTAAATTAAAAAAAATGACAAAAATAGCTCTGAAATTACACTAGAGAGCAATCTCCTTTCATAGCGTGAGAGTTTGCTACAAGATTCAGAATTGTATCATGCCTGAGAAAGAAGCCTAGTGTTTGGAAAGCTTGTACTTCCATCATTTATGGTAGTATATTAATAAAACTGTAGTATATTAATACATATACTGCAGTTCTGGTTAGTACAGGGATACTATATAATATTGAGAATTACTGGTATTAATACATATACTGTAGTTCTGGTTGGTACAGGGATACTATATAATATTGAGAATTACTGGTATTAATACATATACTGTAGTTTTGATTGGTACAGGGATACTATATAATATTGAGAATTCCTGGTATTAATACATATACTGTAGTTGTGGTTGGTACAGGGATACTATATAATATTCAGAATTACTGGTATTAATACATATACTGTAGTTCTGATTGGTACAGGGATACTATATAATATTAAGAATTACTGGTATTAATACATATACTGTAGTTCTGGTTGGTACAGGGATACTATATAACATTGAGAATTCCTGGTATTAATACATATACTGTAGTTCTGGATGGTACAGGGATACAATATAATATTGAGAATTACTGGTATTAATACATATACTGTAGTTCTGGCTGGTACAGGGATACTATATAATACTGAGAATTCCTGGTATTAATACATATACTGTAGTTCTGGATGGTACAGGGATACTATATAATATTGAGAATTACTGGTATTAATACATATAGTGTAGTTCTGGTTGGTACAGGGATACTATATAATATTGAGAATTCCTGGTATTAATACATATACTGTAGTTCTGGATGGTAGAGGGATACTATATAATATTGAGAATTACTGGTATTAAATACATATACGTAGTTCTGGTTGGTACGAGGATACTATAAATATTGAGAATTCCTGGTATTAATACATATACTGTAGTTCTGGATGGTAGAGGGATACTATATATATAGAATTACTGGTATTTAAACATATACTGTAGTTCTGGTTGGTATGGGTATACTATATAATATTGAGAATTACTGGTATTAATACATATACTGTAGTTCTGATTGGTACAGGGATACTATATAATATTGAGAATTACTGGTATTAATACATATACTGTAGTTCTGGTTGGTACAGGTATACTATATAATATTGAGAATTCCTGGTATTAATACATATACTGTAACATAGTAACATAGTAACATAGTAATTAAGGTTGAATAAAGACATACGTCCATCAAGTCCAACCTATTCACTTTTTTTTTTTTTTTAACCCTACCTAACAGTTGATCCAGAGGAAGGCAAAAAAACCCAGCTAAAAAGGGGGAAAAAATTCCTTCCTGACTCAAAACGGCAATCGGAAAGTATCCCTGGATCAACCAGATCTATATGCATTAATACCAGTAATTTTCAATATTCTTTAGTTTTAGAAACATATCCAGGCCTTTTTTAAAGTTATTCAATGAACTTGCCATTACCACATCTGCTGGGCTGGAAGACAGTTCCACACAGGGCCGTCTCTAGACTTTTTGCCACCTGACACAAAATTCCAAATGCCGCCCCCCTCGCCGCTGGAAGGGGTGTGGTTTTATAATTGAAAGTGGGTGGTGCTTTGTCCGGAAGTGGGATGTGGCTTGTCTAGAAGTGGGAGGGGCTTTATACACGTTGATTTGACTTGTGTCATTATTATTCTATTTACATATCATTCCTATTTATTTCCTCCATTTATTTACAATACATTGAAGGGCCCACCCTCTAGAATAGTATCCCCATTCCATTCCCACCCCAGATCAACCATACTTCCTGTGGAATAAAAGGTTTTGGTCAAAAGATTTGTAAGCCTGTGTAAGCTGCCACCACATCAATGTAGACACTTTCAGACAGCAGGGCCCTAACTACTCTAACCTACCTTAACCTAACAAACTCTATCTGAAGATAGCATATGATATGTCTTTTAGTAACATACACACATACTATTAGAATTAAAATGACAAACATTTATACAAACCTGTTAAGGTAGAAGGGTTATGGATAATGCTAATAATGAAAAAGTCCAACAAGCACAATCTTACAATGTCATTTTACAGATTAAATGCAACAGAAAGAAATAGGTATTAAAAAAAACAGAATACTACTTACCAAGAAGACTTGAAAGGGAGTCAGGTAGATCGCAGATGGTAATTGCAGAGGAGTCTCTAACTTCTTTAACTTTTTAACTGTATGCCGGAACAATGGCAACTTTAAAAACTTTTGAAACTTTAGAACTTTAAAACAAACTTGAATACTTGAATTGTCTTGCAGTATTACAAAGGTGCCCTCCTTGCCTTCTGAGAAGCAAATGCTTTTATTGCTTCATCCAGATCAAGCTGTGGGCTAACTCACACTCATGGATATAGTAGCAAGGCCAACAAGTCTCTCCTGTGACATCGTTGATCGTAAATAGGTTTTTATTAGTTTTAACTTGGAGAAACACGTTCACCACTTGCAACAGTACAGGAGTGTTAGTAGTATGCGAAGAGCAATGCACATATTTGGAAACATTGAACTCATTTTGTTTTTGTATTGTAATCCAGAACAGTCCTTGGTGGTGTTACAGTTTGTTGGTAAATGACACTGAGCACACACAGCTCATAGCACAAATCGGCAGCATCAATATCTCGTTGTTCGCCATGCGAAGTGCTTTCTCCCAGCTGATCACATTGCTGTTTAACTTCTTCCCTGGAGATTTCTGTGACATTTTGATGAATACA